>JAGDQO010000566.1:70000-494754 GCA_018342035.1 Solanum appendiculatum | reverse complement strand
CCTGGTGCTTGTGTTGCCAGCAGGTGAAGGCCAAGCATTTGAGGCCTGGTGGTGAGTTATAGAGATTACCTATTCTGGAGTGGAAGTGGGAGCGTATCACCATGGACTTCATTCTGGTCTTGCCCCGGACTTCTAGAGGTGTTGACGGCATTTGGGTTGTCGTGGATCGATTGACCAAGTCAGCAAACTTTCTTCCCATTCATACTTTCTTCAGTGTCGTGAGGTTGGCTCGTATCTATATTCGGGAGGTGGTTCGTCTTCATGATGTGCCTGTTTCATCATCTCAAACCGGGGTTCACAGTTCACTTCCAGCTTTTGGAGGGCTTTTTAGGAGGAGTTGGGCACCCGTGTCGACCTTAGCATAACATTTTACCCATAGACTGATGGCTAGTTAGAGCGTACCATTCAGGTCCTTTAGGATATGTTGCGGGCCTGTGTTATGGATTTTGGAGGTCAGTGGGACCAGTGCTTGACTTTGGTGGGGTTTGCATACAACAAAAGCTACCCCTCTAGTATTCAGATGGCCCCATTCGAGGCCTTATATGGTAGGCATTGTCGCTCTCCGGTTGGTTGGTTAGAGTCTATGGAGCCTAGGCCGCGTGGTACAGACTTGCTTCAGGAGGCCTTAGATCATGTGAGGGTGATTCAGGATAGGCTCAGGATGACTCAGAGTAGACACCAGAGTTATGCGGATCATAGGCATCGACCATTGAAATTTGGCATTGGTGACAGAGTATTCCTCCGAGTATCGCCCAAGAAGGGCGTGATGAAATTTGGGAGGTGGGGCAAGCTTAGCCCCAGATATATCGGGTCTTTTTAGATTTTGAGGACAGTTGGTGATGTTGCTTACGAGTTAGCCTTACCTGCAGCATTCTCAGCTATTCATCCAGTTTTCCATGTTTCAATGCTGCGCCGGTATGTTCCAGACGAGTTCCATGTGCTCCAGCATGATACGATAGTGTTGGATGATGGCCTGACCTATATTGAGGGGAAACATCCCATCTTAGAAAGAGATGTGAGGCAGTTGCGATCCAGAGCCATTCTTGTCGTTAAGGTCCGTGGGAGGCATCATTCAGTCGAAGAGGCCACCTAGGAGACCAAGTAGGAGATGCGAGAGCATTTCTGTGATAACCCAAAGTACCCCTTAGGTATGAAATGATGTATAGTACTTCGAGGTCCCCACACAAGCCACTTAGCATACATATACATAAGGTAAAGACAATAATGAGGAAAGAAATAGACGATCTCATAAAAGTAAAGAGTTCACAAGTGGAAGTCTTGACTATGTCTCAAAAGCCATCTATTACAATAGAATGATCGAGACGTAACCCGTACATCATATACAAGTCTGAAACTGAAAAGTAAAGAAAATGAATAAAGTCTCTTAATCCCCGAAGCATGAGGACTCACCAATGTTGATAGCTCGAACTCGGAAAGAAACTTAACCACGAGAGTGTGAAGGATGATTGTCTGACCCTACATTATAAGAGAATGCAGGCACAAGTATGCATTAGTACATGGAATGTAGTAAGCATGAAGCAAATGCATATAATCACATAAATCATGCCAATGAGATGCTTTCATATAGTAAATCATGCTAGTAAGATATCATCATGAATATTCAATGACCAACTAAATCTTCTGACAATAGGGTTAGAAACTCAATGCATGAACATGGTCAATGCAAGCTAGTCATATCATAAGCCTTGTGAGATACTCTTAGTACCCTAGTTCATTATTATGGGATTTTTACATTTAACCGACATACACCATGTGAGCTATAACATGGAATCCAGTGTCTGCTCCACACCGAAAAGGGGAGTGATGTCTACCCCACACCACTAGAAGGGGTGTCCTACTTGCCAAGGTATGGACCATAAATCTGTAGCTTATGTGGATCCACTAGCTATGTGTCTATCTGAGACAAAACCTACGAGGCACGTAGTTATGGGACTTAGGGATTTGTTATTAAAGGTCCACGGATGCTAAACGGAAACCTTTATCCCAAAAGCCCGCTCGGTGCTAAGTAAAATCCTAAGGAATAGTCAATTAAGCTTATTCATATTTTAACCAAGGAAGTGGTACATCTAGGGTTACCAAATCAAAGCTAAGATCATGTCAAGACGTTTCAACTACCATGGGCTTGCCCAAGCTTACATCATTAGAATAGCTCCTAATTGATTCATAGGTGAGAAAGCCTTTCAACCATATGAACCCTAATTTATGTGAGAAAACCTTTCACATTCATATTATTTGCTTATTGTGAAGAAAACCTTTTCAGAACTCATGAATTCCATCATGTATATGCACCCTAGCAATTATAAGCATAGTTCTCATGAAACATGCATCTCTTATGCAAGCTATTCACATGTTCATAAATCATGACCTAGTATGGGCACATGTCAATTCACCTTAGAATCATGCATATTTTCATCAAGTTCATAAGTTCATGAATGCATGGATCATACTTCATCGTGAATTCATATCTAGGAATCATGGCTCATGCATGGGTTCATACAATTTCTACATCAAATCAGATAAATCACACTAAATCGTGCACTAAGTTACTTTATCACGCTAGATCGTGCACTACTAATCATAAAATCAACAATTGGAATCATAATTGAAGAACCCATAAGAATTGATCAAAACCTTAACTCAATTTGGGGAAATTGAAAGAAAAGTAGGGACCCATTGGAGGAAAGGGCTCCAAATGGTGAATGCTAACAGACCTGAACAAAGCCTGCAAGATATTGCTAAGAATTGATGACCTTCAATGGAGTATACTAGCCCTTCTTCTTCCTTGATAATTGAGAGGACTTTTCTAGAGAGGGAAATATTTGGGAAGTTGGGGAATTTGAGAATGAGAATAATGAAGGTAAATTTGGGATAAAAGACTTATATAGTGGGTCAACTTAAGGGCTAAGTCATAATTAAAAAGACTTAAAGGAATTGGGAAAAGACATATATAGTGGGTAAATTTAGGGGCAAAGTCATAATTAAAAAAACTTAAAGGAATTGGGAAAAGACATAAAAACCCCTGGAAAAATAATTGTCGGACCCTATCTACGGTTGGACTTACGGTCCGTAAGTCAAACTACGGACCGTCTTGTTCTTCCGTAGATAGATTCAGAGAGTTTCCCAGCTTGGACCCCCAACGACGGGTCATCATGTACGGCTCGTGGGTCAATCGACGGACCATACATGGCAACCGTAGATCTAAACTTAAGGCTTAAGAATTTTACTAAGTCTGGAACAATTGACGGGACCTTTCTACGGTTCGTGGAAAGACATGTGGTCCGTCCTGCTAACCCGTAGACTCGACTTAAGAGACTTCATTTTCAAAACAATTTACCCTCTTTCTACGGATGCATTCTACGGTACGTCAGCTGGTCTACTACTTGTTGACTGCGTCTGTAGGGAGTGACTCTGGGCCCAAAACTGGAAAAAAATTCTCTTTCGAAAACTGAGGTGTTACAATATCTCCCCCTTGGGAATATTTGTCCCCGAATGGAAATCAGCTAACAACAACAAGAGCAGGGGAAACAACAATTCTATGATTCCAATCATGAATGAAACTACATAATGCACATATCCGAGGAGGAAAGTCAACTCCACGCTACAGCATGCTTCATCACAAAATGTCAAGCTATAAACACTTAATGAATACATGCATAAGGAAACATGAGAATGACTAAGACGCATGAATCCTAGAAATAGACCATGAGGAGCTAAATACCTCAAGCTAGGGAAGACTCGAAAGGAAAAATATAAGGATAACGGGACATCATATCGGCCTCGGCCTCCCACATAGCACCCTCAACCAATTGATTCCTCCACAATACCTTAACGGAAGCAACTTCTTTATTTCTTAACTTCCGAACTTGTCGGTCTAGAATCTCCACCAGAACCTCTTCATAAGATAAACTCTCTTTGATGCCAAGATTTTCTAAAGGCACTATGGATGTTGGATCACCAACACACTTCTTCAAAAGAGACACTTAGAAAACCGGATGAATCGATGCTAACTCATTAGGCAACTCAAGCTCATAAGCAACCTTGCCAATGCGTTTCAAAATCTTATATGGCCCTACAAAACGGGTACTAAGCTTCCCTTTCTTACCAAACCTCATGACACCCTTCATGGGTGAAATTTTCAAATAGACCCAATCATAAACCTCAAACTCTAGATCCCTTCTTCTCACATCGGTATAGGACTTTTGTCGACTTTGAGCAGTTTTCAACCTTTCTCTAATAAGTCGAACCTTCTCCATAGCCTCATGCACTAATTCAGGACCCATCAAAGCAACTTCACCCACCTCAAACCATCCTATAGGAGACCTGCATCTCCTACCATAAAGTGCCTCAAATGGAGCCATACCAGTACTTGTATGGTAACTATTATTGTAGGCAAACTCAATCAAAGGAAAATGATCATCCCAATTACCCTTGAAATCAATCACACAAGCTGTTAACATATCCTCTAAGGTTTGAATAGTACGCTCTGCTTGCCCATCATTTTGGGGATGAAAAGTCGTGCTAAGCTTAACCTTAGTACCAAGACCCTTTTGGAAAGACTTCCAAAATTGAGAAGTGAAGTGGGTACCTCTATCAGAGATAATGGTCAGGGGTACCCCATGCAACCTAACCATCTCCCTAATGTACAACTTAGCATAATCTTCCACCGAAAAGGACACTTTGACGGGAATGAAGTGGGTCGACTTCGTCATACGATCTACTATAACCCATATAGAATCATATTGCCGGTGAGTACAGGGTAAACCCACTATGACGTCCATATTAATATCTTCCCACTTCCAAGTAGGAATAGCTATATCTTGGGATAAGCCTCCCAGCCTTTGATGTTCAACCTTAACCAGTTGACAATTTGGGCACTTTGCCAAAAATTCCATGATATCTTTCTTCATTCCATTCCACCAATAGACCTCCCACAAATCACGGTACATCTTGGTGGCTCCCGGATGAATATAGTATTGTCAACTATGGGCTTCTTCTAGAATTTTCTCTCTTAGGCCATCCATATTAGGCACACACAGACGGGCTTGATATCTAAGGACACCATCTCCCCCTTGGGAGAAAGCCTCATTGCCCTTCTTTAGAACCGCCTCTTTCAACTCAACTAAAATTGGATCGAGTGCTTGCTTAGCCTTAACATACACCACAAAGGACGATTCCGCCCCATTTTGGATGATCACACCTCCCTCATTGGAGTCAACCAACCGAACACCTAGCCGAGCTAGTCTAAGAACATCCCGAACCAATTCCTTGTTATCATCTTCTCTATGTGTAACACTATTCATCAATAACCGACTCAAGGCATCGGCCACTACATTAGCTTTGCCCGGATGATAGATGACACTCATGTCATAGTCCTTTAAGAGCTCTAGCCATCTACATTGTTGAAGATTTAGATCCTTCTAGTTGAACACGTATTGCAGACTCTTGTGGTCGGTAAATACATCAATATGTACACCATACAAATAATGCCTCCAAATCTTTAGAGCAAAGACAACCGCCGCGAGTTCCAAATCATGGGTAGGGTAGTTCTTCTCGTGAATCCTAAGTTGCCTTGAAGCATAAGCAATCACCTTCCCATGTTGCATAAGAACACACCCTAAGCCAACCCTTGAAGCATCACAATAAACCATGAAGCCATCGGAACCTTCTGGCAATGTCAATATTTGAGCGGAAGTAAGCCTATCTTTCAATTCTTGAAAGCTCTTTTCCCAAGCCTCCGACCATAAAAACTTAGCCTTCTTTTGAGTCAACGAGGGCAATGGAGAAGCAATAGAAGAAAACCCTTCCACAAACCTCTTATAGTATTCCAGGAAATTGCGAATATCCGAAGGAGATAGAGGTCTAGGCCAATTTCTAACCACATCCGTCTTCTCAGGATCAACCTCAATCTCTTTACCGAACACAATGTGACCAAGGAAAGCCACAGACCTCAACCAAAACTCACATTTATTGAACTTTGCATATAACTCACAATCCCTATGAATTTTCAATACAATCCTCAAATCGTCATCATGCTCTTCCTCATTTCGGGAGTAAATCAAAATATCATCAATGAATACAATCACAAACATATCAAGGTATCGTCTAAACACCCTATTCATCAAATTCATAAAAGCCACCGGAGCATTAGTCAACCCAAACGACATAACCACAAACTCATAATGGCCATTTCTTATTCGAAAGGCCATTTTTGGAATATCACAATCCCTCACCCTCAATTGGTGATAACCCGGTCGGAGATCAATCTTACAGAAGAAGCTAGCACCTTGAGGTTGGTCAAACAAATCATCTATTCTCGGAATCGGGTACTTATTCTTAATGGTAACCTTATTCAACTGCCGGTAATGAATACACATACGGAGAGAGCCATCTTTCTTACGAACAAACAACACCGGAGCACCCCATGGACAAATACTTGGTCGGATGAAACCCTTATCAAATAAATCCTTCAATTGCTCTTTCAATTCTTTAAGTTCCGCCGGAGCCATATGGTACGGAGGAATAGAGATGTGTTGCGTATCGGGAAGAAGGTCAATACCAAATTCTATCTCCCTTTTGGGAGGAACACCGGGTAGATCATTGGGAAACACATCCAGAAACTCATTTACCACAGGAACCGACTCCATACTAGGGGTTTCGGAATCTATATCCCTAACCCTAACAAGATGATAAATGCAACCCTTGGAGATCATCTTTCTAGCTTTAAGACAAGAAACAAACCGACCTCTAGGCATAGAATTTCTCCCTTTCCACTCTAGGACGGGCTCATTAGGAAATTGAAACTTAATCACTCGGGTTCTACAATCAACCAAGTCATAACAAGAATGAAGCCAATCCATTCCAAGAATGACATAAAAGTCTATCATATCTAGCTCTACGAGATCAACATAGGTGACTCTATGAAACAAGGAAATGGGACACTTCTTATAAACTCTTTTAGCCACAACAGAATCACCAATAGGAGTAGAGACACATAAGGGGTCTATCAATACATCCGGGGCAACAACAAATCTCATAGCCACATATGGCGTCAAAAAAGATAAAGTAGCACATGGATCAAGTAAAGCATACACATCAAGATGGAAGACTTTCAACATATCGGTAACCACATCGGGAGAACCTTCTTGCTCTTGGCGAGTTTGGAGTGCATAAAATCAGTTTTGCTTGGGAGCACTACAACCCGAACCAGTAGAAGCACCTTGTTTACCATCATTCCACTTTGTAACATTCATTGGACAATCCCTCATTTTGTGACCACTCTTGCCACAAGTGAAGCAACCATCCGATCCGGCTAAGCATCTCCCCTCATGCTTCCTCCCACACTTTTGACATGGAGGAAATGAAGTCCTATCACCACCACCATTGCCTCCTTGAGGCTTAGGGTTAGACACCCTATTCTTGTCAAACTTAGGCATAGGAGCATTTGAAAACCCTTGGTTCAAAAACCTTTGTCGAAACTTAAAATGGCCATGTCCTCCGGTCCTTTGGTTTGAGAAGTCACCATCACCGGTCCTAGCCCTCTTTTCCACTTTGGACCTCTCCTTTACCTTCTCTTCTTCAATTTGTTGAGCATGAACCATCAATCGTGAAATATCCATTTCTTTAAAAAGCATGGCAGTCCTACACTCCTTGACCACCAAGTCGGATACCCCCGACACAAACTTACTCCTTTTGGCCCTTGAATCGGCCACCAAGGAAGGTGCATATTTTGACAATTGAGTGAACTTCAATGCATATTTCTTGACAGTCATACCACCTTGCTTCAAGTTAATGAACTTGAGAACCTTAGCCTTTCTCATCTCAAGAGGAAAGAATCGATCAAGAAAAGCTTCCTTAAATTTCTCCCATTCAAGAGGACCTACATCAGTAGCCCTCTCACTTTTCCATTGGTTAAGCCATACTTGGGCCACACCCTTCAATTATTAAGTGGCCAACTCTGCTTCCTCTTCCGGCGTGACTCTCGTGATCATTAAAATCTTGTAAACCTCTTCAATGAACTCTTGTGGATCCTCCTCCACCTTGGAGCCATGGAATTCCGGAGGGTTCATCCTTGTGAAATCTCTCACCCTTGCTGCCACTGTACCCACATGTGGGTTCACGGGGACCGCAACTTATCTATTGGCTTGGGCCGTCATGGCTTGGGCCAATGCGTGGAAAGCGGCTCGGAACTCCGCATTAGAAATCTCTTCGGCCAAAGGAGCGGTCGGAACTTGGTTAGCCTCTTGTTCCACATTCTCATTTGCATTCTTCCTTGCAAAAGCCCTTCTAGTTGCCATATCCTAAAAAGTGTAGGACATGGATTAGGAGAGGATTGTATAGAGTTAAACTCTAAGCCACGATACTAGAATATGAAAGAAGTGGAATTTCCTAACATCTTGTAGCCTCCTATTCATACATGTGGTGCGCTGCACACTTATGAAAAAGACTTTACTATACGTGGCTTTGAGACGTCCTAGGATATTTCTAAACCTTGTGCTCTGAATACCAAGTTTGTCATGACCCAAAGAACCCCTAGGTGTGACATAGCGTATAGGACCCCGAGTGGCCCCACACAAGCCACTTAGAATACAAATACATAAGTTAAAGAAAATAATGAGGAAAAAAATAGACGATCTCATAAAAGTAAAGAGTTCACAAGCAGAAGTCTTGACTATGTCTCAAAAGCCATCTAATACAATAGAATGATTGGGACGTAACCCGAACATCATATACAAGTCTAAAACTGAAAATTTAAGAAAAGCAATAAAGTCTCTTAGTCCCTGAAGCATGAGGACTCACCAATGCTGATAGCTTGAATTTGGAAAGCACCTAACCACGAGAGTGTGAAGGATGACTGTCTGACCTTACATTATAAAAGAATGTACGCACAAGTATGCATTAGTACATGGAATGTACTAAGTATGAAGCAAATGCATATAATCACATAAATCATGCCAATTAGATGCTTTCATATAAGAAATCATGCTAGTAAGATATCATCATGAACATGCAATGACCAACTAAATCTTCTGACTATAGGGTTAGAAACTCAATGCATGAACATGGTCAATGCAAGCTAGTCATATCATAAGCCTTGTGAGATACTCCTAGTACCCTAGTTCATTATTATGGGATTTTTACATTTAACCGACGTACACCATGTGAGCTATAACATGGAATCCAGTTTCTGCCCCACACTGAAAAGGGGAGTGATGCCTACCCCACAGAGCTAGAAGGGGTATCCTACTTGCTAAGGTATGGACCATAAATCTGTAGCTTATGTGGATCCACTAGCTATGTGTCTATCTGAGACAAAACCTACGAGGCACGTAGTTATGGGACTTAGGGATTTGTTATTAAAGGTCCACCGACGCTAAACGGAAACCTTTATCCCAAAAGCCCGCTCGGTGCTAAGTAAAATCCTAAGGAATAGTCAATTAAGCTTATTCATATTTTAACCAAGGAAGTGGTACATCTAGGGTTACCAAATCAAAGCTAAGATCATGTCAAGACGTTTCAACTACCATGGGCTTGCCCAAGCTTACGTCATTAGAATAGCTCCTAATTTATTCATAGGTTAGAAAGCCTTTCAACCATATGAACCCTAATATATGTGAGAAAACCTTTCACATTCATATTCTTTTCTTATTGCGAAAAAAACCTTTTCACAACTCATGAATTCCATAATCTATATGCACGCTAGCAATTATAAGCATAGTTCTCATGAAACATGCATCTCTTATGCAAGCTATTCACATGTTCATAAATCATGACCTAGTATGGGTACATGTCAATTCACCTTAGAATCATGCAATAAACTAGGTTCATGCATATTTTCATCAATTTCATAAGTTTATGAATGCATGGATTATACTTCATCATGAATTCATAGCTAGGAATCATGGTTCATGTATGGATTCATACAAATTCTACATCAAATCATATAAATCACGCTAAATAGTGCACTAAGTTACTTTATCACGCTAGATCGTGCACTATTAATCATAAAATCAACAATTGGAATCATAATTGAAGAACCCATAAGAATTGATCAAAACCCTTACTCAATTTGGGGAAATTGAACCTTGAAATTGAAAGAAAACTAGGGACCCATTGGAGGAAAGGGCTCCAAATGGTGAATGCTAACATACCTGAACAAAGCCTGCAAGAAATTGCTAAGAATTGATGACCTTCAATGGAGTATCCTAGCCCTTCTTTTTCCTTGAGAATTGAGAGGACTTTTCTAGAGAGGGAAATATTTGGGAAGTTGGGGAATTTGAGAATGAGAATAATGAAGGGAAATTTGGGATAAAAGACTTATATAGTGGGTCAACTTAAGGGCAAAGTCGTAATTAAAAAGACTTAAAGGAATTGGGAAAAGACATAAAAACCCCTGGAAAAATAATTTTTTGACCCTATCTATGGTTGGACTTACGGTCCGTAAGTCAAACTATGGATCGTCCTGCTCTTCCGTAGATAGATTCAGAGAGTTTCCCAACTTTGACCCCCAACGACGGGTCATCATGTACGGCTCGTGGGTCAATTTACGGGCCGTACATGGCAACCGTAGATCTGAACTTAAGGCTGAAGAATTTTACTAAGTCTGGAACAATTGACGGGACCTTTCTACAGTTCGTCGAAAGACCTACGGTCCGTCCTACTAACCCGTAGACTCGACTTCAGAGACTTGATTTTCAAAACAATTTACCATCTTTGTACGGATGCATTCTACAGTCCATCAGCTGGTCTACGACCCATTGACTGCGTCCGTAGGGAGTGACTCTGGGCCAAAAACTGGAAAAAATTTCTCTTTTGAAAACTGTGGTGTTACAACATCTCCCCCTTGGGAACATTCGTCCCTGAATGGAAATCAGCTAACAATAACAAGAGTAGGGGAAACAACAATTCTATGATTCCAATCATGAATGTAACTACATAATGCACCCCGTATGGAAATTTACACTACGCCATTGAGTCTAGAACATCGAATTTGGTGGGGTACCATGTCTCGTTTGCGCGCACGGGGTTCCGAATGAATCCCGAGCACCCCGTCAGAGACTTGGCAACTTCCTAAATCAGCTGTTGCAGTAACTGATGTTGAAGGTCACTTTTCTTCTCTGCGTTCATGGGCCAGAGGCCGCGTTCATGAAGCTTTGTCCCTCTTCTTTTTGTGTTCATGGAAAGGCCTCCGCGTTCGTGGAGGGCTAGAATCCTTCTCTCCGCAGTCACGGGAAGGCTTCCATATTAGCGGAGGTTCAAAGTCCTTCTCTCTGCGTTCGTAGGAAGGTCTCCGTGTTTGTGGAAAAGTCTCCACGTTCGTGGAGGTCTGGGATCTCTCCCTCCGCGTTCACGGAGAGCAAGTCTGTCTGGTCTTTTTTTTAAAAACCAGACGCTATCAGCTCGAGGAGGCATTTTGTTTTGGCGATTTCTTGCTCATTTTTACTCGGAATTGAGTGATTCCAAGTCCTGTGGGTTCGAAATTGTTGTGGCTTCGTGGGTGATTGATTGGAAGGTGTCGGGGAGACTTCGTTTGAGTTAAAATTGATGTGCAATTGGCTGCCCTAGTTCATTATTTGAGCTCAATTGTTGAGCTTTTGCATGATGCTTGTTTTGGATGTTTCGAGCCCCAAATTGTGTTCCATGTTGGAACACAAGTTTGGGGAGGTGTACTGGACTTCTTCACGGAGTCAATTCCGAAATTTATCGGAGCGGGTCCCAGATTCCCATTTTTGACTCCGAAATTGGTTCGTCTCTTATTTTTGTAATTTTAGTGTCAAAACAACCAAGCTGAGGTTGTGATTCTATTTTTGATAACGTGGCAGCATCCGAGGCCATACGGAAGGGGAAAGTTCTGGCAACGTTATTTGCAGCGCGCGCGATCGGCCTACACGTAGGCTACGACTTCCTCTCCTTAGACCGAGCATGATTAAGTGATTGTATGTTGATTTGTATGAATTTAGGGTTGAATTGGTGGTTGCTCTTGTTAGATTCCCAGAATCCATGCCTTAGGCTTTATTGCGGGTTTTTTGGATAATTGAAGGCCGGTTGCTACTATTGACCATCTGTACCGTGTTGTGTGCCTTTGTATGGCTTGTCTTTATTATTGAAGCATGTTTGGCCTTAGTCTAGGCTTGGACTAGTGAATGCCATAGACTTTCATACTTTTGGTGCGGTTAGGCCTTGAAATCTGTCCGACGTCGTTTCGGACGGCTTAGCTCCTTCTAGACTGATATAGCATATTAGAGTTTGATAGTTTGGGCCTTAGCTTGGGAGTAACCCTGCTCCTGGAACCGTATATCTATATTTCTGAAACGACCCCAAAAATGCCCGAAAATGTGCTTCGGAAACATCTCAAAATCCGTGCATGATTTCGGAAATTCGACTTCATATTCTTATTTGTGGGGTCAAATTGAGTGGGAAATGGGTCTAACCCGAATTTTAGAGCAACCGTATCAAAATTCAAAAATCGCAAAAATTGCGATTTGGAGGGTCAACTTTAAAGGGGCATATCTCTTAGCACACAAGGAACTGGAAGGGCTGCAAACTATCAAATTAAAGCTCTTTGAGTTAGCTTTCCAACGCACTTGGTTTCACCTTAGTCCGAGTTAGGATGAGGGAGTTATGACCATTTTCGTAAAACCTGTCTGTGCAGATTTGCAATTTCCAGTGAGCTATTTTTTTAGGCGGGTTGGAGACGTTTTTTATAAAAAGGGGATATGTCCCATACTTAGTCATTTTTCTTAACTCCAAAAACACTCTCTAAGCCCTCTCCAAAAATTCCACCAAGATCTTCAACCAAATTCAAACATCTCAAGCTCTAATTCCGGATTCAAGACTCAATCTCAAGCTTCGATTCTCCATTCCAATCTTCATCAAGGATTCTCCAAAGTTGAGGTATGTGGGTTTGATTGTGGAAACCTTCCTTTCCACAAGTCCAACCATTTATCCTCTATTTCTACTTCAAGTTTATGGGTCCTTATGATTATTTATGAACTCTTGAATTATGGAATTACTACTACACACCCTATTATGGTCCATTTTGCATATTATCATGAAATGGAATTATTATGTGATGTTTATGGTTTACATGCTTCCATGATCAAATTATGAAGGTTGATATATATATGTATGTTGTTGGTGGGCTGATTTATATGGATTTTGGAATTGGTTGGACTTAGTATTCTTGAAATACATGATTTCATTTACATGAACAATTGCCCACCTTGTGTTTGATAAAATGCCCATTATAGAATTCTTAGGAAAGGGAAGGTCCAAGGTACGTCCTATGAGACGGATGGTTATGTAATTACTGAAATGATGATGAAATGGACACATGTATATGATTTTCTCTATATAAGTGTTGTGAGTCGACCAGCCTAGTACGGGGGGTAGTAGGCCCGTATAACCGTATCGAGGGGTTTGGTACCTTGGTTGCCTAGTACGGGGGGTAGTAGGCCCGTATAACCGTATCGAGGGGTTGGTACCTTGGTTGCCTAGTACGGGGGGTAGTAGGCCCGTATAACCATATCGAGGGGTTTGTACCTTGGTCCCTAGCTCGGGGGTGGTAGGCCCGTGTAACCATATTGAGGGGTTTGTACCTCTTTCGCCTCTCCAAGGGGGTGGTAGGCCTTGGAAATACTATATTGATGGTCACTCGCCACACATGTACTACGTCCCACTAAATATGATTTTTATGTAAGCATCATTATACATATCATTTCATTAATATGCTATTTATCGGGTATGATTACGCATTTTTCCTATGATGTCCATCTAATGTAGCATTGCATTGCATCCCATATACTTAGTACATTCAAATGTACTAACGCATACTCTATGCCTACATGATGTCACCATGTAGGGACCGGAGCACCGCTTGACCATCCTCCTCTGCGTGGCTAGTACGATTTTCTATAGTGGTTATTGGTGAGTCCTCCATTTCGGGGACGTTGCTCATGATCTTTTGCTATGTATAAAATTTTTCCTTTCTAGTTATGTTTTGACTATGAGGGTGAGCCCGGTAGTTTGTCTTGGCCCCCGCTAAGTACTCATGTTTAGAGGTGGTGTTGGACAAGTCGTGTATTATGCTTGAGCTTGACTCATCTATGGTATTTATGTATCATTTCGTTTTTTTTCTTTCTTGCTCCCTTAGTCCCGATTTCCCCCTTGATTATGTTTATCGCTTATGGTCATTTAATTGCTTCCGCGACCAAGGATGTGTAATGATACGCTATGAGGCTTGTTTGGGGTTCCTTCGGGTTCCCCATTCGCCGGTCACATCTAGGCCCTAGGCTTGGGTCGTGACAAACTTGATATCAGAGCACTAGGTTGAATGATCCTCGGAGTCCAACACACCACGTTGATTAGAGTCCGATTCATGGTTGTGTTGTGCACCACAACTATGAGTAGGAGGCTATGAGACGTTTTAGGAAATGTTTCCCTTCTCCATGTTCTAAGTCGTGCTGTAGAGTTGCATTAAGTTCTTCCCTAACGGTTGTTCTTTGCTATGCTAGATCATGTCTAATACAAGAAGAAGACGAGCCCGACTTGTTGCGTGAGTCATATAAGGTGTCTACTCCTATTGGTGCATATATTGTTGCTAGGAAGGTCTATAGAAATTGTCCTATTTGCATCTTGCATAAAATATTGCCTTGTGATCTTGTTGAGTTGAACATGGTCGATTTTGATGTTGTTCTTGGAATGGATTGGTTGCATGCATACTATGCTTCTATTGATTGTAGAACCCGTAGGGTCAAGTTCCAATTCCCAAGTGAACCCATTCTTGAGTGGGAAAGCCAAAATGTGGTAGTCAAGGGTAGATTCATCTCTTGCATTAAAGCCCGTAAGTTGATCTCTAAGGGGTGTCTCTATCACCTCGTGAGGGTTAGGGATGTGGAGTCCAAAACCCTTCTTATAGAGTCGGTTCCGGTCGTAAATGAATTCCTTGATGTCTTTCCTAATGACCTTCCTGGTGTTCCTCCCGAAAGGGAAATAGATTTTGGCATAGACCTCCTCCCCGATACTCAACCCATTTCTATTCCCCTTACCGTATGGCCCCGGCGGAGTTAAAGGAGTTGAAAGAACAATTGAGGGACTTGTTGGAGAAGGGTTTTATTAGGCCTAGCCAATCACCATGGGGTGCACCGGTGTTGTTTGTGAAGAAGAAAGATGGGTCCCTTAGGATGTGTATTGATTACCGGCAACTCAATAGGGTCACCGTCAAGAATAAATATCCTCTTCCTAGGATTGATGACTTGTTCGACCAATTGCAAGGGGCTAGCCACTTCTCTAAGATTGATCTTCGGTCCCGGTATCATCAAGTGAAGGTGAGGGAGGGTGACATTCCCAAGACAGCCTTCCGGACTAGGTATGGACATTATGAATTTGTGGTCATGTCCTTTGGGTTGACCAATGCACCGGCTACCTTCATGGACCTAATGAATAGGGTCTTTAAACCCTACCTTGATTCCTTTGTTGTGGTTTCATTGATGATATTTTTAATCTATTCGCATAGCGAGGAAGAACATATGGGTCACTTGAGGGTTGTGTTGCAAAGATTAAGAGAGGAGAAGTTGTATGCCAAGTATGAAAAGTGTGAATTTTGGTTGAGGGAGGTTGCCTTCCTAGGTCATGTGGTGTCAGGGGATGGTATTAAGGTAGACCCTAAGAAGACCGATGTGATTAGAAATTGGCCTAGGCCATTGACCCCGTCGGATATTAGGAGCTTCTTGGGCTTAGCGGGTTACTACCGGAGATTTGGTGAATGGGTTTTCTTCTATTGCTTCTCCCATGACTAAGTTGAAACAAAAGAAGGCTAAGTTTGAGTGGACCGACGAGTGCGAAAGGAGTTTTCAAACCTTGAAAGATAAACTTGTGTCCGCTCCTATATTGTCACTACCGGATGGGCTTGAGGGATTTGTTGTGTATTGTGATGCTTCTAGAGTTGGCTTGGTTTGTGTCCTAATGCAAAATGGTAAGGTGATAGCCTATGCTTCTAGACAACTCAAAGTGCATGAAAAGAACTATCCTACGCATGATCTTGAATTAGCCGCGGTGGTGTTTGCTTTAAAGATTTGGCGTCATTATTTGTATGGGGTACATGTTAATGTGTTCACCGATCATAAGAGCCTCCAATATGTCTTCACCCAAAAAAGATCTCAACTTGAGACAAAGAAGGTGGCTAGAATTTCTTAAAGATTATGATATGAGTGTGCATTATCATCCCGGTAAAGCTAACGTGGTGGCGGATGCTTTGAGTAGGGTGTCTATGGGTAGCCTAGCTCATGTTGATATTGGTGATAGGGAAATGGCTAGGGAGGTACATCGGTTGGCTAGGTTGGGGGTTAGGTTGGAAGAGGTTGGTAATGGTGGGTGGTCGTTGTTGATGGTGCTAGGTCTTCCTTGGTTGATGAGGTGATAGCAAAACAAGATCTTGATTCTTCCTTGTTTGAATTGAAGGCCTTGGTGAAAGAGGGCAAGGTGGAAGTTTTCTCCCAAGGGGGAGATGGTGCCCTTAGGTACCAAGGTAGGTTGTGTGTGCCTTGTGTTGATGGTTTGAGGGAGAAAATTCTTGAGGAGGCTCATAATTCTTCCTACTCCATCCACCCCGGTTCCACCAAAATGTATAGAGATTTGAGGGATGTGTATTGGTGGAGAGGCATGAAGAAGGACATTGCCAAATTCGTCTCCGGTTGTCATAGTTGTCAACAAGTCAAGGCCGAACATCAAAGGCCGGGTGGTCTAACCCAAGACATAGAGATTCCTACTTGGAAGTGGGAAGAAATTAATATGGATTTTGTAGTTGGTTTACCCAAGACTAGAAAAGGTTTTGATTCTATTTGGGTGGTGGTTGATAGGATGACAAAATCGGCTCATTTTCTACCGGTAAAGACAACATATGGGGCGGAAGATTATGCAAGGTTATATATTCATGACTTGGTAAGGTTGCATGGGATTCCTCTATCCATCATTATCGTGACACGTGGTACTCAATTTACTCACACCTTTTCGGGAAGTCTTTCCAAAAGGGGTCTAGGTACGAAGTCAGCTTTCTACGGCCTTTCACCCGCAAACGGATGGACAAAGCCGAAAGGATCTATCCAAACACTTGAAGGATATGCTTAAGGCTTGTGTATTGGAGCTTAAGGGTAGTTGGGATGATCATCTTCCATTGATTGGAGGTTTGCCTATAACAATAGCTAATCATTCTAGCATCGGTATGGCTCCTTTTGAGGCTCTGTATGGGAGGCGTTGTAGATCACCGGTTGGGTGGTTTGAGGTTGGTGAGGTGGCCTTGTTAGGACCAGACCTAGTTATGGAGGCTCTTGAGAAGGTTAGGCTGATTAGAGAAAGGTTGAAGATGGCCCAAAGTCGCCAAAAGTCCTGTGCCGATGTGAGGAGAAGGGCTCTTGAATTCCGAGTTGGTGATTGGGTTTATTTGAAGGTGACACCCATGAAGGGTGTGGTTCGTTTTGGTAAGAAGGGCAAGTTGAGCCCAAGATACGTGGGTCCTTATAAGGTGATGAGGAGAATTGGCAAGGTAGCTTATGAGTTGGAATTGCCTAGCGAGATGGATTTGGTTCATCCGGTATTTCATGTGTCTATGTTGAGGAAGTGTGTGGGTGATCCGAATGCCATGGTGTCTCTTGATGTTGTGGGTGTTGTTGAAGATAATTTGACCTATGAAGAGGTTCCGGTCCAGATTTTAGATAGACAAGTGAAGAGGTTGAGAAACAAAGATGTGGCTTCCATTAAAGTCCTTTGGAGAAATCAACAAGTTGAAAGTGCTACTTGGGAGGCCGAAGCGGACATGCAAAGGCGATATCCTTATCTTTTCCACTCCACTCGAGCCTAAGGTATTGATCTAAGCCCTTTATAAAATCTCAGGTCTTAAGTTCAGCCCCCATGTCATTGCATACATTCATGCTTAAGTTGACAAGTTCATTGTGGTTTTACAACTATGTTGAGGTTTTGAAATAAGGTGTAAGTGCATTGTTGCATCCTTATGTGGGCTGAAATTTCCATGTTTGTGTCTCTCATGTACGTTTCTTTAACATTCGGGGACGAATGTTCCCAAGGGGGAGATATTGAAACGACCCCAAAAATGCCCGAAAATGTGCTTCGGAAACATCTCAAAATCCGTGCATGATTTCGGAAATTCGACTTCATATTCTTATTTGTGGGGTCAAATTGAGTGGGGATGGGTCTAACCCGAATTTTAGAGCAACCGTATCAAAATTCGAAAATCGCAAAAATTGCGATTTGGAGGGTCAACTTTAAAGGGGCATATCTCTTAGCACACAAGGAACTGGAAGGGCTGTAACCTATTAAATTAAAGCTCTTTGAGTTAGCTTTCCAACGCACTTGGTTTCACCTTAGTCCGAGTTAGGATGAGGGAGTTATGACCATTTTCGTAAAACCTGTCTGTGCAGAATTTCCAATTCCAGTGAGCTTTTTTTCTAGGCGGGTTGGAGACGTTTTTTTATAAAAAGGGGATATGTCCCATACTTAGTCATTTTCTTAACTCCAAAAACACTCTCTAAGCCCTCTCCAAAAATTCCACCAAGATCTTCAACCAAATTCAAACATCTCAAGCTCTAATTCCGGATTCAAGACTCAATCTCAAGCTTCGATTCTCCATTCCAATCTTCATCAAGGATTCTCCAAAGTTGAGGTATGTGGGTTTGATTGTGGAAACCTTCCTTTCCACAAGTCCAACCATTTATCCTCTATTTCTACTTCAAGTTTATGGGTCCTTATGATTATTTATGAACTCTTGAATTATGGAATTACTACTACACACCCTATTATGGTCCATTTTGCATATTATCATGAAATGGAATTTTATGTGATGTTTATGGTTTACATGCTTCCATGATCAAATTATGAAGGTTGATATATATATGTATGTTGTTGGTGGGCTGATTTATATGGATTTTGGAATTGGTTGGACTTAGTATTCTTGAAATACATGATTTCATTTATATGAACAATTGCCCACCTTGTGTTTGATAAAATGCCCATTATAGAATTCTTAGGAAAGGGAAGGTCCAAGGTACGTCCTATGAGTCGGATGGTTATGTAATTACTGAAATGATGATGAAATGGACACATGTATATGATTTTCTCTATATAAGTGTTGTGAGTCGACCAAGCCTAGTACGGGGGGTAGTAGGCCCGTATAACCGTATCGAGGGGTTGGTACCTTGGTTGCCTAGTACGGGGGGTAGTAGGCCCGTATAACCATATCGAGGGGTTTGTACCTTGGTTGCCTAGTACGGGGGGTAGTAGGCCCGTATAACCATATCGAGGGGTTTGTACCTTGGTCCCTAGCTCGGGGGGTGGTAGGCCCGTGTAACCATATTGAGGGGTTTGTACCTCTTTCGCCTCTCCAAGGGGGTGGTAGGCCTTGGAAATACTATATTGATGGTCACTCGCCACACATGTACTACGTCCCACTAAATATGATTTTTATGTAAGCATCATTATACATATTATTTTATTAATATGCTATCTATTGGGTATGATTACGCATTTTTCCTATGATGTCCATCTAATGTAGCATTGCATTGCATCCCATATACTTAGTACATTCAAATGTACTAACGCATACTCTATGCCTACATGATGTCACCATGTAGGGACCGGAGCACCGCTTGACCATCCTCCTCCGCGTGGCTAGTACGAGTTTCTATAGTGGTTATTGGTGAGTCCTCCATTTCGGGGACGTTGCTCATGATCTTTTGTTATGTATAAAACTTTTCCTTTTTAGTTATGTTTTGACTATGAGGGTGAGCCCGGTAGTTTGTCTTGGCCCCCGCTAAGTACTCATGTTTAGAGGTGGTGTTGGACAAGTTGTGTATTATGCTTGAGCTTGACTCATCTATGGTATTTATGTATCTTTTTTTTTTCTTGCTCCCTTAGTCCCGTTTTCCCCTTGATTATGCTTATCGCTTATGGTCATTTAATTGCTTCCGCGACCAAGAATGTGTAATGATACTCTATGAGGCTTGTTTGGGGTTCCTTCGGGTTCCCCATTTGCCGGTCACACCTAGGCCCTAGGCTTGGGTCGTGACAGGTAATTACTCAACTAATCCTCATAAAGAGGTAACTGTTTTCTGGAGTATCTCAGTACTCAAAACTTCTTTCTTTAGAACTCTTCTCAAATCTCTTCTTTAAACTCTTCTCACAACTCTTCTTTAAGCTCTTCTCAAAACTCTTCTTTAAGAAATCAATTTAAACAATTAATTAGTTTAAAAGACTTCTCATCAATAATTCAGAATTAACTCAATGAAATAGGGCTCATGCTGAAATAGGAACATGAACAATACCACAAAATATTCAAGAATACGAATACAATTACTCAAGAATAGAATTAGATAACAATCAATGGACTATCTCAACTTTGCTAAAAATCAAGGAAACAAAACCTTAGATTTCTTTTGCAAAAATTCTGACATATGTAGAGTGTGAGGGAAAACAAACCCAACACTAAAAGCCTTACATACCTGGAAGATCAAAGATCTTCACGAAACTAAAGAACTTGGATAAACTCTTGAAAACCCTAGCTTTTCTCTTCTTGAATCTTCTCTCCAAAATTTCTAAGTGTTAAAGGTGTTCTAATACCGATATAAACCTTAACTAAGAGAAAAAGGATCGGATTTTGGACTTAGAAGGGAAGGGAAAAGTGCAAAATACCCTTCATTAAAACTGTCGGAAGCGACCTACGGTCCGTAAGTCGACCAACGGTCCGTCCTGTTCCTCCGTCATTTGATTCAGAAATTTCTCAACTTTTGCCTTCCAACAACGAAACCCATGTATGGCCCGTCGTTTGACCTACGGTCTGTACATGGCCATCGTAGGTCAGGCCTTAGGATTGAAAATTTGACTAAGTCTGGAGGGGAACCCATCTATGGACCGTCAACTGAACGACGGCCCATCCTTTTACTCCATAGGTCAATGTTCAGAAACTTGGAATTTCTGAAGGTTGGCAGTGCCAACAACGGCTCCCACCTACGGCCCGTCATTCCACCTACGGTATGTAGGTGGCCTCCGTAGATCAGTGTTGCAGTAGTTTTCTGCATTTTCTCCAACTCCAAGTTACGGGGTGTTACATTATCTCCCCCTTGGGAACATTCGTTCTCGAATGAGCCCACCCTAAGCCTGTAAGGGATAGGGACACCTAACAACCCAACACAATGCAAATCCAAGCAACACATTCCAACTAAAATTTAAAACTCAAGAACACAACACTCTAATCTGAAAGTGGTACTTCGTTAAGAGTTTGTACCTTGCTCTGGGTTTACATTGGAGGTGAAAAGATGTGGATATCTCTCTTTCATGTCCTCCTCGGCCTCCCACGTAGCTTCCTCAATGAAATGATTTCTCCACAAGACTTTCACTGATGCAACTTCTTTGGTTCTCAACTTATGAACCTGACGATCAAGAATCTGGATGGAAATCTCCTCATAAGATAGGTTGTCCTTGATACCAATATTCTCTATAGGCACAACAAGTGAAGGATCACTTAAACATTTCTTTAGCATAGAGATGTGAAATACCGGATGGACTGCCTCTAACTCTGATGGTAGCTCCAACTCATAAGCTACATTGCCAACTCTCTTGGATATCTTATAAAGACTAATGTTGCGGGGACTGAGCTTCCCCTTTCTACCAAACCTTATCACACTCTTCATGGGTGAAACCTTAAAGTATACCCAATCATCTACCTCAAACTCCAAATCTCTTCTCCTAACATCTGTGTAGGACTTCTGATGACTATGCACTGTTTCCAACCTCTCTTGAATTATTTTCACCTTCTCCATGGCTTGATGAACCAAATCTGGTCCTATCAACTCAGCTTCACTAACCTCAAACCAGCTAATGGGAGATCTACACCTTCTCCCATATAGAGCCTCATACGGAGCCATCTGAATGCTGGAATGGTAACTATTATTGTATGCGAACTCGATAAGAGGCAAGTGGTCATCCCAATTACCTTTGAAAAACATAACACAAGCTCTTAACATGTCCTCTAAGGTATGAATCGTGCGCTCTGCTTGACAATCAGTTTGAGGATGAAAAGCAGTACTAAGGTTCACCTTCGAACCCAAACCTTTCTGAAACGACTTCCAAAACTGTGCGGTAAACTGAGCATCCCTATCTGAGATAATGGATAAGGGAACTCCATGCAGTCAAACTATCTCACGAATGTACAGGTTTGTATACTCTTCTGCTGTATTGGTAGTCTTTACTGGTAAGAAGTGGGCTGATTTGGTCATCCGATCCACAATCACCCAAATGGAATCATGCTGCCTACAAGATCGCGGTAAACCCGTAATAAAGTCCATATTAATCATCTCCCACTTCTATTTCGGAAGGGGTATATTTTGAGCCACACCACATGGCATTTGATGCTCAGCTTTGACTTGCTGGCAATTTGGGCACTTTGCAACAAACTCTGCAATACACCTCTTCATACTACTCAACCAATAGACTTCTCTCAAGTCACGGTACATCTTTGTGGAACCCGGATAAATCAAATATCTGGAACTGTGAGCTTCTTCCATAATCCTCTCTTGGAGATCATCCACCTCTGGAACATATAACCTTCCTTGATATCTCAACACACCATCTCTCCCTTGTGCAAAAGCCATAAATTTCTGCTTATGTACATTTGCTTTCAAATCAAGCAAAATGGGGTCTTTGTCTTGCTTCTCCTTTACCTCTGCTACTAATGAAGACTCAGCTCCATTAATCACAACAACTCCACCTTCCCTGGAATCCAACAATCGAACACCCAACCGTGCAAGTCTATGCACTTTCTTAGCTAACTCTTTCTTGCCTTCTTCAACATGAGCAGTGCTCCCCATAGAAAACCTGTTCAAAGCATCAACAACAACATTAGCCTTACCTGGGTGATAGAGGATACTCATGTCGTAATCCTTGAGCAACTTTAACCACCTCCTATGTCTGAGATTGAGTTCCTTTTGACTGAAAACGTACTAGAGACTCTTGTGGTTTGTGAACACATCCACGGGAACACCATAAATATAATGGCGCCACATTTTGAGAGAAAAAACCACTGTTGCCAACTCGAGATCATGAGTCGGGTAGTTTCTCTAGTGAATCTTAAGCTGTCTGGAGGCATAGGCTATAACCCTACCATTCTACATCAATACACAACCAAGTCTAACTCTGGACGCATCACAGTAGACGATAAAACCCTATGTACCTTCTGGTAGGGTCAACACTGGAGCAGTAGTTAACCGAGTCTTCAATTCTTGAAAGCTTTTCTCACAAGCTTCAGACTATCGAAACTTAGCTATTTTTTTAGTCAACTTAGTCAATGGAGATGAAATAGATGAGAATCCCTCGACAAACCTTCTGTAGTAACCAGCCAACCCCAAGAAACTCCTTATATCAGTTGGAGATGTGGGTCTTGGCCAATTCTGCACTGCCTCAATCTTCTGAGTGTCGACTCGAACTCCTTCTCCAGATACAATGTGGCCTAAGAATGCCACGGATTCGAGCCAGAACTCACACTTAGAAAAGTTGGCATATAACTCTCGATCTTTGAAAGTTTGGAGGACTATTCTGAGATGACTCACATGGTCCTCCTCATTCCTCAAATAAATCAGTATTTCATCAATGAACATGATAACAAATATATCCAGATATGGCTTAAATACTCTGTTCATAAGATCCATGAATGTTGCAGGAGCTTTAGTCAAACCAAAGGACATAACAAGGAACTCATAATGACCGTAACGGGTTCTAAAAGTTGTCTTGGGGATGTCACTTTCTCTCACTCTCAGTTGATGATAGCCAAATCTGAGGTCTATCTTAGAGAAACAAGTGGCACACTGAACTTGGTCAAAAAGGTCATCAATTCTCGGAAGAGGATATTTATTCTTTATTGTGACCTTGTTCAACAGGCGGTAATCGATACACATCCTAAGGGAACCATCCTTCTTCCTCACGAACAAGACCGGAGCTCCCCAAGGTGAGACACTTGGTCGGATGAAAGGCTTATAGAGGAGATCTCTCAACTACTCTTTTAACTCATTTAGCTCAGCTGGAGCCATTCTATATGGCGGAATAGAGATGGGTTGAGTATCAGGAAGGACATCTATTCCGAAGTCTATTTCTCTCTCAAGAGGGACTCCGGGAAGATCATCTGGAAAGACCTCTGGAAACTCACTCACAACTGGAACTGACTGAATAAGCGGTGCCTCAACACTAGAGTTATTAACTCGGACTAAGTGGTAAATGCACCCCTTGGAAAATAACTTTCTCGCCTTAAGGTATGAGCTGAAATGACCCTTAGGCACTGCTGAGCTACTCCTCCACTCTAAAACTGGCTCATTAGGAAATTGAAACTTGACTACTCGAGTTTTACTGATGCATAACAAGCATGAAGCCAGTCCATACCTAGAATAACATCAAAGTCCACCATATCTAGCTCAACTAAGTCAGCCATGGTGTCCTTGTGATAGACAGAGACGGTACAATCATGGTAGACTCTTTCTTCTAGAATAGACTCACCAACAGGTGTGGAAACACTAAAAGGCTCAACAAGTTGTTCAGGGGGGTGCCGAACTTCATAGCTATATAAGGAGTCACAAAAGATAGACTCGCACCTAGATCAAGGCATAAACATCAAAGGTAAAAACTCAAAGCATACCTGTGATGACATCTCGCGAGTTCTCTTGATCCTGTAAAGTACCCATAGTATACAGACGGTTTGTACCTCCGCCTGTCCCTGAAGTAGCTCCTCTCTGATTGCTCCTATCTGTTGGAGCTGCTGAAGAAGACTGGGCTCTATTGCTCCCATTACCCTGCTTGTTCTTTGGGCAATCTCTTATGAAGTGACCCGCCTGACCACACTTGAAACAACCGCTAGAGCCATCACGACATTCTCCCATATGGCGTCTGCCACACCTAGCACAAGCAGGAACCTGATCAGTGCTTTGTGCTACACTTCCCTATGGCTGAGTACCTTGGGCCCTAAAATTCTGGGACCCTTGACCCTTGCGATCATTCTTGTTCCTAGGTGCAGGTGCGCTAGCTGAAGATGGAGCAGGTCCAGGTGGCCTCTGCTGAAAGTTAGACCGATTCCCATTGCCAGTCTTTTGATGGCCAGTCTCCTGACTTGTAGTCTTGGCCCTCTTGCTGCAAAACTCCTCCCTATCCTTCAACTTGTCTTCCTCAACCTGCTGCACATGAATCATCAACCTAGCTATGTCTATGTCTCCGATCAGCATCGCCGCCTTACCTTCCCTGCTAGATAGACGAGACAACCCAGACACAAACAAGCTCATTTGGCTCCTCATATCTGCCACCATCTCCGGAGCATAACGAGACAGCTTAGTGAACTTAAGGTTGTACTCTTGCACACTCATGCCTTCCTGCTTCAAATTCAGGAACTCTCTCATCTTCGTTTCTCTTAACTCTCAAGGGAAAAAGCATCCCAAGAAAGCGGTTTCGAACTCAGTCCAGTCAGAGGTGGGGCTCCTTCTGCCCTACTCTTCTTCCACTGATAGTACCAGATCCTAACAACACCCTTGAGCTAGTATGAGGCCAACTCCACAAGTTCAGCATCTGTAACTCGCATCACCTCGAACACCCTTTGAAGCTCTTCTACATAGCCCTCCGGATCCTCAGCAACTTTTGATCCAGTGAACTCTGGGGGATTTATGCGTAAGAACTCACGAACTCTTGATGTATCAGCCACATCCTATCGGTCCATTCTCTGCTGCCCAACTTGGTTAGTCACGACCTAAGTCAGTATCTGAATTGCATTCTTGAACTCAGCATTAGTGTCATCCCTTTGGGGGTCTTGCACTTCAGGTGCAACTGAAGCTTCCTGATTTTGCGGATCAACATTTCTCCTGGCGGGACGTCCCTGAACAGCTCTTCTTTGAGGCATATCTGAAAAGACACGTGTAAGCACGAAATAGAGGAAAGACTTTTATAGAGATGAACTCTATCGCACGAAGTGGAATAAGAAGAAAGTGAAAGGTTCCTAAATGTCGCAGCCTTCTAATTATAGATGTGGCGCGCTTCACACCGATAACTAGGACTCTACTGACACGGCTTCATAGACTCCCTAGGACTCCTGAACTCTAGGCTCTGATACCAAGTTTGCCACGCCCCGAGCCTACTCCCTAGACGTGGCCGGCACTTGAGAACCATAGCTGATCCCCAAGCTAACTCTTGGCCTGGCTTACTACTTAGCGGAAGACTTGACTTGAGCATATAAGGCTCTTATCATGACATAGATAACTCATAAAACTTAACTCAACTTGCAAAGTCAATTACTGTCTGAAAATACTTAAATAAACTTACTAGAAACATTAGTCAAAACTCAAATGTAAAGAAAGTATGACATAGTCTGTGAGACCCATCAATTCTAGACATGTCTATGAAGCCTCTAAATAACTAAGACGGATGTCGAGACAGACCCCACGACATCTCAACAAAATAAAATGAAAAGATATAGATGAATCCTCCGGGAGTGCTAGGAGGCCCACCAAAACTACTAATTGGGAAGTGCAAATGATCCTCAATGAACGCCTGTTGATGATCCTAAACACCTGTATCTGCATCCACAAAGATGCAGGTCGAATGACATCAGTACATGGAATGTACGAGTATGTAATATAGCTGAGTAGATAAATAACTGAAATGAAGGTACTGAAGACCAATAAAGATATGAGTAACTCAACTGAATGCAAAGAGATAAGGAACGAAACTATTTAAACTGTACAAATACACTTACTCAACTCTATTCTCATAAAACTCATAAGTATATAGAAAAAAATACTTTAACCTTACCTTGAGCTCAAAACTGAATGTAAAGAAATAAATTAATAAAGTCAATTTAAAACTTCACCAGGCTAACTCATCTCTGAAAAATTCAACTTCTCAAGTAATATGAAAATAGTATATATTTTTACTCTGGGGAGTTTCTCTAACCGATAAACATCACTATGAGCTATGTGATGATACATCGTAACATCCACGCTGCCAGAACGGTCCTATACTTGCCAGGCATAGGACTCTCAAACTCACTAAATGGATCCACTAAGTACTATATGGAAGGAAATCATCTAAAAAGTATGAATCCTTTACCCATGTTGCCTACATGGTTTATGGAGGTTGTGAGTTGTTTGAACTCTCCCACATATCGGTGCTCAATACTACTCCCAAAATTCTTTTTACTTTGCTCATCTCAAATGTTTAAAAACATTATTTTTTCTAGGTTGAGGTAATTACTCAACTAACCCTCTTAAAGAGGTAACTGTTTTCTTGAGTATCTCAGTACTCAATAACTTACTTTAGAAATCATTGTTTCTATTCTTAAAATACTGTTATCTTGGGAAAATACATAGTTTCCCAAATGCTTCTCAAAACTTCTTTCTTTAGAACTCTTCTCAAATCTCTTCTTTGAGCTCTTCTCAAAACTCTTCTTTAAGAAATAAATTTAAAACAATTAATTAGTTTAAAAGACTTCTCATCAATAATTCAGAATTAACTCAATGGAATAGGGCGCATGCTGAAATAGGAACATGAACGATACCACAAAATATTCAAAAATACGAATACAATTACTCAAGAATAGAATTAGATAACAATCACTGGAGTATCTCAACTTTGCTAAAAATCATGGAAACAAAACCCGGGATTTTTTTTATAGAAATTCTGGCATATGTAGGGCGTGAGGGTGAACAAACCCAACACTAAAAGCCTTACATACCTGGGAGATCAAAGATCTTGACGAAACTGAAGAACTTTGATGAACGCTTGAAAACCCTAGCTTTTCTCCTCTTGAATCTTCTCTCTAAAATTTCTAAGTGTTAAAGGTGTTCTAATATTATTTAACACTAATATAAACCTTAATTAAGAGGAAAAGAGTCGGATTTTGGGCTTAGAAGGGAAGGGAAAAGTTCGAAATACCCTTCATTAAAACTGTCAGAAGCGACCTACAGTCGTTACCTACGGTCCTTCCTGTTCCTCTGTCGTTTGATTCAGAAATTTCTCAACTTTGGCCTTCAAATGACGACACCCATGTACGGCTCGTCATTTGACCTATGGTCCGTACATGGCCATCGTAGGTCAGGCCTTAGGACTGAAAATTTGACTAAGACTAGAGGGGAACCTACGAGTCTGATCTATGGACCGTAGATAGGACCCGTAGGTTGCCCTCTAGACTTAGTCGAATTTCAGTTCTCAAGGCATGATCTACGGTGGCCATGTACGGACCGTAGATCGGATGACGGGCCGTACATGGGCATCGTCAGTTTGAAGGCCAAAGTGGCAAACTCTCTGAATCAAACGACGGAGGAACAGGACGGACCGTAGGTCCTGACCGTAAGTCGTGAACGCCTACTGAAACAAAAGACTTTCTTATCAGATATGCGCGCTAAGGTTCTCATTCTTTTACACGTCAAAAGAACCAAAAAAAAAGTTTTCATATAAAGATTTAAATTAGAATAGATTTTTTTTTGCAAAACAAATAGAAAAAAATTCATATCGTGAAAAATTATTAGAAGAATGAACAAAAAACAAACCTGATTATCTCAAGTATTAACAATAAAAGCAATGTGATTTTCACCAGAACCCGAAAATTATTATTATTATGGTACACCCAAAAGAACAATGTATATATAAGTGCTTTTAAATAATTGTAACATGTAGGTTTTGATTATGGATAATTAATTAATTCAAAAGATTTCTTCAAAAATTGATGTAACTTTCAAATTTATATATGATATTTTTTTTTATTAGTATTAGATAAATAGTTTTGACTTGATGCATCTTTTATGGAGCATCAAATAATAGAATGAAGATTTTACTATATTATTATTTGAATTGAATAAATTTAAGATTTTGAAAAATGCAATATGAAATGACTATGATTAATAATTAAGACAAATTAGGAATTTAATTATAAATTATACTTTGATGAATTAAATTGAACAAGCAAAAATGGACGAAGGAGTTCAAGAATATATATATAGCATGATGTGGCATTGATGATGAATAAATAAGTCTATTTTTAGGGGTGTTTCATCAAGTTCTTTCCATTAGTATTTGTTGAAAAGTTTAATTAAATTCAAAGTTTTAAAATATTTTTAATTATAATTATAATTTTACCAAATAAGACTCCTATTTTGTAAAGGTAAAAAAATAATTTAATATTTCATTTTTGGATATTTTTATCTGCAGAATCATAGTACCTTACCGGACATCTCTCTCTGGTATTTTTTAACATATTTTTTTAGTTATTTTTTTAATCATTGAGTGTAGTTATAAACATTATATAAAAAATTCAATGAATAGAAAACTATAGTTTACGTAGAAAAGTAGTTCAAATATATTTTGAAAAATGTCTTATAGTTTATATAATATGGAATACACTATTAGTTGTGTTACATTTTTTTTGGATTAAAATTAATTCATGTGACATAATTAGAATTGGAATTAATTTTAAAGTTTTAAATATTGATATTTTCTACATAGTTTAAGAAATGATTTAATAAAAAAAAATTATTTGATTTTAATATTACTAAACTTCGATTTGAGTATAAATTTTTAATTTGAAACTTGAAAATTAAAATTTTTGAAGTTGGATTTTTGGAACTTGATGTTGTGTTTGGACATGCATTTTACTTGAAAAAAAATCTTGAATTTTTTGTGAGTTAAAGATAAACATTTTCCCATTTTTAAAAAAAAAACAACATATTTTCAAAATCTAATCAAGGATCTATGGTCAAACGTTTGCTAAAATTAAGATGATTATTAGCATGGCGGGTATATGGTTATATCACATAGTTAAAAAAAGAATTATATGAGAAAAATATTCGAATATGAAATAGAAATTATATAAGAAAAAATCTTAATTAATTTAAAATTCTGTAATGACCTTGAAAATCAATTTTTGTATTTTTTGTTAAATGACCGTTTTACCCCTCCTGAGAATTGCCCCGAGTCATGCTTGACTGATATTCGATGTTGGATTTTTGAAAATTCTTGTTGAGTTGTGATTTTTGGAAAAATTTGAATTCTACAGGCTTAAGTTGTCAAAATGTGATTTTTGAGGTGTATCGGAGTTTCAAAACTCAGATGGGAATTCCATCAGTTTCGGAATGTGGAAATTGGTCTAGGAGAGTTGACGGAATCAGTTTTGGGCCTGTATCGTGGATTTGAGGTCTTAAGTTGGAAAATTGTGAAATTTTGATCATAGGGTTGACTTTGGTCAACATTCGGAGATCGGATGAGTGGATGTGGATTTCGACGACTCTGTTGAATTCGGGGGATGATTTTAGGTCTAGGGGTGGCCTTAGTTGAATTTTTTGAGGTCCCGTGTTTGTTTTGAGATTTTGAGGCTTGAGTTAGTGTTGTTGTGTTTTATCGGGATCCAGGTCAAGGAGACCTCAAATTCGATTTTCGATGATTCCATTAAGTCCGGAACGTTGACTTTAATGGGGTTGCATATCTGGTTTGTGTGCACGGGGTGCCGAACGAATCCCGAGGGTCCATTCGGGTAAGTGATTTTAACCCTTGGCTTTGATTACCATTGATTTAAACATGATTTTGATTTGAAAATTGAGGTTTTTAAAATGGAAATTGGGGGTTTTGATTGAACTCTGAGTTTGTGATAATTTGAGGATTTTGGACTGATTTGAACTCCGTTTTTCAAATGGTTTTCTCTATTGGATTGCTAACACCTTGAGGGACCCTTTTGTGTTAGAAATTTCGGATTCAAGTTCCGTTTTTGAAATCGGTGTTTTGGGTTGTTTTACCTTTTCTTTTCGAATTGCGTGTTTTTGGCATTGTTAGCTCTGGATTGTGATTGTGGTTCATATTTTGAGTAGATTGTGGTGCTTTGGATTGCTCTCGGAAAGGAAAATCTCCGGTTGTAGATTGAGCGTGTTTTGATTAAGGCAAGTGGACCTTTAAAACTTTGTGAACCTTGTTAAATTCTGAATTTCTTCCTTGTATGAATTGGGGAGTAATGGGATTGAGGAATGGGATGAAATCTTGTATAAAATCAATCTAATTTGATCGATGGGGTAATAAAAAGGCTTATGTGCTAATGTTGTGAACCATATGGAATTGTATTAATCTTGTGTGTTGGGTTGTGATTAGTAAAGTCCTATGAAGGCCTTGATGAAATCGTGATATTGCTGAATATGTCTTTTGCCTATTTTGAACTGTGGGATTAGACTTGAATATGTTGCTTAGCAATTGATCCTACTTGTGATGAAAGGAGTAGTGAATCGGAGACTAAGAAATTGATCTTGTTCTAAATGATGTAATTGATGATGTTGATATATTGTTGATTGTGTGATGTGATTTGCATTGATATGAATGGCATTGTGATCGTGAACACTATCGTTTTCTCATTATTTGTATGAACATGCTTCTGTGCATTGGTTCTGAAACACTATGATGAGACACTTTGATGATTTATGCTGATGGGAAATGGTTCCGGCGGATACATGGTCCATGTGTGGCCAGTGGTGATATATGCCGATAGGAAATGGTTCCGGCGAGTGATAATTTATGCCGATGGGAAATGGTTCCGGCGAGTGATGATTATACCGATGGGAAATGGTTTCGGCAGATACATGGTCCTTGTGTGGCCCCCATGGGTTCCGTTCTGAGACTCAGCGGATGTGTATTGTAGGACAGACATGTATCATGCTACTTGACATTGAATTGCATTTCATTGTTCTTTTCTTGACATTGTGGAGTTGTGTTTATATCATGTGTACTGTAATTGATGTATTTGATGCTTATGTGTTCTATTGTTGATATTTGTGGACTATTGTTGATCTATGTGCGATATAACGTGTAGTCTAGGTTGGGCTGATTTCATGTGCAGGTTGTAGTTGTGCAGGTTCGGTTGGAAGGAAAGGGATTCGTGAGTTTAGTTAGGTTGACCCTGTTTTATTGGTTGACTTGCTGGGTACCGTGGTTTTGGTACTCACCCTTGCTTCTATATCTATGTAGGTTGCTAGCCCAGACCGTGATTTGATCTCTCTCTCTCTTTTCCTCCGAGGCTTCCATGGATACTTGAGAGGTAGTTGTTCGTTGTCGGCGACCTTCTAGATCCTTTTCTATACTTTGTTCTATTTGAGACACAAAAAATGTTGAGACTTGTACTTATTTATTGAACTTCGGTATTAGTGGCTTGTACACGTGACAACCAGTCTTGGGTTGGTTTTGTTTAAGTTGATGAACTTCCGCTTTGTTATTTCTCTTCTTTATTTCTGTTATTTCCACTTTTTGGGTTTTAGGCTTACTTGTCCTGGTGGGATAGGACAAGTGCCATCACACCTAGTTTTGGGTCATGACAAATAGTATCAGAGCCCAGGTTTCATAGGTCTTACGTGTACAAGCCAAGTCTAAGTAGAGTCTAGCGGATCTGTATGGAGACGTCTGTACTTATCTTCGAGAGGCTATGAGGACTGTTAGGGAATTTCTTTCATTTCATTCTCTCTTATCGTGAGTGGTTCTTGTCGCTTGTGCTGAGTGTCGCGTGTTGTTTCTGCAGATGTCGAGGACCAGAGCTTCTGTTTCGAGCGATGGAGAGGAGGCAATCCCCGAGGCAGTGGTTGAGGCCCCAGTCACAGATCACCTAAAGGCCAAGTTGGAGGCCATGCTCGTGGAGCAGCACTTGGGAGAGGCTGTGCCCGAGGAGTGGTACCTGCTAGAGGCCGTGGCAGAGAGGCTTCCCTAGAGACACAGGCTGAGGTTGGTGAGGACCAGGTTCCTCCAGGATTCTCAGCACCGTTATTTCAGGAGACCTTATTGAGGATGCTGATATTTATGGAGAGCTTTGTTCAAGGTGCTACAGGCACACCATAGGGTTCATAGACTAGGGTTGTGGTGTAGACCCTAGAGCAGCATTAGGATCCAGTTGTTCAAGGTCAGGTGGGTCAGCCACCATTGGTTCCCGCGCCAGCTATCGATGCACAGGTTGCTTCAGATGTAGTTCTGACAGTAGAGGACCAGCAGTGCTATGAGAGGTTTCAGAAGATGAAACCACCCCAGTTTCAGGGTGGTAAGAACGAGGATGCTCATGAGTTTCTGACTTTGGGCCATGAGATGCTTCAGGCGGTGAGGATGGTGGATGCAAGAGGTGTCCATTTTGTTGCTCTCCAGCTCCGTGGGCCAGCTAGGGAGTGGTGGAGGTCTTGTGTGGAGTCCTTGCCAGTGGGATCTCCTCCGGTTGAGTGGGATGCTCTCTCTAGTGCTTTTCAGAATCGCTTCATTCCCTGGAGTGTGCATTAGAAGAGCAGGTTAAGGTTTGAGGGTTTGACTCAGGGTGAAATGTTAGTTGCGAAGTACGAGGCATGGTTCTGTCAGCTGTCTCGCCATGCCACGTCTTTGGTTCCAGATGAGGCGGAGAGGGTCCGCATATTTGTGAGGGGTTTGAATTTCTCCATCGGATCTTATGTGTTCAGATCATCCCGTGAGGGTGCTTCCGTCCAGTCCATTGTGAGCATCACCAGAGAGGCGGAGTTGTTGGTTCGAGAGGAGTTTGGAGACTCTAAGAGGGCCCGTTCTAGTGGCTAGTTTTTTGGTGCCTCGTCTGGAGGCAGGGGTTCTCAGAGAGGTGGTACTTCTTTCCAGTGTCAGAGGCCGGTACATGCTTTCATGCCAGTGGCCGAGGGTGGACAGGTATCCCGTGGGTCTCACAATTCTAGCCAGGGTGGCCGTGGTACTTCATCTGGTTCATCACAGCAGATCATCGTTTTGAGGTCGTGTTATACTTGTAAGGATCCGGGTCATTTGACGCGACTGTGCCCTCTGCAGACTCATTCAGGGCCTCAGCGTACTTATTATGCAGCTCCAGAGAGAGGTTCAACACCTCCGACTAGAGGTTGGGGTAGGGGTCAGATAGCAAGTAGGGGTGGCAGAGTATCAGGTAGTAGAGATGTGGCCCAATGTGGAGGTAGAGGTGCGGCTTAGACCGAAGGTGGTAGAGGAGCCCAGTGTTATGCTTTTCCGAGAAGACCTGAGGCTGAGTCTTCTGATGCCGTCATCACATGTATTGTCCCAGTCTTCCATTGAGATGCATTTGTATTATTATTTGATTCAGGGTCTACTTTTTCCTATGTGTCTACCTACTTTGCATCTGAGTTTGATTTGGTATGTGATCGTATGCCTGTGCCTGTGCATGTTTCTACACCTGTGGGTGAGCCCTTAGTGGTGGATCGAGTGTATCGATCCTGTCCTATTTCTTTGGCTGGGTACGACACTTGGGTAGATTTGATTATTCAGGGAATGGTAGATTTTGATGTGATATTGGGTATGGATTGACTTTCTCCCTATCATGTGATTCTGGATTATCATGCTAAGACTGTCACTTTAGTGATGCCTGGTGTTCCAAAGGTTGAGTGGAAGGGTACTAGTGGTTCTTACCCTAGTAAAGTGATTTCCTACTTTCGAGCCCAGAGGTTGATTGATATAGGGTGTTTGTCTTATTTGGCTTTTATTCGGGATACCAGTGTTGAGCCACCTCCCATGGAGTCCATTCCCGTGGTTCAGGAGTTTGTTGATGTATTTCCTACTGATCTTCTTGGTGTTCCTCCGGATCGAGATATTGATTTTGCTATTGACTTGGAGCCGGGTACAAAACCCATCTCTATTGCTCCATATCGTATGGCTCCAACTGAGTTGAAGGAGTTGAAGGATTAGTTACAGGACTTGTTGAGCAAGGGGTTTATTTGCCCTAGTATGTTACCTTGGGAGCACCGGTTCTCTTTGTTAAGAAGAAAGATGGCTCTATGAGGATGTGCATTGATTATAAGCAGTTAAACAAGGTAACTGTTAAGAATAAGTATCCTCTTCCTCGCATTGATGATTTGTTTGATCATCTTCAAGGTGCGGCGTTGTTTTCTAAGATTGACTTGAGGTCCGGTTATCACCAGTTGAAGATTAGACTATCGGATATTCCTAAGATAACTTTTCGGACTCGTTATGGCCATTATGAGTTCTTAGTGATGTCTTTTAGGTTGACTAACGCTTTTGCGGCGTTTATGGAGTTGATGAATGGAGTGTTCCATCTGTATTTGGATTTTTTCATGATCGTGTTCATTGACGACATTCTGATATATTTTCGGACCGAGCAGAATCATGTCCATCACTTGAGGTTGGCACTTCAGACTTTGAGGGAGCACAAGTTGTACTCCAAGTTTGAGTTTTGGCTCGAGTCTATGGCTTTATTGGGACACGTGGTGTCCAAGGAGGGTGTTAGGGTTGATCCAGCCAAGATTGAGGCAGTTAAGGTTGGATGAGACCTACTTCTCCTTCTAAGATTCAGAGTTTCGTGGGGTTAGCAGGCTACTATTGGCGGTTTGTGCAGGGTTTCTCCACCATTGCAGCGCCATTGACTAGATTGACTCAGAAGACTATGGATTTTCATTGGTCCGATGAGTGTGAGGTGAGCTTTCGAATGCTCAAGACTTTGTTGACTTCAGCTCCTATGTTGACCTTGCCCGAGGAAGGTGTGAGCTTTACTATATATTGTGATGCCTCCGGTGTTGGTTTTGGAGGTGTATTGATGCAAAAAGGGAAGGTTATTGCTTATGCTTCTAGACAGTTGAAGGCCCATGAAAAGAATTATCCTACTCACGATCTAGAGCTTACAGCAGTGGTGTTTGTGCTTAAGCTATGGCGGCATTATTTGTATGGGGTTCATTGTGAGGTCTTCACCGATCATCGGAGTCTTCAGTACATCTTTAGTCAGAGGAAACTGAATTTGAGGCAGCGTAGATGGCTTGAGTTACTGAAGGACTACGATATGACTATCTTGTATCATCTTGGGAAGGCCAATGAGGTGGCTGATGCATTGAGTAGGAAGGCTCTTAGTATGGGGAGTCTTGCCGCGATCAGTGTTGATATAAGGCCTTTGGCTAGGGATGTTCAGAGGTTAGCCAACAACTTTGTCAGGTTGCAGGTTTCTGGGAGAGCGGTGGTTTGATTGTGTTCATTGAGGCCCGTTCTTCCTTGATTTAGCATATTCGTGAGCGTCAGTTTGAGGATGAGAAGTTGTGTCTCATTCGAGACAAGGTGATGAGAGGTGAAGCCAAGGAGGCTGCACTTGACTCTGATGGAGCTTTAAGGATTGGAGGTCGGATTTGTGCGCCTAAGGTGGGCCAGCTTATTAGACTGATTCTAGAGGAGGCCCATTGCTCTAGATATTCTATCCATCCGGGACAAAGAAGATGTATCATGATTTGAGTCAGCATTACTGGTGGTATGGTATGAAGAGGGATATTGCAGACTTCGTATCTAGATGTTTGACCTGTCAACAGGTCAAGTGTGAGCATAAGCGACCTGGGAGTGTATCTCAGAGGATGCCCATTCCTACTTGGAAGTGGGAGCGGATCACCATGGACTTTGTTGTCGGTTTACCTACTACCGTGGGTGGTTATGACTCCATTTGGGTGGTTGTTGATAGGCTGACTAAGTCCGCTCATTTCATTCCAGTTCAGGTGAGGTATACAACGGAGAAATTAGCCAATCTCTACATCAGCCACATTGTTAGGCTTCATGAGGTGCCGATATCTATAGTCTTGGATCGAGGTTCCTTATTCACTTTGCACTTCTAGAGGACCTTACAACATGGTTTGGGTATTCAGTTGGTTATGAGTACAGCATTTCACCCTCAAACAGATGGTCAGTCCGAGCGGACGATTCAGGTGCTTGAGGATATGCTTCGTGCTTATGTGATTGACTTTGGTGCTAGGTGGGATCAGCACTTGCCCCTAACAGAGTTTTTCTACAACAACAACTATCACTCCAGTATTCAGATGGCCCCGTTTTAGGCGTTGTATGGTAGACAGTGTAGATCACCGATTGGGTGGTTTGATTCAGCTGAGATTGATTCCTTAGACACTGACTTGCTTAGAGATGCCATGGATCATGTTCATTTGATTCAGAGTAGGCTGTTGACTGCTCAGATTCGACAGAAGAGTAATGCCGATCGGAGAGTTTGAGACTTGGAGTTCATGGAGGGTGATCATGTTTGGCTACGAGTATCACCCATGAAGGGTGTTATGCGGTTTGGAAAGAAGGGCAATCTTAGCCCTAGATTCATTGGTCCTTTTAGGATTTTGGACCGAGTGGGAGAGGTGGCCTATAGGTTGGCTTTGCCACCTAGCTTGTCAGCTATGCATCCTGTGTTTAATGTTTTTATGCTTCGAAAGTACATTCCAGATGAGTCTCATGTGATTACACTTGATTCGGTGGAGTTGAGTCCTGATTTGACTTATGAAGAGGAGCCTACATCTATTATTGATAGACAGGTTCGTAAGCTTTGGACCAAGGAGATTGCTTCAGTGAAGGTGCAGTGGGGTCACCGTTCAGTTGGAGAGGCTACTTAGGAGTCCAAGTCCGACATGCATGCCAGATATCCTCATCTTTTCGAGGCTTTAGGTACTTTCTTTCACTTTATGTTCGAGAACGAACATGGTTTTTAGTGGTGGATAATGTAATGACCCTGAAGGTCACTTTTGGTAATTTTTATTAAATGACCATTTTACCCCTCCTGAGAGTTGCCCCAAGTCATGTTTGGCTGATATCCGATGTTGTTTTTGCGAAAATTCTTGTTGACTTGTGGTTTTCGGAAAAAATTGAATTCTAAAGGCTTAAGTTGTCAAAATGTGATTTTTGAAGTCTTTCGGAGTTTCAGGACTCGGATGGGAATTCCATCGATTCCATCAGATCCATAATGTGGAAATTGGTCTAGGAGAGTTGACGGAATCAGTTTTGGGGCTGTATAGTGAATGTGAGGTCTTAAGTTGGAAAATTGTGAAATTTTGATCATAGGGTTGACTTTGGTCTACATTTGAAGATCAGATACTCTGATGTGGATTTCGACAACTCCATTAGATTCGGGAGATAAATTTAGGCCAAGGTGTGGCCTTGGTTGAATTTTTATAGGTCCCGTGTTTGTTTTGAGATTTTAAAGGTTGAGTTAGTGTTGTTGCGTTTTATCGGGTTTCGGGTCAAGGAGACCTCAAATTCAATTTCCGACGGTTCCATTGAGTCCGGAACGTTGAATTTAGTGGGGTTGCATATCTGGTTTGTGTGCATGGGGTTCCAAATGAATCTCGAGGGTCCATTCGATGATTTTGCGTTTTGCTGATTTTGTTGTTATCTGGTGCCTGACTTTTTGGCCTTCGCGTTGGCGGATGGGTAGTGCCGCGTTCGCGGAGGGTATCCTTGTTGGCTTCCGCGTACGCAGAGTAAGTGGCGCATTCGCGGAGGGTTGGAGTTTTGGTCTCTACGTTCGCGGGCTAAGTTAGCCGCGTTCGCGGAGGTCATTTTTGGACCTGGGCAGTGTAAAGTCGGGAAATGTCCCATTTTCATCATTTTAGAGCTCTCTTGGGCGATTTTTGAATAGGCTTTTCTTGTGAATTAGTGTGGGTAAGTGATTTTAACCCTTGGCTTTGATTACCCATTGATTTAAACATGATTTTGATTTGAAAATTGAGGTTTTAAATATTTAATTTGGGGCTTTTGATTGAACTCCGAGTTTGTGATAATTTGAGGATTTTGGACTGATTTCAACTCCATTTTTCAAATGGTTTTCTCTATTGGATTGCTAACACCTTGAGGGACCCTTTTGTGATTGTAAACATTATCGTTTTCTCATTATTTGTGTGAACATGCTTGTGTGCATTGGTTCTGAAACACTATGATGAGACACTTTGATGATTTATGCCAATGGAGAATTGTTTCGGTGGATACATGGTTCATATGTGGCCAGTGATAATTTATGCCGATAGGGAATGGTTCCGGCGAGTGATGATTTATACCGATGGAAAATGGTTCAGGCGAGTGATGATTATGCCGATGGAAAATGATTCCGGCGGATACATAGTCCTTGTGTGGTCCCCATGGGTTCCAGTCTGAGATTCAGCGGATGTGTATCGTAGGACAGACATGCATCATGCTACTTGACATTGCATTGCATTTCATTGTTCTTTTCTTGACATTGTGGAGTTGTGTTTATGTCCCGTGATATTGTATTTCATGTATTTGATGCTTATGTGTTCTAATGTTGATATTTGTGGACTGTTGTTGATCTATGTGCGATATAACTGTGTAATCTAGGTTGGGCTGATTTCCTGTGCAGGTTGTAGTTGTGGAGGTTCGGTTGGAAGGAAAGGGATTCGTGAGTTTAGTTAGGTTGACCTTGTTTTATTGGTTGACTTCTGGGTACCGTGGTTTTGGTACTCACCCTTGGTTCTACATCTATGTAGGTTGCGAGCTCGGACTTTGATTTGATCTCTCTCTCTCTCTTTTCGTCCGAGTCTTCCGTGGATACTTGAGAGGTAGTTGTTCATTGTCGGCGACCCTTCTAGATCCTTTTCTATACTTTGTTCTATTTGAGACACAAAGAATGTTGAGACTTGTACTTACTTATTGAACTTCGGTATTAGTGGCTTGTACATGTGACAATTAGTCTTGGATTGATTTTGTTTAAGATGATAGACTTCCACTTGGTTATTTCTCTTTTTTATTTCTGTTATTTCCGCTTGTTGGGTTTTAGGCTGACTTGTCCTGGTGGGATAGGACAAGTGCCATCACACCCGGTTTTGGATCGTGACAAATTCATAAATATCATAACAAATAAGAAAAGATTTACTAACCAAAATCATAGTTGAATTAAACTTTCCTTGCTAATAAGGAATCCCCAATGTGCTTTCATAATAATATTTCTAGATTATCAGGCATTACTAAAGAACAAGAACTAACGAGGGACAAATTTCATAGCTATACAATAAAAATTCGACGACAATCAGGTTTATGCTAACTGCTACTATTAGGAAGAGAGAATTATGCAAAATGTAGTTTTGTTACTCAAATCATGGAACATGAACCAGTATGTACTTGGCAATACTATTAGCTGAATTGTTAAAAAAGTTTAACTTCTATACACAATAATATTATATAAATTTCTCATTATAAGATAATTTTTATAAAATCCCGCGATAACCTTCACAAAAAAAGTGAAGTTTATAATCTTAAAAATAAAACAGGTACTTGATACAACAACGAAAACAACAAAAAGAACTGGTAATATAAAAATTCTTTATATTATCGGTGAACATTAATTAAACTCCATTGCCTCTTTTTGTCCCAGTCCAACCTATTTTCTTTCCAAATAGACAAACTGGTACCAAAGCATCAACATCATTTGTCTCCACTTGATGATGATTGAGTGCTAAATCCATTAGCAATACTTCAGTATTCTTCACCACATCAATCACAAAGGTATTGCAATTCTCTTTTGTTTCATTCTTGAATTCACACAAGTTGAAAACAATTGTATCTTTTTCTCTTAAACTTTAATCTTTCACAAATTTTTTTCAACCCTTTGTGAAAACAAAACTTGTACTTTTTTAAAAATAGCAATACCTAAACTTCCATAGTGTCCTGGATGTATCATAAAAGATCACCTCCTCATCTTGGACTTGAGGAAAATACTTTGTTGTATATATCTTAGGGATCACAAGCCTATTATTCTTTCCAACATCACTCGGAGTTAGCACCTTTTGGAAAAGTTGTTTGTATGAAAATTGTACATCACCCTGTATGTAATGACATTGGAATCATTAATTATTCTAAGAAGAGGATTTTATAAAATGACACAAAATACTATATAGGCTTTTTATTCCTAAGTGATATTGGAATCTCTTATTTTAAGAAGGCTTATATGTAGTCTGGATATATCTTTTTGAATGATCTGATAGCACACAAAATATTTACACTGATGGTGTATAAAAATTAAGCTCTTATTTGATCAGGAGCAGGTTGAAAGCAGTACACTTGTTCGCAAGATGTCCAGTAACATGTGAGATATGGCAATGAATAGCTGTTTGGCTTGAGGTGAACACGGGAATCAGAGATGTGGGAGACACCATCAAATGGATCAGACAAAAACAATGGAAAGGATTCAAGAAAGAAATAATGGCAGCAAGCTATGGAGCGATGTTGTACAAAATTTGGAATGCATGGAACGCCAAGATTTTTAGAGGTCACATACCAATATCAGCTTTTTAGTTCAGCAAATACAAATAGTTGTTAAGGAGAGAATCAAAATGTTTAGAGGATCAAAAATGGCCAGGAAGTGTGAGGGATATATAGATATAATTTGTAACTAGATTTTGTTCTGTTTGAGGCTTAGGCTAACAAGGAATCCTTCCTAGAAGGTGGCCTAGTAACTAAGTGCTCCATAGATGTACTTCAATTTGTTGGTATTTGCCAAAAAAATAAAATAAAAAATTAAGCTCTTACCAATTTAAACTTCTTGTGGATCGTTATGAGAAAAAATTTCTAGTGTGACATGCAACAACAACAACAACTACACGCATATCAATATAATCTCACAAGTGGAGTCCGATGAAAGTAATGTGTACACATACCCTAGTGCAATAATGACCACTATGTTTACCCACAACACCTTTTAATTTTGAACCAGAAATGCAAGTGGTTTCCTCACGTGCATGAATCTTTTATTTTTTGGGGAATAGATGATTGCTCGCGCTTGAATCACAATCACCAATCATTACCTATTTGGTCGTGCTTGATACTAAGTTCCTTTCGTTTTCCATGTTAAATCCTTAGAAAATTCGAAAAAATATTTTAAGAAAATTTATGAAAATATAAGAGATTGAAAGGTACAAGTTGAAATGCTTAAATTTATAGTTCGGACACAAAGATCAAAAAATGAAAGTAATAATATGAACAATGAACAACAACAACATAGATGGTCTCTCTCAACTAATATTTATTATCTCCAAAAGTCATCTTCTTGTTGAATTGATTTTAAGTTATTTCAACCAAAAAAAAAAACGACTTCCTGAGATACCAACTATTAGTTGAGTGACCATCTGAGAAGATCAACTCAACGTTTTCCTTTAAGTTACTTTGTTTTCTTTTCAGATTTCACAAATTTTATGTCCAAACACCTACCAAAACAAAAGACTTTCTCATAAGATTTTCTAATGCTCTCATTCTTTTACAAGTCAGAAGAAGAAAAAAAGAAAGAAACAACAAGAGTTTTCATAAAAATATTTAAAACATAATATTTTTTGCAAAATAATTAGAAACAAAAATTTATGTGAAAAATTATTAAGAGAATGAAGAAAAAATAAACCTGATTATCTCAAGTATTAACCGCAGAAGCTATGTATAATGCATAATGAAATAACTAATGTTAATAATAAAGACAAATTAATAACTAAGTAATAAATTATCTTTATATTTAACAAATTAGTCAAATAAAAATGTACGAAGAGAGTACTCAAGAATTAAAACTCACAAAAAAGTCTGTGTTATGATGTGGCATTGATAATGAACAAATAAGAGTTAATATCATGCAAATTACCATTAGTAGCATAAGTTTGTTTTTAAGAATGCTTTATCAAGTTCTTTTCATATGTATATTGAAATTTTCAATTAAATTCAAAGTTTAAATACTAAATTATAATTTTAATTTGATCTAATATGACTCCTATTTTTAAAAGGTAAAAAAATAATTTGATATTTTATTTTTGGATATTTGTATTTGCAGAATCATATACTTTTACCAAACATCTCTCTCTCTATCTGGTATTTTTTTAATATACTTTTGGTTATTTTTTTTAATTATTGAGTGTAGTTATAAACATAATAGAAAAAATTCCATGAATAGAAAATTATGTTTTACGTAGAAAATTAGTTCAAATATTGTTTTGAAATTATCTTATAGTTTATATATATATATTTCGAAACTAATACGAAAAGCGCTATTGTTATGTTACATTTAATTTTTTTGGATAAAAAATGATTTATATAGTCCTAAATATTAACACTTCCTACATAGTTTAAGAAATGATTTAATAACAAATTTTTTAGTTGATTTGAAGATTACTAAGTTTCATTGGTGACACCTTCCACAAAACTTATTCACCAACCTGAAAGGTCATGTCTCTTACCTTACAGTCTGCATACTTTTTCTGTCTACTTTGAGCTGCCAATAACTTGGTTTGGATGCTTATTACCTTCTCTTGAGCTTCCCCCACTAGATTGACACCCAAAGGCTTCAAATTAGTAACCTCAAACCACCCTATGAGCGATCTACAACTCAACCCATAAAGCGCCTCGAATGGTGCCATATTTATACTTGAGTGATAACTGTTATTATATGAGAATTCACACGAAGGCAAGAACTGATCTTAATGACCTCAAAAGTCAATCACACAAGCTCTCAATATGTCCTCTAGCACATGAACTGTTCTCTCCAACTGACCATCCGTCTAAAGGTGAAAGGTTGAGTTAAAGGTGAGTTAAGTGCCCAATGCTTTGTGAAAATTACTCCAAAACTTAGAAGTAAACTGAGTGTCTTTGTCTAAAATGATAGAAAGGGACACCCCATGCAGCCTTACTATCTTCTTAACATAGATTTTAGCCAACAGCTGAGAGTTATAATCCACCTTAATCAGAACGAAGTGGGCTGATTTAGTCAGCCTGTCAACGCTAACCCAGATAGAATCATACTTTTCCAAGGTTTTAGGGAGTCCCACCATGAAGTTCATAGCTATCCTTTCCCACGTCCACGTAGGAATGGGCATTCTCTGAAGTAGACCTACAGGTCTTTGATGCTCATACTTTACCTGCTGACAGTTCTAACATCGGGATAGATACTCAGCTATATTTTTCTTCATTCAAGGCCATCAATAAAGCTGCCTCAAATTCTGATACACCTTGGTCACACCCAGAAGAATCAAATATCGTGAACCATGAGACTGTCAACATATTCTCTATCAAGTCATCAATCCTAGGAACACAAATTCTTGAAGGAGCTTTATTTTTCTCCTTTATTTTCTCTATAAAAGGTTCGCATATATATAATGCCATTGTAGTTAACAGTACTATTACATGACAAAAAGAGGAATATATAGAACATAACACTAGCTTGAGCAGGTAGGAGTCTCGGATTTATTAGCATTCAAAAATTTTCAAGGCCGTTCTAGAGGTATTGCAATCAAGTTTAGCAAGTAGATTGATTAGTTTGTTTTGATCCTGGTAAGAAGGGGCGGAGCCATCTTGTGGTCAGGGAGTTATCTGAACCTCCTTAGGTGGAAAATTACACTATTTATACATAATTAAAATGATTTTTCTGTATATATATTAGATGTTGAACCCCTTCGACTAGTTCATGTGTCTACGTCTTCAAATTTTGAACTCCTTCATCAAAATTTTGATTCTGTCATAGCTACGTGATCAAGTACCTCCAATCAGATACAATATTATCATAATGTAAATACCCAATGTCAATTCATATAACTCAAAACTTAATTTTCTATATTGTAAACATGAATTACCATAATAATTAATATCTTGAAAAATATATTGAATGACTAAATACAAACAAATAAAAACATCCAAGTGGAAATAACAAACATTGGCATAATACATAAATGTGCTCTTTAACTTGGTCTCATTTCACATTTATGCCCTCCACCTTTGGGTGTGTACAATTAGACACTTAAATTTGTAATAAGTTGAACACACAGACACATGAATCCTATGTGTCATAATACACATAGGGCACCACGTAGGACAAAAATTGCCATGTAGGATATGTCACATAAGATGTGTGTATCTATTTGTTCAACTTTATACAAGTTTAAGTGTCTACTTGTACACACCCAAAATTGAAGGGCATAAATATTAAATGAGGTCGAGTTAAAAAGCATATTTATGTATTGTGCCATAAACATTTGTAGTTTTGCTCATAGAAGAACCAATTTATTTGCCAAAATATACAAATTTAGCTTAGTGAGAATTTGGAGAACAATAATTCTTTCTATAGAGACTTCAACACATTATCAGAAACTACTAAAGAACATGAATTAACGAGGAACAAATTCCGTAGTTAACCAACAAGATTCGATGATAATTAAGATTAATTAGCAACAGATTATCATAAAATTATGTTAGTTGCTACTATGTGGGAAGAGTAGCAAAGTAAACCATGTTCACGTGTTACTCAAATCATTAAACATGAACCAGGTTCATAGTTTACTAGTTGTTGTTGTTACAGATAAAGACCTGGTACATGTAAAACATGGAATGCACAACTCTGCAGAGTTGACAAACTGATGTAAATAAGGAAAAAACAAATAAAGAAGAACTTAAGTCAAAGTAGAATGCAATAAATAAGGAAATTTATTTTTTCATTTTTTTAATAAGGTAAAATGATAATTATTTAGAGACGAGGAGAGCATCAAAATCTAATAAAAATATGTTAAACATTGTCATTTAAGGATGTGCTCGATTTCTAGCTAAGAGCAATAGCCATAAAAGTCTCACTCCCCAAACAAGACATTAAAGTACTTGGCTCTATACTAGTCGTTGAATTGTTAAAAGAGTTTTAACTTATATACGCTGACAATATGATATAAATTTCACATTATTTGATTAGTTTTTGAAAAATATCCAGCGATAATCTTCACAAAAGAGTGATAGTAATAATTTTAAAAATAAAACAAGTACTTGATACAACAACAACAACAAAAAAAAAACTAATAATATAAAAATTCTTTACGTTATCGATGAACATTAATTAAACTCCATTGCCTTTTTTGTCTCGGTCCAACCTATTTGCTTTCCAAATAGATGAACTGGTACCAAATTAGCAGCAGCATCATGATCAATAATTTCTTCTTCTTGATCCATTGGCAAAACTTCAATATATATTCTTCACCACAACAATGACAAAGGTGTTGCAATTATCTTTTGTTTCCTTCTTGGATTCACACAAGTTGAAAATAATTGTATCTTTTGCTTTTAAACCTTTATCTTTGACAAAGTTAAGCCAACCCATTGTGAAAAGAAAACTTTGACTACTTTTACAATAATGATACCTAAACTTCCATAATACTCTTGACGTATCATAAATGATCATCTCCTCATCTTGGATTTGAGGAAAATACTTTGTTGCATTCTTAGGGATTACAAGCCTACCATGCCTTGCCTTCCAACATCAGTTGGAGTTAGCTCTTTTAGGAAAAGTTGCTTGTACGATAATTCAACATTATCCTGTATGTAACATTGGAAATATGAAGTCTAACAAGAAGATTTTAAAAAAAGACACAAAATGCTTTATAGGTTTGTGACCCCTAACTAATATTGGACTCATATTTTAAAAAGGCTTACATGTAATTTGTAGATATTCACGTGGGGGATCTGATAGTATACAAAAAAAATTATACTAATGGTGTATATAAATTAAATTCTTACGAATTTGAACTTCTTGTGGATCGTTACGAGAAATAATCTCTTGTGTGACATGAAACAATAACAACATGCATACCTAGTGTAATCGCACAAGTGAAGTCTGGTGAGAGTAGTGTGTACACATACCTTAGTGCAATGACCACTATGTTCTCCCACAACACCTTTTAATTTTGAATCAGAAATGCAAGTGGTTTCCTTACGTGCGTGCATGAATCTTCTGTTTTTTGGGCAATAGATGATTGCTCGCGCTTGAGTCATAATCACCAACCACTAGGTATGTGGTCGTGCTTGATACTAAGTTCCTTTCAAAATTTGATATGCCCAAATTACACCTCCCTAAAGAAGTATAAGCGGTCGTTGTCAAATAAAGAACCTAACAAAGGTTAGGGTCGATCCCACGAGGAACAAGGTCTAGACTTAGGCTAATTATTGTCGATTGTACTTTTAGTCAGCTTATTTCTGTAAAAGGGGGGGGGGGGTTTGCAATATAAAATAATTATTGATTGAGTTGTCGTAACAAGTAAGCAAGTAACAATATTTGCAGTTTGTAATATCGATATGAGATGAAACTAGGGCATATGTGTTCCCCACAAGTTCTTAACGCAGCAAACCTAATAATAGTAATCATTTCCTAGTGTTTAACATGTAAAGTTGGTAAGTTAGGTATCTCCTAAGAGATTGATAGACAAATAGGAAATTTCACTACACAACTTGGTCGGTCTACGTGTATATACTTTACTAACCCTTACTATTTACCTTAGATTAGCCCTCACATATTTGGGTTAGGCTATTAGACAGCGGATTATCAACGCTAAATCTCTATTGTTTAATCTCTTTCTTATTCATTACTTCCTTAGTCGGGCAAGTAGGAATAAGGTGATTTCTAGCGTTGCGCACCGTTAAAAAGCATTCAAAACAAAGAGATTAACAATACATGCATAAACACTATTTCAGAATTATTTAATTATCAGTTTTACGTTATTAATTACTCATGGTTCCCACAACCCTAGCTGTGGATTTAGCTACTCATGCTTGGGTGATCATAATTCATACTAGGGTTAAAAGAACAAATCATGACTTACAATTATAGTAGATGAAATTCGTAATCTTCAATTGATAAATGAAAGCAAAACAATAGTATTAACCAACACTTCAAGAATCGATTGCACAAAAGGCTTATAAGCAAATTCTCAAAAATTATGTGTCCCAAAACGTCTAACAACCCAAAAATGAAAAATACAACTAATATTTATAGAGAACACAATCCTAAATAGAGTAGGAAAAGAAATCCTTAGAAAAATTCGGCTTGGTAGTCATGTCTACGCCTGGCACATACGACTCGTAGGTCTTCCTACTGTTCGTAGTTAGCTTCCGTTATTCAACAGTTGGTCATTTATTTGAGGATCACTTTATACAGGCATGAGCTACGGCTCGTAGATCTTAGTACAGTCCATCTTGTTCAACCGTAAATCAAGTACTGAAGCTCACCCTTTCTGAACATTTCTACTCATATGTACGGCTCGTCAAAGGCTTCCATCGTTTTACACTTACTCCAAAAATTTAATCTTCAACCTACGACTTCTACCTACGGCTCGTATAACGATGTACTGCTCGTAGGTCACATCGTCACTCATCAAAAATCCCTTCTACTATAACATTTCAGTGCCAACTGCTCCAAAACCTATTTTCCTGCAAAATCTAAGCAAAATACTATCACATCTAATAACAAATGCTTAAGACGCATGCAAAATTCTAAGTTTAATGCAACAAAAGTACTATAAATTGAAGGTACATCAACACCCTCAACTTAAAATCGTTGCTTGTCTCAAGCGATACGAGAAACTCTAAACGACACTTATGCAAAGATAACCCAAAAACTCAAGCAATCACATGGTATTTTCTCAAAAATCAACCTTCCTTTAACATTTTCAGCAACAGTGCAATCATTATGTTCAATAACAAGCCAACACATGCAGATCAAGATATGACATAGATGTACCAATAGACAAATTCACATACACCGATGACAATCACCAAGATGTTAATTCTGTAATAATATAACTCGTGCCTCAACCGCAAAGAAATCCCTTTGTTCACACAGAATTTGAATTATAGTTCAATTTTTAGGGACTTAGTATACGCTCACATTCGTCTTATCAATCACATCGATATAACACATTTTTCAAAATTTTGGTAGGGTGTAAATTTCATGCTCTATTTCCATCATGCTTTTATTTCCAGTCTACTTCTACACTTTACTATCCTAAAAAAGCCAGTTCAACAGAAATTAAAACAGTTTCTTGGGGAAAAAAACATAGGCAAGAAAACCCCAAGGAAGGATTGTGAGTTGAGTTACTCAAACTTCACCCCAACAATCAGAATTTATTCACCCCACCCCCACATGAAAAGCAGTGCAATGCCCTCAATGCACAAAAAAAAAGTAAAACATAGGGTGAGACAAACATGTGGCACTAAGCGCTGAAGACCAATTAAGAAACTGGTGGGTCCGATTGCCCCGAACTAGATGGATTAACATGTGTGGCGTCCTTAGTGACGCCCTCCAAACTAACCTGAGGGGCACCATCAGTAGTGCCCCCCGAACTAGATGCTCCAGCAGCTACCTCTCGTAATCTACGATGTCGCATCTCCTCCTCAACAATGGACTGGTATTGTGCCGCCACAAACTGCCGCCGCTCTCTCTTCCTCGCTCCACGCTCCTCCTCAGCATCAGTGGTCTGCTTGGAGGTATGTGCGCGCTTTCCTACCGCACGAGAAGGGTCAATAGTAGGCTGTTCCTGACCAAATAGGTCTTCCATGTTGAATCCTGAGAAAAATTTGAAAAAATATATTTTAAGAAAATTTATGAAAATATTAGAGATTGAAAGGTAAAAATTCAAATGCTTAAATTTATTGTTCGGAAACAAAGATCAAAAAATCAAAGTAATTATATTACCAATGAACAAAAAAACTTAGATGGTCTCACTCAAATAATATTTATTTTCTCCAAAAGTCGCTTTCTTGTTGATTCAATTCTTTTCAACAACAGAATGACTTTTTGGGATAGTATTTATTAGTTCAGTGACCATGTGAGAAATCAACTCAACTTTTGTCTAAATACTACTTTATTCTTTTCAAATTTCACAAATTTTATGTTCAAACACCTACAGAAACAAAAGACCTTCTTATCAGATCTGCGTGCTAAGGCTCTCATTCTTTTACAAGTCAAAAGAACCAAAAAAACAGATGTTTTCATATAAAGATTTAGATTAGAATAGATTTTTTTGCAAAACAAATAGAAAAAAAAAATTCATATCGTGAAAAATTATTAGAAGAATGAACAAAAAACAAACCTGATTATCTCAAGTATTAACAATAAAAGCTATGTGATTTTCACCAGAACCAGAGAATTATTATTATATGGTATACCCAAAAGAACAATGTATATATAAGTGCTTTTAAATAATTGTACCTCGCATATTCAATTGGAATATTTCAAAGAACAAGATATATTTTGAGCATCTCAGGAAAGGAATATTTAGGAAATATGGCAACCAGGTAATACCAACTTTATTATTACAATTACTTATTGTAATTTTGATATTTTTATATTAATATCAGTTTTTTTTTATTTTTTCCATGTTAGTATAGTTTTGAAGATGTTGTTTTGATGGATGAAGAGCGTGCGGTTGTGGAGATGGAAAAGCTTGTTGATTTTTACGGTTCACCAAGAAATAAAACTGGAGAACCTGGATGCTCCGTACTCCAAAATGAGAATGTTCAGTCTCATAATGACATAAGACAGAATGAAAAGGAGTTGTCTTATAATTCATCGCATCAGGTTGGAGCAGATTTTAGTTTTAAAAATAATAAAGATTTTCAGAATCTCGCAGAAGAAGTTGTTAAGGTATGTGTGAAAAATTTCTTCGTTTACTGTTTGTAATATTCTTATGAAACTTTAATATCTTGAAACTTTTCTTCGTAGGTGTGTAATGACTTGGGAAAATTTGAGAAAAACATAGATGCACAGTTTAGTGAGATGAAGGCCTTTATGGAGTCATCATTTAAAAATATCATTGAAGAGTTGAAATCTATTCAAAAGGAAGTTGCAAAAAATAAAAATGTAGGAGATTCTCCTAAGGTTAGTCTTGTTCTGCATTTATTTTACTATATGGTTAAAATGTTACCATTTTATTTATTATTTATATACCTTTATATGATTATAGTTTATAAGTCTAGTGAAGTTTGTTTAAACTATGGATTGTTATATCAAATGTTATAATGTTGGTATACATAATGAGTTTTAGTAGGACCTTTTTATTCCAAATACTTAATGTTATTATACATATTTACATATATAGTATAAGTTAGCATATAAACTGTGTTGATTCAACTATTGAAATTTAAAATAGCTTATTTTGGATTTATTGTTCAACATGTCTTACTTTGAATAATTTATTGTGTTGGTATACTTCTCTAGCTGTAACATTTTTCTTGATATCAAATGATTTCCCGTCATATTTTGATATATTTGTTAAGGGATTAACTTTCATTTTTGTGTGCACTTGAGAATATTAAGGTAGTTTTTGACGATTTAAGAAAAGGAATGTCTGATGTTCAAGACGATCATATGCATGATGGTGTGGATGAAGATCTTGGCCATGTTGATTCCATGAATCAAAATTTGTTCGACAACACTTGTAAGTTTGTTGTTGTGTTTGTTCAATAAGTTGTGTATTGAAGGAATTTGATAAATATGTTTTAATATTTGATGATCTAAACCATTCATTAGGTGATAATTCAATTGCATTGAAAAATAAGAGCAGCATTCCTACTTTGGATGATTTTGTGATGCCAATAATGCGCGAATCACAAATGATTGCGTTGGAAACTGGGAAAACCTATGTGTCATCGTTGGGTGATGTGGAACTTGAGAACACACATGTCACACCATTGGTTGCAATTGAAGCTGAAAATACACATGTGACACCAGATCAACATGTTCGAACAAAGTTACCAGGGAAGTATGTCCAATCACCATACACTGATCTAAGTGAATCTGGTGGCACATCTGCTAAGTCATCAATCTTTTGTTCATGGAGACATCCGTTTGCAAACTACTCAGGCTTTGTTCTACACGATGAAGTGATTCCTTGTTTCAAAAAATGGATCGATAGTAAATTATCCAAAAAGTGTGGCAAGTATGTACTTACTTTGAATGTAATTTAGTATTCTTTTTAGTTATTATTTATGTTATAACTGGATCTCATATATTTGACAGGAAAACCAATTTTTTCATAGCCGCTAAAAATCCAATTGTTCCTACCTTTGACTTTGGTGTCGGTAACGTGTCTTTAATGGATTGGTTTTATCCTTTGGCCTATCCAGGTCAACCATGGGGAGATTTGGTAATTTTTAATTTCATCATTTTTTGATAAACTAAATTAGAATGTTATGTTTATAGTGTTATCGTTTATTTGGTTAGTAACTGTGAAATAACGGTGTTCGTGCTCATTTTAATAGTCTGATAGATCTTTATTAACAACACATTATTTTTATACAGCATGGTGATGTGTTAATGTACTACATCCGTAAACTTTGCAAGTATGGTCCCAATAACGGTTCAAGAGTTACTACAACAGACCTATTTTTCATCAATTGGGTGGTGCAGATTCATGATTTTTGGGAGGCCAATGACAAAGATGCAACTTTGATTTCTGCACAGCATGAAGTGGCGCATTATATAAGAGGGGCCAAGATTCTTGCCAATACGTCATGGGTTGATCTTGATTATGTTTGTATTCCAATCAATTGTAGTCTTGCTTTTCATTGGTTTCTGGTTGTGTTTTGTATAAGGCGCAGGTCTCTTTACATATATGATTCGTTAAGAGGATATGGAGCAAAGCTTACAACAGCTATCATGAGATGTGTGGAAAAACTACCAAAAATGATCCCTTTGTTCTTAGATTGCACTGATTTTTATTCGAAGAGGGATGATATTGACTGGATGTCAGATGTTCATTATGCAAACAAAGCAGTTGGAGATCCATTGTTTTACGGCAATCGTAAAAATATTCCACTACAAAGAGATGAATCAAAGTATGTATATTGTATTTATTTGTTTAGTTTGAACTACTTAATGTTTGGTTTCTGATTCTTGCTTCTTCTTTTTTTTGCAGTGATTGTGGTTTGTATACTTGTGCATTTGCTGAGTTTGTTTGTCGAAGAGATTTGAGAATCTCAAATGTAATTTTTGATGTTGAAAATTTTCGTTTGAGGTATGGAGCATTACTCTGGAACTATGGCAAGAAGAAGATTGATACTGAAAACATTAGTGAAAGTGAAACAACTGAAAAAGGCGGTCTGTCAATTCGAAAGGGGAAGAATTAAAATGGAGCACGTCGTTGAACGTTTAAAAACAGTTCTTTATGAATTCTGCTATTGAATGTTGTTCTCTAAGAAATTTTAGTTCTAGTTTTGGATATCACGTTAGTTGCTATGTTTTGTTGCAGTTTTGGTGCATATTTTGTGTTGAAACAACTTAAAATTATCTAATTGGTTTTTCCAAATCACTTTAAGTGTTTTTATTGAAGTGCTATCAGTATTGGGTTTTAATTGTTGGTGTATCTATTTTAGGCTAATTAATTCATTGTGTGACGTATGTATGTTATACCTACAATTTAGCCACTACTATAACAGGTGCAGCTGTTTGGTGTCTATATCGTGTTTTATTAACTGAATTTCTGAATAGGTATGTTTGATCAGTCTTGAAGACTGCAGTGTATTTTGATCACTTTGGTTCATTGGTTGTTTATACAACGTGAACATATTGTTGTTAATTGTGGTGTCAAATCACATTTTTTTAAATTTAATTAGTTTTATACAGATTAATGTGTGTGGTTGTCATGTTATACCAACATTGCACCCATTAACTAACAATTGCATCCAGTTGTTAGTGTATATAATTGTTTAATAGGTGTCATTGACTTGGTAACGCTATCTACTAATGTCTTATACCAAACATGTATGAACAAAAGGTTTTTTCTGTTTATTGTACACCAACACAAAATAAAACACCAAGTTTAATATCACTTACAAATTGCTTTATATAAAGTACACCAGATCAGAATCCCAAAGAAATTCATGAATTACCAGTCTTTCAGCCATATATTACACCAATTTTTACGAACATTACTTATTAGTATACAAATTCATATGTAAATCTTTATGTGCCATTAACCAAACAGTTCTGATATTTTATTGTCTGTATCTAATTTTATGCCAAGTTTGTTTAACGTGTGTGTATATCACTTCACTCTCTTATTGTTTCAACCAAGATTACAACAAGTATTAAACTAACATTCATCAACAAAAAGTCAATTAGAATTAAAATTACTAATATTATAACAATTAACACCACGTTACTATGAAGCAGACATTAACATTAACCAAAGTGCAATTAGACACAGTTGTCCAAATATAAAAAACAAATCCAACTGCATATGCCAAATTACATATTCATTTGTCCAAAAAATCAAAAACCAAAACATCAAATCACACTGTTTAGTTATGTTGTTCATTTTTGGAGCAAGTCTTTTTGTTATGCCCGGGTGTACCACACTTACTACAAGTCACCTTACTCCTTTTGTATTTTCCTTCATTGTATCCCTTTTTACGGTCGTTGCTTGGTGGTCTGCCTGGTTGTTTTCTTGTAATTGGTGGTAACACTATTTCTTCCAAAATATGCGATGGAATATCCCAAGTGCTTTCACAAGGCAATGGTTCTATTGGGATGGCATAGGCGTCTTAATAATTTGTATTACTGTAATATGCTGAACAGTAATCTTCGTGATGCTTTTCTCTGTGTCTGATAGCTGCTACTGCATGACTACATGGAATCTCATCATGTTGGAATCTCCCACAGCTACACCTCCGAGTATTCAAACATACTGTAAACCTTTTCGCACCATCTATAGCAGTGTGAAGAAATTTTGTTGATGCACGTACCTTTATTGAAAATGTAACAAATTATTAATAATAAATTCAAAACATACCACAACTGATATAGAAGTGTTAATACTTAAAATCATACGATGCGACATTTTTTTATTTTCCTCTAAGACGTCATTGTACTTGTTGGTTAAGGTGGTTGTTGTTTTTCTTCCTTCTTCGTTGTGTTTCTCGTTCCAAGCTTCAATTGTCTTGCGCATATATTCCAACAATGGCACCACTGGCAGCCTTCTCCCGACAAGAATAGCATTATTTATAGACTATGTTATGTTGCTTGTCAATGTCCATGTTCTCTTTACTATTGAGTGTGAACGGGACCATTTCTCATAATTTGCCTTCTCTAGATATGTTCGGTATTTTGGATTGATTTGGTCCATCCTTCCCATCAACTCATCAAATTCCTGTATGGTATATGCTTTTGCTAAACTAAAGAATAAATTTCTTACCTCCTCAGTATCTTTGTGTGTCTTCTTTAGTAAATTTGTCCACAGGTGATAAATACAAGCATAATGATGAAATTCTGGATAAACCATGGCAGTAGCATTCCATATACTCTTATTTCTATCCGAGACAAAACACATATCATATCTTTCACCATAAGCATTTTTTAAATTTTCAAAGAACCATAACCATGAATTGTCATTTTATGAATCGACTATGCCGTAGACAATTGAGGATAATTGTAGCTCTTAGTTTCAGAATCACTATGCAAACTTCTTGTGTCACTAGAATCACAACAATCAGAATCTCCCTCTACAGTCGCCATCTTTTTCTTTACTTCAACACTAAGAGGCTCTGTTTCACCCAGAATACTCTGTTTTGCCTTTTCATGGCCATTGACTAACTCGTCGTCAGAAAAATCAGCCTCTAAATCACAAAAATCATCACCAAGTGAATTTTCATGTGTAAGTTGTTCCTTGTTATTATCTTCAATAGTTTCTTGATTTGGTATATTCCCATTGTCCATTTTAAAATAAGAGTCCAAATGCTCGAAGTAAATGTCATTCACATCCTCTTTCCGGATACTTGTACTAACTGCATAGGCTTCAAAATCTGTAGAAATCAATCTCCACCTTTTACCATACTTTCCACACTTGTACCAAAAGATTACTAAATCATATGCATATCCACAAATCTCTGCCATCATTTTAAACTCTTGAAGATTCAACGTGTTCACATTGATGTAATCAATATAGTCTATGTTGCCATTTACATAATATTTGTCTGGAATACGTCTCATGACACTCTTGTTGCTCCCAATTGCACACACAAGTGTACGTGGTCGCAGCAGTAATAACTGCCTCTTTCAGAACCGGGTTGTCGAACCCAAGGGACTTACAATCAATTTGTATTCAATTCTATTAAATCTATAACCTAACACAAGTAACTGAGGAATTTGAGATTTCTATACTACTATTACGATAATTTTGTAAAGTAAAAGTAACTAATGCAAACAACTTCAATTTTTGGTGTTTAATCAAGTAAGAGACATTTCCAGGGCTGCAGCAAGCTTTGGTCTTCATGTATCATATCTTATGCAATGAATTAACTGAGGTTATCAAATTACTGATTTACAGGGTTAATTTTATTATCATAGTCTCCCGACCTCTAATCACCTACCCTAATTAGCTGTCTAACTACATCATTGAGCGGGGATAGGCAGTCCTAGTTGGCGAGCATAAACTCAAAAACAACAAGTTTCATAGAATTCAAACCTAAAAAAGAAGTAGAGAATCGACACCTAGGATGAATTGTAATTCCTTGCTCTTACACACCAAAAGGTAGTCCACCCTTTGCAAAACAAACCTAGGGTCCTATTTATAGAGTTCAAGAAAAATGGCACTAATTCTGGCCCAAGTAGGAATCTCAAATAAACTCAATTTTGTCCAAAAGGTCGGCCCAGGGCTGGGGTAGTGCGCCTGCAGTGCACCAGAAATGAGGCTCTGAAGTTCAAGGGCTGACGCGTTGGTGGGGCACTTCCCCTGCACTGCACCCAAAATGGGTCTCTGAAGTTCAGGGGCTGGGGCGTTGTGCCCCTGATGCGCCTGACTTTCCCTTTTTTGCATCTCCATTGTCGTTGTTTCCCTTGCTCTCATTATGCGCGTATGTCTCTTAAGAACCCTGAAAAATGTATAATCATGTATAGTAGTGTATAATCATCACAATAATCACTCAAATCACAACAAATAGAATAGAACATGTCCTCGAAACTAAGATAAAGATGAGTACTTTGTAGTAATCTAGCATATAAATATGCCCAAGATCACCACCCCACACTTGAACTTTTGTTCATCCTCGAACAATTCTAAAACTATCGACCCATCATGACTATCTTTGGACTTATCTACCAGCCTTTAAATCAACCAAACACATTTAATCATGTTTTTGTAATTCACGCTTTATGCAACAAAATAACATTTTTGCTCACAAGTTAGTTCACCAATCAACAACATATAGCCTCTATGAATGACTCTTTCACAATTATTTATGGGCCAATGTAATAATACAAGCACACCAACTATAATACATCTTAACATATATCATGAATGCCCTCACCGAGGTTTATTATAGCCTTTCAATCTTATAAACATCACGTTTGCACATTGTATTTCAAAACAAGGCCTATTTTTCAACATTGAACACTCACTCTCACAAATGAAATTCGTACATATCCTAACATGCCATAAGCTTGCCCTTAGTGTTCATCAATTTTCACACAGTATTCATCATGGAATCAAGAGGACATGAATTTGGTTGTAATGTCAGCTTAGGGTAAGGGAGGATATATTTAAGGTATAATTAGTGACTATTCCTCCCTAATGCACATGTTTTATATTTACGATGGACTTCTTCATCCACTTCTTCTTCTCTTGTGGTACACCCCTCACTAAAATCCTTCATGTTTCAAGTGTTTCAAGCTTTGCCTCTTTTTGTTTATTCATGCACTTGTTTCTCATTTATTTATTCATTCATCATTCTTTTTTTTTTCTTTTTCTCATCACAAGTGTTTTTACATTTGAAGATCATGGGCCATCTTTTTCCACCTCTTTTCTTGAAGTTCACCACACAACAAACATTTTCACCCTATTTTACTTCTACCATTCTTCACATTTTGCTTCTTAACATAGTGCATTAAGGATCAAATTTTGGATCAAACAAAGTCATGGTATCAATAGAACGGGATTCGGATTACTTTGTGGGTACCAAAAAAATTATAGGCTAGAAGGTTCAAAGGGGCTTAACTAAGGATCATTTGTTTGGGAACATACAAAAGAATGAGAATTGGCTATTCAAAGAAATGCCTCAATCATGTTCCATAATTCATACAAGTTACTACTTAAGCACACACGGGGCAAGCTCTAGACGTCAATCAATGCAAGAACTAAGCAATTACTTACCACACATGGCATTATAGCATACATAAGGACATAATCAACTTAGCATGCTTGTACAACTCACACTGCGGCGTTTCCACACAATTAAGCCCAACTTTAATCGTTTAGAGTCAAAACAAAGAGTCTATGTTTGTTTCAAGGTTACCACTTCATACTTCATTTCAAGTTGCATACAAGTGTGACTACCCATGACGTCTGGCTAACTTTTAAGACATGGTGTCAAAACACCAAAGGGTCGGCTTCTTAATCTACTACTCCTAGTGACTAATTTTCCCTTAAGACGGTCGTCATCCATCCATCATTGGGAACTATCACTCCTATGATGACTCTAAGACTCAACAAAAATAAGCAAACACTAGTCCTAGTCAGTTCAATACGACTATCCTCAGGAAAAAGCCAAGGAACCCACCTAAAAATATAAAAACACTCGATAAAGCATAAAATATGTACAAGGAAGTTCATCCCCCACCCCACACTTAAAGATCTGCACTGTTCCCAATGTATAATTTCAAACAAAGTAAGAGTGAAAGATAACTCTCTGTATGGCCTCTAGGCCTCGCGCTCTCAATCTGTCGTTGCCACATTCGTGGATAAATCCATGGCCATTAAGGTCGTATCACCAGCATCCGCTCCGGAATCATCATCTCCGGAATGAGTATCATCATCTGACTCATCCTCCTCAGCGTCATCATCCTCATCTGCCGTGGCATCATCATCATCTATATAGGCTCTTGGAATGCCATACCCATACGACACAGATACATTGCGCTATCGGTCAGAGGGTAACGCTCTGCCAATGTCGTCATCTCCTCCTCAGTCACCGGACGACCTCCAATCCACAATTGAAGCTCGGCCATTCCAAACATTCTGCCCATCCAACTATCATCGCGCGCCTGCCTATCTGTAGTAGATAACACTTGCCCATGGGACGCATCATGCACCTTAGTTTTAGTAACATCAACCTCATGGCAAACCAAATGAGAGGCACGGGGTGGACACACATCATGGACCTCCTCCTCAATTTCCAATGCCCGTAAGTATCTAGTGAGAGGATCCCATAACAAAAATCCCATCTTTTAATTTATTGGTCCAAAATTTCAGTATATTGTGACGCAAGATCGCGCCCACATTCACCAACAGCCCTTTCATGAGATGGTATATAAGCACCACTTGCTCCCGAGTGACATCTGTCGTGTGGTTGCACGACAACAACGTACTGGATATAATTTTCAACCAAACCCGTGCCTCTTGATTCAAGTGGGCGTAATGAAGAGTCGAATGTCGACCCGTATCTTTGGTTCTATCCCACCTAGCAATAGAGTTCACCCCACACAAAGTATGCCTATTTTCCCGATACGGAGGCCGCTCTAACATGTCTTGAAACTCTGTGTGATTACAATTAGAGGTACCTAAAAAGGCATGCAACGCTTCCACCGAAAATCCCACACGATGACCCCGGATAATACCTTGACTGCGATTCAAATGGAACGTATTCCAACTAGCATAAAATTCATGCACAAGACTTAAATTGCACTCACCTTGATCAATAAAGATGTACTGAAGTCCCAAGGCTCGAACTTTGGAGTGAATTCGAGGGAATTCAGCTCGCAACCGCCCTTCGTGCATATGCTCATCTCCCAAATACTTCGCTTCCTGCTGACAATCATACCACTCCTCACCATAGTGCACTACCGCTTGCTTACCAAATTTTTGCAGGGGCAGCCCGCTAGGTGCTTGACTAGAACTTCCGATGGCAGACCCTTTCCAATTACACTTACCTCTGGCACTAACAACCACTTGCTTTCCTTTAGGAACCATGAATCCCACCAACAAAGAAGAAAATAGAAGAAAGAAAAAAAATTTGGGTAAGGGGGAGGGGGGGAGGGTAGGCAGTGGGGTGTGGGGTATTATGGGTTTGGATTTTCTTTGGAAATTAGTGGTTTGTGGTGGTTGGAGATGGAGGAAAAGTGATGGGAAGAAGGTTTTGGAAAGCTTTAATGGAGGATGTGAAGATTTGGGGAAGAAAGTGGGTGGAGAAGAAGAAGAAAAGTTTTGGGAAAGTTGAGAGAATTTGAGGAGATGGACGGGTAGAGAGATAAAGAAGAAGAGAAAGTGAGGTGAAATTGGGTAGGTGGAATACTTAAGGTGGTGTTTGTAGTGGTTCCACAGAATTTTCAAAAAAAAAAATTTTTTTTTTGTTTACTTTTTTAAAAAAGGGGAGGCAGACACGTTCGGGGGGCAGTGCGCCTACGGTGTGCCCAAAACCGCCCCCAGGAGTTTTCACGTTGGCGCGGTGCACCCGAGAAGCGCCCAAATTGACGTCAGTGCTTTGCCTGGCGCGTTAGTGGGGTGACGCCCCTGCAGTGCACTTGAAATAGGCCTCTGAAGTTTGGCGTAGCGCGCCTGGCCTGCGCCAGGCCACGGCTGGACGTCGTTCGATTGTTCAGCTAGCTCTCATCGTCAGCCTTCCAAGTAGCACATTTTCTGACTCCTGCACATTAACCAAACTATGTTAATGGTGGGTTGCCTCCCACCCAACACCTTAGTTTTGGTCGTGGCACGACTCATCTTTTTGTATTTTTCTCAATTTTCATGGTTTCTAGCTACTCCAAATAAATCAAAATCAACAAAAATCCTACCAAACTAAAAAATTTCAACTTAGTTCTAAGAGAACTCAACTACACTAAAAAATAAAATTTAAGTGGAAAACACAAACTAACTGAATATTACATAAATTCACGGGTTGCTTTCCGTGGAGCGCCTGGTTTAACATTGCGGCTCGACCCAGCTTGAATCATTCATCATTTAGCTCAAGAGCTTCTTGATCTCGATCCGTATCCTCACCCAAATAGTGCTTGAATCTTTGCCCATTTACCAAGAATGACGGGACATTTTTTCCTTTAATCTCAACAGCGCCATGTTGAGTCATCCTTATTACTTCGAAAGGCCCACTCCATTTACACCTTAATTTCTCTGGGAATAATCTAAGTCTAGAATTAAAGAGTAGTACCTTTTGCCCCGGTAAGAAAGTGCGAGAGATTATGTGTTTGTCATGCCATCTTTTGGTCTTCTCTTTGTAAATCTTCGCATTCTCATAAGCGTGGAGCTTAAACTCCTCAAGTTCATTCAATTGACCAATTCTCTTCCTTCCTGTGAGCTCGGGGTCAAGATTCAACTTCTTTATCGCTCAATATGCTTTGTGCTCTAACTCTGCCGGAAGATGACAGGCTTTTCCGAACACTGTGTGATACGGAGAAGTCCCTATAGGTGTTTGTACGCAATCCGATATGCCCATAATGCATCATCAAGCTTCTCTGCCCAATCTTTTTACTGTGCATTCACCGCTTTCTATAGTATTTGCTTCACCTAACGATTCGACACTTTGACTTGACCACTAGTTTGAGGGTGATACGTTATAGCTACTTTATGTCGTATACCATACTTAGCAAGAAGATTCTTCACAAGATGGTTAATGAAGTGCTTACCTCCATCACTAATGATAGCCCTTGGAGTACCAAACCACGTGAAAATGTGATTCTTGATGAATTTAATCACTACTCTTGAATCATTTGTGGGAAAAGCTACAGCCTCAACCCATTTGGATAAATAATCATCCGCCACCAAAATATATTGGTTTCCACTCGACGGAGGGAAGAGACCCATGAAGTCAATACCCCACACATCAAAGATTTCTACCTCAAGAATATTATTTAGGGACATCTCATGTCTTCTGGTATTGATCACACCCCTTCACATAAGCTATAGAATCTTTAAAAAGAGAGGGCCAAAAGAAGCCGAATTGCAATACCTTGTGAGTCATGCGCTCTCCTCCATGGTCCTCCATAAGGACTTGCATGACAACTCTGAAGCACTTGCTTGACTTCATTCTTCGAAATGCATCTTCTCACCACTAGGTCCACTCCTTGTTTGAACAAGAATGGTTCATCCCATATATAAAACTTAGCATCATGCATCTTCTTCTTTCTCTGTTTGGTAGTTGCGCCCGGTGGGAACACTCCACTCACTAAGATATTCACAATATATGCATACCACGACACTTGGGAGATGTCCAAGGCCATCAACTGCTCATCCGAAAACTCTTCGCGTATTTGTTCCCCTTCATGCACATGAGAAAAATCTTCTAACCTTGATAGATGATCAACGATCTGATTTTCAGTACCCTTCCAGTCTTTGATCTCAAGGACAAATTCTTGGAGAAGCAATATCCACCGAATTAGCCTTGGCTTTGCATCCTTCTTGTTGAATAGGTACCTAATAGCTGCATGGTCAGTATAAACAATAACCTTGGTACCTACCAAATACGATCTGAACTTGTCAAACGCGAACACTAGCGCAAGCATCTCCTTCTCAGTCACTGTGTAATTAGCCTAAGCAGCATCAAAGGTCTTGCTTGCATAATAGATTAAATGGAACACTTTGCCTTGTCTCTGTCCTAATACCGCACCCACTGCTACATCACTTGCATCACACACGAGTTCAAATGGTAGCTCCCAATTAGGAGCAATTAAGATTGGAGCTTCAATTAAGCTCTGTGTCAGCATCTCAAAAGCTTTCAAACACATCTCATCAAACTCGAATTTCACCTCCTTTTCTAAAAGACTGCACATGGGCCTAGCAATCTTGGAAAAATCCTTGATGAATCTCCGGTAAAAACCTGCATGTCCAAGGAAACTCCTTACCCCTTTGACAGAAATCGGAGGGGGCAATTTTTCAATAACCTCCACCTTAGCCTTATAAACCTCGAGTCCCTGCTTTGATACTTTGTGACCCAAAACAATGCCTTCTCAAACCAAGAAGTGATATTTCTCCCAATTAAGCACTAAGTTAGTATCTTCACAACGAGCAAGTACTGTGTCAAGGTTTTGAAGACATACCTAAAAAGACTTCCCAAAGACGGAGAAGTCGTCCATGAATATTTCCACAAAGTCTTCCACCATATCATGGAAAATAGCCATCATGCACCTCTGGAACGTGGCAGGAGCATTGCATAGCCCAAATCACATGCGCTTGAACGCATACGTGCCATAGGGGCATGTGAACGTAGTTTTTTCCTGATCCTCAGGTGCTATCAAGATCTGATTATATTCAGAATACCCATCCAAGAAGCAATAGTATTCATGCCCTGCTAGCCGGTCCATCATTTGATCAATGAAAGGGACAGGATAGTGATCCTTCTTTGTGGCATCGTTCAATTTTCGGTAATCCATGCAGATCCTCCATCTAGTAACGGTTCTTATGGGAATCAATTCATTCTTTCATTCTTTACCACTGTCATCCCACCTTTCTTTGGTACACACTGTACAGGACTCACCCATTTACTATCAGAGATGGGGTACACAATTCCCGCATCCAACCACTTGATCACTTCTTTTCTCACTACTTCCTTTATCAATGGATTTATCCGGCGTTGGTGTTGTGCACTTGGCTTGTGACCCTCCTACATGTAGATTCTGTGCATACACAATGCTGAAATAATTCCATGAATATCAGATATTTTCCACCCGATAGCCTTCTTCCGCTTCTTCAAGATTTTCACAACAGCATCAACATGCTCTTCAGATAATTCTGCAGAAAGTATCACAGGTAAAGTCTCATTATTGCCAAGATGTGCATACCTTAAGTTCATCGGAAGAGATTTTAGCTCCAGTTTGGGTGCCTCTTCAATCGAGGGTTTGGAAGGAGGGCCCAACACTCGCTCCAATGGTTCTACTACACCTCTTTGCATTCCAACCAGCGCCACATTAAGGCAAGCAGCCAGTGCTTGAGCATCTGCATCACCATCTATGTCATGCCCCACTAAGGCTCTTCCCAAGGGATCCTTGGAAATCATGCAATGTGATTCTACTGCTAGATCCAACACCGTAATGGCGGACAACTCTTCATAGACACAAGGCAGTTTCAAAGCGCGATATGCATCAAACACCTCCACCTTATCATGAGCGCTCATGGTCAACTGCCCAGCTACTACATCAATCAATGCTTTCCCCGTGGCTAAAAATGGCCGTCCTAAGATAAATGGAACGTCTGGATCGGGCTCAAAATTTAGGACAACAAAGTCCACAGGGAAGATCAGCGACCCTACTTGCACCAATACATTTCTACTACTCCTTCCGGCCTCGCCACAGATCTATTCGCCACAGATCTATCAGCCAGTTGGGTTAACTGAGGTTATCAAATTACTGATTTATAGGGTTAATTTTGTGATCATGGTCTCCCGACTTCTAATCGCCTACCCCAATTAGCTGTCTAACTACATCATTGAGCGGGGATAGGCAGTCCTAATTGGTGAGCATTTATATTTCAAAATGTTTCTTAACCAAGCTAGATGTTCGTCCGGGCGTCACTCCTAAACACAAATCTAAACAAGTGATATGCAAGTTAGATCAAGCTTTTTGTATTCTTTGGTCTATCTACCTTATCATCTCCCGAGTCCAAGAATAGATAATAGATTTATTTCTATGTTGAACAGGCATGAAATACTAAAGCAAGAATACAAAAGTAATTTGGAAGATAACCAATAATTAATTCAAAACCAATTCAATATTCAACAATAACCCGTAGCTACAGCCCTACAACAAAGGCGTTTAGCCACACATAATGTTTATAAACTCAAAAATAATAAGTTTCATAGAATTCAAACCTAAAGAAGAAATAGAGAATCGAAACCTAGGATGAATTGTAATTCCTTGCTCTTACACACCAAAAAGTAGTCCGCCCTTTGCAAAATAACCCTAGGGTCCTATTTATAGAGTTTAAGAAAAATAGCACTAATTCTTGGCCTAAGTAGGAATCCTAAATAAACTCAATTTTGTCCAAAAGGTCGGCCTAGGGCTGGGGTAGTGCGCCTGCAGTGCGCTAGAAATGAGGCTCTGAAAATCAGGAGCTAGTGCGTTGGTGGGGCACTGCCCCTGCAGTGCGCCCAAAATTGGCCTCTGAAGTTTAGAGGCTGGGGCGTTGCGCCCCTGATGCCCCTGACTTTCCCTTTTTTGCATCTCTATCGTCGTTGTTTCCCCTTCTCTCATTATGCGTGTATGTCTCTTAAGAACCCTGAAAAATGTCTAATCATGTATATTAGTGTGCAATCATCACTCAAATCACAACAAATAGAATAGAACATGTCCTCGAAACTAAGATATAGATGGGTACTTTGTAGTAATCTAGCATATAAATATGCCCAAGATCAACCCCTATGATATTGAAGAGTATAACAAGAGTGTTGCTAAAAGTTGATTAGTTAGTTAAGATGATTGATTAGTTAGTTATTATTGAGCTGAGTTAGTTATCCAGCTGTCGACTTCTTATTGGTTCATTAGCACCGCCAGTGTAACTGTATATATATGTGTTAGCACTGTAAGCTTGGACATTATTCATTCATTCAGTTTTGCATATATGAATAAGAATCAACACTTTTTTGTAGTAGATTAGCCTTCTTCTATTCTCCCAAAGTAGTTAGGTATTATTCAATCGATAATTTTGACATGGTATCAGAGCGGGAATGCAATTTCTAGCTTCGTTTGAAAGCAGAGTTTGCAGATCTAAGGGGCCATCAATGGCGACCAGAATCGACCATGCTCATCATCTGTTTTTATCACCTTCCGATGATGAGTACACCACCTACTGTTAATCAATGTTATGCTATGATTATTCAAGATGAAAGCCAACGAGAGTTATGTGGAGATCATTATACCTTAGGGGGACAGGTTGATTCTACTGCATTATTCACTAGTAAATCTGGGGGTCATGGTTTTGGCAGTCAAGGCTCTCGAAGTTAAGGAAATATGATACCTCATAGACCACAGAGAGGTGGATACTTCTATTGTGATCATTGTGAGATGAAGGGTCACAGTAGGGCTAATTGCAACAAGCTGAAATATTGTACTCATTGCCACAAAAATGGGCATCTAAAGGATATTTGTTATCAGTTGATAGGTTATCCTACCAATTACAAAGGAAAGAATGGCTAACATTGTGTCTACAGACTATGGATCTTCGTCGTACATTCCAGGAGGTTCAATTGATGGTAGTTGCTTAGCTTCTCCGGTATCATAGATGCAACAGTCCATCGGTAGTAATTCATATCAGCTGTCACAGCAATATGAGATTAATTCAGGTTTTGGAGCTGGTTCAGTCCCTCAGTTTACACCTAATCAATATAATCAGGTTCTTCAGATGTTGAACAAACCCTTGATCCATGAAGGGAATACAAAACCTACCACCAGTAATGCCAATGCATCTCATGAAAAATTTGTGATTAGAAAGTAATGATGAAGAACAAATATTTACTTTAACTCCAACCTTACTAGAGCAGTGGTATAATAGTCTTCCTACCACGTTTTTATTTCAAATGTAGAATACATAGTTTTCAAAAGCAATAACAATGATCTAGAGATGAAAAAAATTCTCACCATAAGTAGGAGTTGATTCTCTGCCATTGTTATGCCTTAAAAACTTAGTTGCTTCAAAAAATGGATCAATCTTTTAATGAAATTCAGAACATTGTGATTATAGGGTTTGATTTGAAGAAAAAAAGGGAAGAGAAGTCTGGTTTGACAAGGAAAACAAAGAGACAAGGAAAAGTAAGTTTTGGGGGGAAACTTTCTCACGTGCAAAAGAGAAGTGCTGTTAGAATTTAGACGGTTGTTTACAAGAGTAACAAAAGTGTACCAATTATTGAAACATGGAGGACTATTGATGCTCCATTTTAAAACACAAGGATTACTTTGATTCTTAATTCAAACATAAATGACAATTTTGATCCTTTCCTCGAAATTTTGCTATGAGACTTACTACTTTAAGTATTTAGTAATAACTTAACTTTAAAATTTTCATTCTACTTTTTTATGAGATAATTTTTGCTCATTTTTTTTCTTCTTAATCTAAGTGTCTAGTCAAACACATTCACATAAATTGAAAACGAAAAAAAAAATAGTCTAGATCTAACTAAAGAGAGTGAAAACAAGAACACTCGATTAATTGAAACAAGTTAAAGTATGTTATGTTTCTATATATATATATATATATATATATATATATATATATATATATTATACAATTATTATTTTTAAAAAGAATTCAACGTACTAGTACAAAATGAAGTTAGACTCCTTGATTTATTTCTCATATCATGAGTTGAAATTGTTATAAATAATTAATTAGTTTAATAAAGAAAGGGTTTTTATAAGTTAATAATATTGTAATTGATTTTAAGATCTTAAATGTAAGGACTTTTACAATAGTTTAAATAAGGAAAGATTGATACAGCAAAATTTTAATTAATTTTAAATGGCTAAATACTATAGGCTCATCATACACGTGAATAAAAATTTAATAATTATAAATTTAATTAATATCAATGATGTATGACTAATTACAATGGTAATAACAACCCTATTGAGAACCACTTTAGCAGCAGTTGTATACCATCTGAGCTAGCATGCAATATGATTAATTTCAAAGTTCTATTAGGATGATAATTAAATAAAATTATTAGTTTTCTCTAGATACATGCATACTAAGTAATTTAATTTAAAATATTAAAATTGAAAATAAAAATAAAATTGAAGTCTGGCCTATGAGGTAATAATGATATAGAATTATAAAAATATGCCATCAGCCAAAGCTAGTTCTTTACTCGATTTCTTAATTCCTCCGCCGTAAAGGGTTTGTCCTTTGTTAGCTAATTATATTGACTTAATCCTAATTAAAATATGTTTAACACAGAACTCGAGCAATATTAAAAATAAAAATAAAATAGGTTAGGGAATAATGAAGAAAAGCAAGAAAGACCAATGAAGATTGTGGTGGAATGATAAGTATTCTTTCATCTTTAATTAGATATTTTGGGTTCGAGTTCTCATGAGTACATACTCTCCTATGTTTAGGAGCGTTTTACCCCTCAATGTGGGACTTCCTAATCATTGGCGGGCACACCCAACAGGGTAGGGGTGCACGTGCACCCGTTAACTTAAAAAAAATCATGTATATATGTATATCTATTTTGAAAAACTGACATAAATTAAGATATAGTTAACAGTGCACCCATTGAAAGCATGAGATAGTGCTTTGTACGGCTGGTATAATCTGAAAGAACCGCCCGTGCAGCCTGGATTCTATCCTAGGTAGAACCTTTTCTTTTAGCTTAATATTAGTGTACTCGAAATTTTCAAAGTCGGATCCATATCGAATAGAAAAAAAAAAAAAGAGAGAAAAGCAAGAAAGAGGAAAGTCCAAAAAGTTAAATGACAGAATTGTACCAAAAGAGAAAAGTATCAATCATCTTCTCTTCTTTTTGTAATTTCACATTTATCAATTTAGTAATATTAATAAATAAAGCACTCTAGTCACTTTCAAGTTTCAACACTTTCAAAAGTTATTTAATTAAAGGAAAACCATAAAGCAATGCTTTGCAGGAACAAGGACCACACTGCAAAATTATCCAAGGTTTTTAAAAATATAATTTTTATATTAAAAATAATAAAATTTTATTATAATTAATAATTTAAAATAATTAAGTAAAAATAATAAGGTTGTCCTGTCACATAAGCACAAGAGTTTGTTATCTATCGATCTCTAGCAAAAAAGAAATGAAAATTAAACCTCCAATATCAGAAGTTCATATGTCTTAGTTAAGAATTCACGTGCACATATATTTTTTTATGCAATTTTTTATTGCTCAACTTTGAGGTATTGGCTTAGAAAAAGCGTTTGGCCATGGAAATAATAAAAAATTAATTTATTTAGAATTTTCAAAGTTGAAATTGGAATTAGACTTTGTGATTGATTGTACTTTTTGTAATAACTTTTTAGAATTTGAATTTACATTTTATAAAAGTGAAAAATATGAAATATTATTTAAATTTGAAATACAATTAAAATGAGGTTAATTTATAAAAATATAGGGTAAATTTAAAAAATAAAAATAAAAAGAGGATATTAGGTGTTTTATAGTCAAATGCTGATTTTCAACTAAAGTAAAAAGAAAAAAAAAATCCAAAAAGTGAGAAATTCTCATAGTCATACAGTAGCGGTCTATTTACTAAATCATTTAAAACGATCCTTAACTTATTATTTTACTAATTTTATTAGTATTGTTGATCATTTTGGCATATTAAGAGATTTTTTTTCAATACTATCCTTATTATTAAATAAGTATTAACTATATAAAATATTAATAGTCAAATTTAAATTTCTAAAATATAATTAATAAAATTATTTTTAATATAATAAACTTCTAATAAACATTTTCTTAATAGGAGTGGCACATTAATATATATGGATCGAGTTAAATGAAAAAGGAGAAAGTAGAAGAGTTGTAGAATTAGGAGCTATATATAATAAAATGAATGAGCATTTGTAGGTTCATCTATATATCAATTATGGGATATAGTATATGATTGTGAATGAAAATCTAGAAAGAAATAAATTTGGTAGCACTTTAGAGTTTAGAGTATGATAATGTTCAATATTGATCAATGGCATTCTTCATTAAATGGTTTCCTACCTCGCCAACAAAATAACCTAATTTGTTATCTTAATAGATGAACGATAATTCGTTTTATATTAGTTGCCTATTTTTTATACGTTTTTAAGAAATTATAAATAAAAATAGTAATTTTATTAATTTAGCCTTTAAATTTTTTTTTGAAATTATACAAACTTATTTATACTTTCAAATGAATTTAAAGGTAAAATAATAAATGTATAATTAATTTTATCTTAGTGTATAGATTAATAAATAATTTGAACAACTATTTTTAATAGTGTGAGCAATTAATATGAAATGGATATAGTTTCATCAACTAGCTACTTAGCTAGTACCAAGAACTCATAACGACTTTCTCAATATTTATCTTCTACTACTACTTGTCTTTTCCTTTTTGGTTTTTAGCAGTAATAGGATGGTTTGGACTAGATTTCCATTAAAGGATTTGTAGATCGATGTTCTTGAAGTATTTAATTAGAGTAAATATCCCAAAAGGTCACTCAAGTATGTGAAATTATTTAAGAAAGTCACTCAACTTAGTTTTGTATCAATAAAGTCATTCAACTTATGGATTTTCTTTTATAAAGTCATTCAAGTTAAACTACTTTTTCTATAAAAATCATTATAACCAAAAGATAAAAGAGATAATTGCACAAATTAACCTTCAACTTTAGTTTCTTAATATTTATTTCCATTGTAGTTTATAATATTATGTTTATTTCTCTTATTTATTTATTTTTATATAATAATTGTCTTAATTTAATTAATAGGGATAATTTCAAAGACATTGTCTTAACTTAATTAATAGGGATAATTTCGGATCCGGCTCCTCTCTATTTCTCTTCTCTCCATTTTCCCCAAGTTCTTGCTTGGATTGGAGACACATGACATAGGTGAAAATTAATGGCTAAGATTTAATTGATTAAAATAGGATTCTAATTATGATTTGAATAATTAATATTCCATAAAAAAATTGACAATGCCACAAGCCATATATTATCTTGTCCATAAATATATTATAAAAACAAATCTCTCTTTCTAAATTTTTTCCAACTATAGTATTATCTGCTGTTTTTGTCCATAAATATATTATAAAATATTCTCTCTTTTTTTCTAATTTTTTGCCCCTGCGAGAATTTTTGCTATTAATTATAGGTGATATAACTAATTTTAAAGATAAATTTAAGTTCAAAATTGCAGTTTAAAATTAACTCAATTTTTTAAAAAAAAGAAGATAAATACTCGTAGGAAAAAAAAGTTTAAAAAGAGAAAAAATTATAATATATTTATGGACAAGATAAGATAATGCTACATTTTTAATTTTTATGAAATATTAATTATCTAAATCATAATTAAAATGTTATTTTAATCAATTAAATCTTAGCCATTAATTTTCACCTACACCATGTGTCTCCAATCCAAGCAAGAACTTGGGAAAAATGGAGAGAGGAGTAATGGAGAGGAGTCGGATCCGATAATTTCAGAGACCTCGCCTCAGATTTCGCCTTTTCACACAGACCTCCCTCGTGATTTATAATATTACGTTTACCTCCCTTATTTTAATTTATTTGTAACAATTATTTTAGCTTATTTATTATTAATGTAAATTTTATAAATTGATTGGCTTATTTTTATAATTTTTCTTTTCAATTACTTTTTTTCGTAAGTATCTTTTATGAGATAAAAAGGGTAAAGGATGGATATGTATATCAATTTATATGACAAACTAAGAGTAAAAAAATGGGAAAAGGCATAGATTCCCCCTTGAACTTGTTCCGAAAAGTCAGTTACACGCTTAAACTATTATGACGACCTATTACACACCTTTACTACTTAAAAATGAATTTATTTACTACCTCGGACGTGTAACACCACTCTCACAATATGTGGTGTATTACACTCGCTGCCACATCAGTGCCACATCAGCGTCATGTCAGAACTTAAATTTTTTTATATATTTTTTATTTTTTATTAAATTTTTTTTGTTAACTATATTTTACACTAATTAATCTTTAATTAATTATTAAAATCTCTAATAATTATATTTTCTTCATAGCAAAATTACAAAGAAGAAAATTTCAACAATGGCCGCCAAGAACACTAATCGAAATCTGGAGCTGATTCATGGAGTGAAAAATTCTCCCGCTCACTCAAAAAAACCTGCCATAGCTGCGGTGGCTAAGAAACCCCCAAAATTCTATCCCGCCGATGGCATTAAGAAACTCTTTCTTAACAAACACAAATCAAAACCCATAAAACTTAGATTGATGATAAGTAATCTGTTAAGCAAACTGACAAGAAGTCGTAAAAGGAAGAAAGAGAGATTTTTGCTTAAAAGAAAGAGGAGAAAAACTTGCTTCCTCAAGGAAGGAAGGATGACCAGAAAGTTGTCAATGCAACATTGATCAAGGTCATTTTGAGTCTGTTCCTAAATTGAAGGCTCTTGTCTCTAGGTTCTCGCTCAAGTCGGGCATGAAACCTCATGAACTTAGTTTTTAGATCAGAAAATGGGTGGGGTGAAGAAGAAGAAGAAGAGGGAGGGTTGTGAAGAAGAAGAGATGTGGAGGGTGGGGTGGGGTTTAATTGAATTTTGATTTTTTATTTCTACTTTAATAAATCGGACGCGCCTATTTTTATTTTTTTTAAAATTATTTTGCCACATTAGTTTCAGGGGTAAATAAATTCACTTTTAAGTAGTAAAGGTGTGTAATAGGTCATCATAATAGTTTAAGCGTGTAACTGACTTTTCGGGATAAGTTTAGGGAGGAATCTATGCCTTTTCTCTAAAAAAATTAATCTCAAACCATGAATAACAGTCGTCTCTTAATAAAGCAACTTTTATATTATTTAATTCTTAGCCATAATATTTTTCAAGAATACATACACACTAAGAGAGAATCTTTAGAAGGTCGAATTTTTCAATTTGAGCCATTAGCAAGAGTAAAAGTTATCGCCATCTTCATATTTTAGGATTTGATTCCCCTCTATTACTCTTCCCTCCATTTCGTCAAGTACACGTTTAGATGAGAGACATATGTCTTATTTAATTTTTAAAGGTCAAAATTATATTGCATTAACAAATATTACATAACCATAGTTAGGTGAAGTTTTGGAAAAAGTTCCCTCCAAATTTAATAAGAATAATTTATTCTTCTCAAATTTTGGTATCCATATATTAATACCATTAATTTTATTTTTGATATTTGTATATTAAAATTATGGAACATGAACTTAACAACGTTTTTGTTTAGCCTATAAACAGCACACAATATTTTGCCTTTAAATTAATGTTTTCTTTTTTTTTTTTAAAAAAAGAAGATAAAAAAGATTATTTTTTTGTGGATATTTTCACATTTGTAATTCTAATGCATTTCTATTTTCCATTCTTATTATATGATTCTATCAATAGTAATAATTCTTACTTTTATTTTTTTATTTCTCCACATAATATTTCAAAAATAAATTTACTAGCACAAAATGTGATTAAAGAATGTGCAACATTACTATTCGAATATAAAAATATAAAATGAAATCAATGGATTCTAAGATTTGTAGAGAATATCCTTTCTTACCAAAGTTAAAGAAATTATTTTTTTAAAACTTATTCACTTAATTATGGTTATGATATTGGTTAATATGATATAATCTTGACCTTTAAAATTTAAATAAGACATATGTCTCGCATCTAGATGTGTACTTGACGAAATAGAGGGAAAGTGTAATTAAGAGAAGCCAAATCCGTATTTTTATATATGAATAACAAATCAGGTTAAGAAAATAACTATTAATAAAAAAGTAAGTGAGGTAATCATAATATTATAAGCTAAAATGAAAGTAAGCATTACAAAACTAAACTTGAAGAGTGATTTATGTAATTATCTCTTTTATCTTTTGGCTATTATGATTTTCTAGAAAAATAGTTTAACTTGAATGAATTTATAAAATAAAATTTGTAAGTTGAGTGACTTTATTGATACAAAACCAAATTGAGTGATTTTCTCAAATAATTTCACATACTTGAGTGACCTTTTGAAATATTTACTCTATTTGATTATCAAGAAGAGTCTGACATATTTTGATCTCTTTGTGAATATCCCCTGAATTTGCGAAATCTTTGAGATTCTGATCTTTAATTTATAAATATTCCATGAATATGCGAAACTACCCTCCAAATATCCTAACTGGAATCGAACGCGTCTTGTAGAATACTAGACTCCAACAAAATTTCAATGTCTACGCATATATTTACCCTTGCCAACCCCACATGAGAATATACTAAAAATATTATTATTTTGTTAGAATTATTTAAGGGTTGGGAACATGACCTTTTACGAAGATGTGTATAGTGGAGTAGGAACTAGGAAGACATTATTATTCACGAGAACTTTTAAAAGAAAGTGAAGACATTTTGGGGTTAAGAATATATTAATTGATCATCACATGATGGTTATAAATGTTTTTTTGGATTATACTTGGGATTTGGAAAGTCTAAATTAATATGATGCCAAAACATATGATAGTCTAATTATCCCTATACACCGGCGATTGTCGACCTCGTGGTTAAACTACTCATTATGCCAAATTTTACTACTCACCTTTTAAAAATATTAACTAAAAAATAATTAATTAAATTATTTTTATTTATTTATTGTCTTCATAAATATTGTAGTTTATCTTTCATTATATTTACATTTCTTCACATTTATTAGAGTAAGAATACAGATTAAAATGTATAACTAATTTTATCTTAATATTTTAAAATAAGAAATATCGTGAGCTAATTATTTTTAGTAATCTTGACAACTAAAATAGACCGGAAAAAGTACTATAATAACTACGGATGTCTTCTTTAAAAAAATAATCTAAGGATGCCTTTGATAATTTAATATATCGTGAATATATATTTATTTATAATTAGAAGTAAATAAGTAGTAATATTTAACTTTTAAAATAAATTGTTATGAAATCACTTTTGGTAATTTAATTAAGAACTAATGTATGTGTCACACAATAACGGTGAAAGAAACTGTTTTAAAATTGTTTCTGAATACAAATATTGATGATAAAATCTCAACGTGTCAATTAATTTAAGTAAGTGATATCTAATGTAAAATTTCAAAATACTTGGGGAAAAATAGTGAAATAAATAATCTTATTTTGGAGAAAGTATATTCAACAACCAAGTAACACAAAATTAAAGGAATTGCATTTTTGAAGCATTTTTCATTGTTCAAAATAATTGAATCATTCAAAGTTCAAGATGGATGTTTAATTTTATTTATTTATTTTTTCATATTTTTTCTTTCCTTTAATGAAAAAAGATATTTTATAGGAGATAAATTGTGTTACTTACAAATTTATATTTATAACTTCACAAAGGACAATCATGGAAAATATAGTTTAAATTATGTCTTGAAATATTTTTCTTAATAAGTGTACTATAAAATAGAGGGAAACAATTTTTTTTAATTATTTTTTTTTAAAAAAAAAGAATAAACTGTATTTGTGCAGCCTCTAGATCTCTTTTCACTTTATAAAGGGATTAAGTAAAATATCGGAAATTGTGAAGTTGACACCAAAATCATTGATGACAATTCAGCCAACAAGAAGAAGACAAACCAGCCCAAGTGTCCCACCAAACCCAAAGAAAATACTACTAAGCTCAACTTTTAATGAAAAAGAAAAAGAACTACTTTTCCTATCTAAGCTCTTCTAATTAAAATAAAAGATCAACTAGAATTAGAGAAATTCTCCAATCACTAAAACAATTGTGATAATTAAAAGTCTAAATGAGAGATTGTTGGGATATATATATTATTAATTATATGTTTAGATATATTATTTATTACATAATAATTATTTATTCAATTTTAATAGATCATATATTCATTTATAGTGTCTGTTTACTTATATAGTAGATGATTTAGTATATAGAGTTTTAGCTTATATATATAAGATTAAATTATGGTTCTTATAAGTATAAATTTTTTTATTCACTATTAAAAATGGAATTTAGACATGTCATCGGTACAATTGTAGCACAAAATTATATGTAATTTATCTTGATTATGGAAACGGTATAGTTCCAACTTCTTGTGCTAGTGCATTTTGTATGTATTGAACCAGACCGAATAGATATAATTGCTTTAGACTAATTGACTAACAAAATCATATTCTCTAAATTGTTAAATGTACTTATATTATATTATATCATATTGTATTTTTTTTTATTGTTCATAATGCATCGTTTGTAAATTTGTAATATATTATATTATATTGTATTGTTTTAATGAATACAATATTTAAATAGATTGTATGATTCTCCATCATTTTATAATGCCATACATTCTTAATTTTAATGATAAAAAGTAGGATATAAGATAGGTATACTATGAAAAGATAAGATAAAAGATGAAATATGATTAATAAATAATAAAAGATAAGATGAGAAGAAAATATTAAGCTAACGAAACTATCATTTTGTTCCCTCTTTTATTTTTTCTATATATATATAGTGTATACAACACACATTTTTCTCTCTCATGAATAACTATTTCTTTATAATATCTTTTCATCACAATCTCTCTTCTTGTCACCATTTTTTCTGCAGAATCATGCCTGTAACTTCTGCAAGAAGCTTCACAATACCCAGTAATCAAGCTAGAAACAATAAACCCAGAAGCAAACCCATCTCAGAAACTCACCCCAAAAAATCCACCATTTCTTCTCTTCTCCTAACACCCTTTTCACCCACCATTCCTACCCATGAAACCCCAACAACACCCATCACTAAAAAGAAGAACAATTTCACATCATTTAGGGGTCTGGGTTGCAGGGCAACTTCACAAGTCTCTGTCCCTGCATCAATAGTTGATTGGGAATCCAAGAAGAAGAAGAAGAAGAAGAAGCTGAGAATCAAGACCCTTAATTTTGTTGATGCAGATTCAAGCTTTTCCACACACAATACTTGTTGCAGAAAAGCAAGAAACCCATGTATGACTGCTTCTTTTGATGATTTTGTTGTTTCAACTAGGCCCCTTTCTGCTAAAGGGAGAGTTGATATTCACAAGATTACTCCCAGGGAGGTAATAATCAATGTATTATGCAGTTAGAAGTGATTCAATTTTCATAAACTTAAATTATGTATTCTTTAATTGATATCTAAAATTAGTTGATTTTATATCCGATATCGAAACTCTTCAAATAAATAGGATCAGAGGGACTATATATAGTAAATGGAGCAAGATTGATATTGAATTCATATAGTGACAGCCACTGGTTTATGCCTTATAGCTTTGGAGCTGTCTTTTATCTAGTTTCTCATCATTGTGAATTTTGAAGTAACTTGGGAGTATATTGTATCTGCACTTGAATGTATAGATGTTGAGTACAAGATTTATGTGTTAGTAAAGTGAAGCATATCCCACAATTTCATTTCCCTTTTCCACAGCGGTCTGTGCGAAGAATGGTGAGCCCAGAAGACTATTCTTTTCTTGATACTGAGACTCTGGAAATGACACGCTCGCGAGCAGATTGGTTTGGATTTAGCCATTCTCATTATGATTTTTCTGAAGGTTTTCCAGAGGTTTGTCCTCACTTGCTTTACTGCCTAATCTATTTATAACAACAATCTCTTTACTGCTGCTGCTTTGCATTTTCTCAAGAAGAAGCGTTACTCCTATGGATACCGTAGTGAAATTGTGTTTTCTCATGTGCTTGAATATCTAGCCTTTCTGGTGGTCTTGTGAGTGTGTTTTTATAGTTTATGATTATCATTTTCTTTAGTAAGAAATGTTGTTTGCCATTTGTGTACAGTTTTGCCCAGATTTTATTGGAAAACAACTGAAATGAAGTTGTTTGGTATAGAGGCTTAGATTTTTCTTTGTCATTAATGTCTTCAATTGTGTTGACATGAATGCCTTCTACTCCTTCACGCTTACAAATACAACACAGAGGCAATAATCTAACAAAGTAAATCTAGGGTAAATTCTTGTTGGTTTGGTGGCTTCAAATTTCAATCCCAATATATGATTTTGAGAGAATATAAGATGGAGCAAGATATGTTCCTGTTAATTTTTACCCTGCCATCGTAGTGTTCTTTTCTGAGAATAACGTGAGTAGACTTGATAGAGAAGCTGTAGAAACTTGTCCTCAAGTTTAAGTTGACGTACCTTAACTTCAGAGTGACAACTTACTTGCAATGAAAGTCACTGACCAGACTAATGCTGCTAAAGGAATAGTGGATTTTGACAAAGCCTTAAGCATGTTTGTTATTGACAGCATGCAGCAAGCACCCATCCTATGGTTATTGCATTATGTAGTTCGTGGATTTTATCAGTTATTCACCTTATATGAACCTTTCAATTTAGAAATATTAGAGGAGCTTTCAGTCACTGTTATCTATTGAATTCTGTGTCGTAGCATATTAGAGTGGGAATGAATCCTTTTTTTTTCTTCCTTTTGAGAAGTTAACATTCACAGTTGGGACAAATGTTTAAGTTTTTAATATGCATAAATTCCTAAGTGTTACTTAGTGAACTCTAATTGCAGATTGTGATGCTTCAGAATAGTTTTACGGGAGGAAGAACAGATTGTCCTGATCGATACCGAAGCTTGAGGCTTAATGTGGATAACATGTCATATGAGGCAAGTCATTTCATTGGATCTCTCCGTCCTTGTGACTCTATCTTTGTGCTAACGATAAGTACACTTTGCTAACAGGAATTGCTGGAACTCGGTGATAGAATTGGACATGTGAGTACAGGATTGAAAGAAGACGAGATAACTCAATGTGTTAGGAGAACTAAGCCCTTCTCTTTGAATAATTTATCTCATTTACACACACAAGTGGAGAAAAAGTGTAGCATCTGTCAGGTTTGTGCTTGTTAAAAACTTGCTTGGATATATTTGTGTTGGTTAGTCTCAAAACATGGTTCTATAGAAAAGTTGATTGCTCTAACAATTAAAACTATCTTTTTCTGCTTTTCCAAAATACAGGAGGAATATGAGGCTGATGATGAAATGGGCAAGCTGGGTTGTGGACACTTGTATCACATCGACTGCATAAAACAGTGGCTTATGCACAAAAATAGTTGTCCCGTCTGTAAATCTGCCGCCATGTCACCCTCATGAACCTGTTGATTTCGTATGCCTTTTGTATATAGCGTTTGTGCATCCTGAAACTGATGGCTCTTTTGTTTGGACAGCAGTCAAATATGAGACTGCTTGAAACAAAGTGGTTCACAATCTTCTGGTTCTCTTTTAATTACAAGCCTTCAATCGAACATAACTCCTACCAGATAATGAATTTTTACTCTTGATGTCGATTTGTCGCTGTTTTTCTATTTTCATGATGAAAATTGCTTCTCATAAATGCCTGCAGTTGAACATTTTACCTTTGATTTTGTACATTACAGATGATAATATTAAATGCAACCCTTTAAGGTGATATTGTTGTGTAAGGTGATAATGTTGTGTAAGAGTTATTTGTAGTATCCTTATTTAAATACAAAATTATGCTGACCTATTTCTTTTAACCTAATCCCTTTATATTTCAGCAATTTAGTGTTTCAGCAGATCAGAGTGGTATTTTTCAATTAGTTAGTTAGTTTGTTGTAACTAACTTAAGCAGTATTAATTAGAGAATTAATTAGTGCTAGTTACGTAAGAAATAGCGAGGCAGTGCAATTAAAATGTAATGTATAGATTGTAGTCAGTTAAACACATGCTAATACAAATACTTTCATAATTGCTCTTTTCATCCCATAATATAATAGTTGGATGGCTACACTATGAAAGATGTGGTAGATTAAACGATGAGATTCTTCATATGACGTTAGACAGTTATCGCTCCTTCAACTACCAAACACATGTTACAAACGTGCCACTGGTCTTATTCCACAGTGGTCTGCCACTATTAGATGAGTTTGGGTTTTAATTTTCAATTTTAGGATCTCTTGTAGTTGGCATTTCCTCATTTTCTTCTTCTTCCGTCATTCTTCCTTGCTCTTTGATCTTGATTTGTCTTATTGCACGAGGTAAGGTTTTTGAGGTTTTATCTTAAGGTTGAGGATTGAAGTTTTTGTTGGGTTTAAGTAAGGTGTGAATGAGAAATTGAGAAATGCGGGGGAATCAATTTGGAGGGAAAATAAAAATTCATTTCAAATGAAAAGTCATTTAAGATGAAAAGTCATTTCTCCAAGAAAAAGTTTGTCCTTATATTAGGAAACACTTTCTTTAGCTCTTAAACGGTCAAGTAGAGGATGCCTTCTCGCGCCGTCGTTGCTCGCTCGGCTTTGGATTTGGTTTGATTGATAATATTTTTGGATAAAATTTATTTAATCAATCTCATTAATTAATTTCCCTTTCCTTTTGTTTTCTCAATAATAATTCGGAATTATTAATTAGTTATTTAATTAATTAATAGTTATTTCATGGTGAATGCCCGTTTTGAACATATATGTCCGTTCTGAATAGGTATGTTCACACCTGTGATTGGCTATAAAAGGAGAGGATTTCTCTCATTTTTTGACACTGAAAATTTTTCTCTCTTCTGAATCATTTTCTTACAAATAAAATTGTCGATCAACTAAGTCTGTGTGTGTGATCTCATTGCTGATTTTTGAGTTCGCTGAAGTTATTGAAGTTTGAGGTACCACTACTTCTTTAACAGGTTAATCTGTTTTATCTTGGGAGAAATTAATCTACAACCTCGAGTACTTGAGGGAATTAAATTTCTTAAGGATACACAGTGGGTTCTGTGGACTCGGATATTTATTTTCTATTTTTCTTTTTCATCTTTTTCTGTTTCTGTTTTACTAACCTGAAAACAGGAACTAACAAACTTAAGAAATTTAATTGTAGAATTGTTTCTGTATTTGAGGTTTCTGGAGATTAAAACCTTTTGGAGTTTCTACTCTGTTTGAATTTAAGAATTCATTCGATTAACGATTAGAAGAAAATTAGAACTTCATCGTTAAATCATAAACAGGTTGAATAAAGATTTAATCTTTACTGTTAGTATTTCATACACTAAAGTGTCTGCCATTTGTGACAGAAAAATGATTAATTCAAGTCAAGTTAACGTTGGAACAACAAGTGTTGCAACAACATCGGTTTCACCCAATCGTTCAACTGCTGCTATTGCACCAGTAGAGAAACTTGCAAAGTTCTCTGGGACTGATTTTAAAAGATGGCAGCAGAAGATGTTCTTCTATTTGACGACGCTGAGTTTGCAAAGGTTCATTAATGAGAATGTTCCTATTCTATCATATGAAACGCCAGATGAAGAACGATTCTTAGTAACAGAAGCATGGAAACACTAGAACTTTTTGTGTAAAAACTATATTTTGAGTGGCCTGCAGGATGATCTGTATAATGTGTGCAGCAATATGAAGACATCCAAAGAACTGTGGGATGCTTTGGAGAAAAAGTACAAAACAGAGGATGCCGGAATGAAGAAGTTCATTCTGGCTAAGTTTCTAGACTATAAGATGATAGACAGTAAGACTGTTGTCACTCAAGTTCAGGAGTTGCAGGTTATAATCCATGATCTCCTTACTGAAGGTATAATTTTATATAATACATGTGTTGAACAAATTAAGTTTGCTCTTAATACTCACATAATCTTTAATATAGGATTGGTTGTGAATGATGCGTTTCAAGTGGCGGCCATTATTGAGAAGTTACCATTGCTGTGGAAGGACTTCAAAAATTACTTGAAACATAAGCGCAAGGAGATGATTGTTGAAGATCTCATGGTAAGGCTGAGAATCGAAGAAGATGACAAGGCCGCAGAAAAGAGATCACGTGGTGATTCAGCAATACCTGGAGCAAATATTGTTGAAAAAGATCCCACAAAGTCAAGGAAAAGAAAGAAAACATCTAGACCGAAGAGCAATCCTCCTAAGAAGAAGTTTATAGGAAACTGCTTCAATAGTGGCAAACGTGGTCGCAGAGCTACTGAATGTCGAGCCCCTAAGAAGGATAAGAAAAAGGATCAAGAAAATTTGGCTGAATCCAAAGATGATCTCTGTGCAATACTTTCGGAATGCAACTTGGTTGAAAATCCAAGAGAATGGTGGATAGATTCTGGTGCCTCCTGTCATGTGTGTGCCAACAAAGAATTATTTGCATCATATGCTCCAGCCCCAGCGGACGAGAAGTTGTTCATGGCGAACTCCGCTGCTGCGAAGGTTGAAGGAACTGGCAAGATTTACTTGAAGATGACCTCAGGCAAGGTGGTGACTTTAAATAGAGTTTTGTATGTTCCAGAATTGCGAAAGAACTTAGTTTCTATACCAGTTCTGACCAATAATGGATTCAAGTGTGTATTTATTTATGATAAAGTAGTAGAGAGTAAGAATGAAATGTATGTAGGAAAATGTTACCTCACTGAGGGCCTCTTCAAACTCAATGTAATTGCAGTTGATATGAATAAAGATTCTGCTTCTTCTTATTTGCTTGAGTCAAACTATTTATGGCATGAATGTTTGGGACATGTCAATTACAAAACTTTGTGCATACTGATTAACTAATATGTTTTTCCCAACTTTGAGTGCAATAAATCAAAATGTCAAGTATGTGCTAAATCTAAGTATGCTAAGCATCCTTATAAATCTGTTGAAAGGAATTCATACCCCTTAGAATTAATTCACACTGACATTTGTGACATGAAGTCAACACCTTCTCGTGGTGGGAAAAAGTATTTCATAACTTTTATTGACGATTGCACTAGATATTGTTATGTCTATTTGCTAACTGGTAGGGATGAAGCAATAGAAGCGTTTAGGCAATACAAAACTGAAGTTGAAAATCAGTTGGATAAAAAGATAAAGATGATTAGAAGTAATAGAGGTGGAGAATATGAATCTCCGTTTGCATAGATATGTTTGGAAAATGGAATCATCCATCAAACTACTGCTCCATACTCACATCAATCTAATGGAATTGCAGAAAGGAAAAACTGAACTTTAAAGGAAATGATGAATGCCTTACTTATAAGTTCAGGTCTACCGCAAAACTTGTGGGGGGAAGCTATCCTTACAACAAATCGGATACTCAATAGAGTGCCCCACAGCAAGACACATGTTATTCCATATGAGAAATGGAAAGGTAGAAAACCCAACTTGAAATATTTCAAAGTGTGGGGGTCTCTAGCCAAAGCCCAAGTTCCTATACCTAAAAGGGTCAAAATAGGACCTAAAACTGTGGACTGTGTTTTTATTGGATATGCCACAAATAGTAAGGCATGTCGATTTTTGGTTCATAATTTCGAGCATCCGGATATTCATGACTATACGGTAATAAAATCAAATAACACTAAATTCTTTGAGCACATCTATCCATATAAAACTAGAATCGAGTGGTCTAGTGAAGGGTCTAAATGACCTCGAGAAGAACCAAAGGAGAATGTGCCTAATAAAGAGAGCCTAAGACATAGTAAATGTCAAAGGACATCTACTTCATTTGGATATGATTTTATAACATTCCTTCTTGAAAATGAGCCTCAAACATTCAAGAAAGCTCTGTTGTCTACGGACTCAACCTTTTGGAAAGAGGCTGTCAATAGTGAGATTGATTCAATCTTAAGCAACCATACTTGGGAGTTGGTTGATCTTCCTCCAGAAAACAAATCTTTGGGTTCAAAATGGATTTTCAAAAGAAAAATAAAAGCTGATGGAACTATTGACAAATACAAAGCAAGACTTGTCGTCAAAGGCTTTAGACAGAAAGAATGTCTTGATTATTTTGACACATACTGGCCAGTGACTAGGATTACATCAATTCGGATGCTAATTGTACTAGCTGCAGTATACACTCTTGAAATCTATCAAATGGATGTAAAAACCACTTTCTTGAATGGAGAGTTGGAGGAAGAAATTTACATGGAACAGCTCGAGGGCTTCGTAGTTCCTGGTAAAGAAAAGAAAGTATACAAACTTATTAAGTCACTCTATGGACTAAAACAAGCACCAAAATAATGGCATGCAAAGTTTGATCAAATCATGTTGGCAAATGGATTTAAGATCAATGAATGTGATAAATGTGTTTACATTAAAGACGCTCCAAATCAAGAGGTTATTGTATGCCTATATGTGGATGACATGCTGATAATGAGCAATGACATTGCTAATGTAAAAGCTACTAAGCGCATGCTTGCTAGTAAGTTTGATATGAAAGACCTAGGAGTTGCCGATTTGATATTGGGAATTAAGATTCATAAAACTCCTCACGGTCTAGCATTGTCTCAATCTCATTATATTCGAAAGGTACTTGAAAAATTTAAGTACTTGAATTTCAAAAGGGCGAAAACACCAATTGATGTGAACCTTGATCTTGCTAAGAATAAAGGTGAAAGTCAGTCTCAATAGGAGTATGCCAGAGTATTGGGAAGTTTGATATACGTCATGAATTGTACACGACCAGACATAGCCTGCGCTATAAGTAAGCTGAGTCGATACACAAGTAATCCCAATCAAAATCATTGGATGGCAATGAAAAGGGTTCTGGGGTACTTAGATGATACTCAAAACTATGCTTTGCATTACAACAAATATCTAGCAGTTGTTGAAGGATATAGTGATGCAAATTGGATTACTGGGTCAAATGAAACTAAATCCACGAGTGAATATGTTTTCACTATTGGTGGAGGAGCAATTTCTTGGAAATCATCCAAACAAACACGTATTGCTCGCTCTACAATAGAGTCAGAATTCATAGCCTTAGACAAGGTAGGTGAAGAAGCTGAATGGCTCCGGAATTTCTTAGAAGATATTCCATTTTGGCCCAAACCTATGGCCCCTATATGCATACACTGTGATAGTCAAGCTGCAATAGGAAGGGCTGGAAGCGTTATGTATAACAGTAAGTCTCGTCACATATGACGGAGACATAACACTGTTAGACAACTACTCTTTAGTGGAATTATCACAGTTGACTATGTGAAGTCAAAGGATAATGTGTCGAATCCACTTACAAAAGGCCTAATTAGATAAGGAGTTGAGAGATCATCGACGGGAATGGGACTATGGCCGAGGACAAGTCATCGTGGCGGTAACACTACCTAGAAGACCGGAGATCCCAAGATCTAGGTTCAAGGAGATCAAACAAAGTCATAGATGACGGTTCAACATTGTCAAAATATTATTTTATGGTCCATTCTCATGATGAGACAATGTTCAGTAACCAGGATAAAGGCATTAGGACTTTTTAATGGTTTCTAAGTTTGATACAGGGTATATCAAATGGTGTATATACGGGATAACACATTTAGAAATCACCTATGTAAGTGTGAAGTGTAAGTCGCTTCAAGGAGAATCCGGTAAGTCCAGCTCTCTACGCACTTATAAACCAAGATGTGTTCATGGCTAAAACGAACAAAACCATTGAGAACCAAGATCAGTTCAAGGGTTGATTGTCTGACTTATGTTGTCTAGGTATAAACCAAAGCTCGACGGTTCAAAGATATCAAATCTACCGATTGACCGAGTATATCTGATATATGTTCACTACGAAAAGTTCAAAGGAAAACCTACTTATCCAGATGCAATTAATCCTTACTTACGAGACACACAAGTTTTTTTATGCATATGTTTTAACAATAGCCATTCCCCATTCATGAGGGGGATTATTGGGTTTAAGCAAGGTATGAATGAGAAATAAGAATGAATGAGAAATTGAGAAATGTGGGGGAACCAATTTGGAGGGAAAATGAAAATTCATTTCAAATGAAAAGTCATTGAAGATGAAAAGTCATTTCTCCCATATTGGTAGAAGAAAAGAAAAAGTTTGTCCTTATATTAGGAAATACTTCCTTTAGCTCTTAAAGGGTCAAGTAGAGGATGCCTCCTCACGCCGTTGTCATGATGTGATTGATTGATAATATTTTTGGATAAAATTTATTTAATCAATCTCATTAATTAATTTCCTTTCCTTTTGTTTTCTCAATAGTAATTTGGAATTATTAATTAGTTTAATTAATTAATTCACGAAATTAGTTGGGAGTAATGAAATTTATTTGAAAATTCGCGTCACTCAGAAGGGACATATTCCTTCTGAACATACGCTTCGTTTCCCAAAAGACACATCCGTTCTGAACAGATATGTCCGTTATGAACATGTATGTTCACACTTGTGATTGGCTATAAAAGGAGAGGATTTCTCTCATTTTTTGACACTGAAAATTTTTATTTCTTCTGCATCATTTTTTTACAAATAAAATTGTCGATCGACTGAGTTTGTGTGTGTGATCTCGTTGCTGATTTTTGAGTTCGCTAAAGTTATTGAAGTTTGAGGTACCACTACTTCTTTAACAGGTTAATTCGTTTTATCTTGGGAGAAATTAATCTATAACCTCGGGTACTTGATTATTTTCTGTTTTTCCTTTTCATCTTTTTCTGTTTCTGTTTTACTAACCTGAATACAGGAACTAACAGTTCTAACAATTTAATTAACTCTTTTTCGAAGAAACTCTGAACTCTAAAACTGCACAGTTGCGACACAACGACTCTATTGGAGATAAAGGTTCGAGCTGTTCAAGTAGTTAGTTAGTTCACAAAGTTAGTTAGGCATCATTTAATTAATTGTGGAGATTACTCATTAGTTAGTTACAAAACTGATTAGTTAGTGATTAGCATTTTATAGATTTGTATATATAGATGTCCACCGACTCATTGTAATATGAAGCTTGAGTAATAAGAAATTGAAAATTCCCCAATTCCCTTCTCAATTTCAATATGGTATCAGAACCATTGAGCCAATAATTTTTGGTTCAGCTTGAGTAGAATAGGATTCTAGAAATCGCCATTGACGAATCTCAAAGCTTCGATGCCTTCTGCAACTACATATTCAGTAGATGCAACCATTACTGGTGCGATGGAGACACTTGGAGTGATTGAATCAAAGAGGAACCATCCTCTTTACCTTCATCCGTCAGATACTCTGGGATCTATCCTAACTACGATTCAGCTTACTGGTAGTGAAAATTACTCACTGTGGAGTAGATCAATGTTGATTAACCTCAGAGCGAAGAGCAAGATAGGTTTTGTACTTAGATAGTGCAGGAAAAGTGATTACAAATCTGAATTGGAGGAACAGTGGGAAAAATGTAATGCTTTTGTGCTTGCCTGGATTATGAACACAGTTTCAAAGGAATTGCTAAGTGGAATCGTGTATGCCTCTGATGCTGCAACTGTATGGGCAGATTTGAAGGAAAGATTTGACAAAGTTGATGGATCGAGAATTTATCAGCTTCACAGAGAGATTTGCACTATCCACCAAGGTAATTTGACTATCTCAGCTTATTTCACCAAATTGCGATTGCTATGGGGTGAATTCGATGCTTTTGTACCTCCACCATCGTGTAATTGTGATAGATCTAGATCTTACATGGATCACATCCAATATCTTAGTTTATTTGCTTTTCTAATGGGATTGAGTGAGACATATGGACATGCTAGAAGCCAGATTTTGATGATGTATCCACTGCCAAGTGTAAGTAAGGTGTATGCAATGATAGTCTCAGATGAAAGTCAGAGGATCACATCTGGTGCACATGTAGTTGGAGATATGCTTGAAAATGTAGCTTTGTATGCAGGAAAGGGAAATTATAATCATGGACACAATGGCATTAATGGAGATAAAGCTGAATCAACAATGTATCCTAATAGAGGGAACTATAATGAGAAGAAGAAAGTGAATTGGAACTTATTTTGTGATCACTATAAGATGTATGGTCACACACAGAAAATATGTTTCAGTCTTGTTGGATATCCTGAGGGGTGGAAGTTCAAGAAGAAAGCCCTGAACAGAGTTTTATCAGAGGAAAGGACATTGCTAACAATGTGCAAGTAGACAAAGCCAATGAGGAGACGAGAAATGATGCTTTTGGGCCAGTAGATACAAGCACCTCTAATGAATTCAACTCCATTCGTACTAACTTGCAGGCATTTGCTGCTCAGCCAAATTTCACTCCCAGTCAGTATCAGAAGAAAGTGCATCTGCTAAAGGAGGAGGAGCAAACTACAGGAATAGACAACAACATGGCAGGTAGTTTTGACAACATTGCAATTTTTTCATCAATTAAAGAAAATGAATATGCTGCTAGAGAGGGAGATTGTATTGTTGTCATGAATGGTAGAAGTGAACCAGATGTGATAAAAAAAGGAAAGTGGATAGTAAACTCAGGAGCAACATGTCATATGACTTCTTCACTGCAAACACTGGACAAGGTATATGCTTCTAACGGGAACATAGGTAGGAAAGTATACTTACCTAATGGACAAACAAATTTAGTGTCTCATTCAGGGAATTGTGTTGTACCAACAAGAGGAGAATTAGAGAATGTTCTGGTAGTGCCTGATTTTAAATATGATTTGCTACTAGTGCCTCAGTTAACTAAGCAGCTGAAATGTTCTGTTCATTTTTTCCCTGAGTTCTGTGTATTTCAGGACCTCTTCAATGGAGAGGTGAAGGGGATTGGTAAGGATATAGAAGGTTTATATTACTTCCCTAAACAGTTCTCAAGTACACATACAAATGTTGGTGATGGTAAGGCATTGATGACAAAAGCAGAAGCAGATGATTCACAGTGTATGGTGTGTCATAACAGGTTAGGGCACCCCTCTGTAAAGGTGCTAAGACAATTATCTTTGATAAAGAAAGACTCTGATGTAAAGTTGTGTGATAGTTGCTCAGTTTGTCCTTTGGCAAAGCAAACTAGGCTCCCATTCCCCACTAGTATGTCTGTAACATATGCTATTTTTGATCTAATTCATCTTGATGTATGGGGACCTTATAGATGTAATGCTCATAATGGTTTTAGATTCTTCTTGACCATAGTTGATGATAATTCAAGAATGACTTGGTTGTTTTTATTGAGATTGAAAAGTGATGTTCTTGGTGTGCTCAGATCTTTTTTCTTGCTTGTTGAGAATCAGTTTAACAAAAGAATAAAAAGGATAAGGTCTGACAATGGGACATAATTCTTCAATAAAGAGTGCAGTTCACTATTTGCTTCCTCAGGAATCATTCATGAAAGTAGTTGTCCATACACTCCACAACAAAATGGAGTGGTAGAAAGGAAACACATACACATACTTGAAGTAGCAAGGGCACTTAGATTCCAAGGAAGTATTCCCATCATATTTTGGGGAGAGTGTGTGACAGCAGCTGTATATCTCATAAATAGAATGCCTACTACAGTTTTACAGGGTCAATTACCTTACCAAGTCTTTCACAAATCTAAACCATCTTTTGACCACTTGAGAACACTAGGTTGTCTGGCATATGCAACCAAAATAGTAAAGGATGAAAAATTTTCTCCTAGGGCCCATGCTTGTGTTATGATGGGATCCTCATCCACTCAAAAGGGGTACATCTTATATAATTTGGACCTTAAGAGGTTCATAGTGAGCAGGGATGTCATTTTTAAGGGAATGTTTTTCCTTTTAGCAAGCTGCAGGACAAGTGCATGCCAGTTTTGTCAATGATCCACTCAAGGACTATGTTGGTGAGCTAGTTGAAATACCTACATCTGATGGACCTGCGAATATTACTGATCATGATGCCTGTCATAATCATATCCAGCAAGAAGGATGTGAGGCTGTTCAGGATGATAATGAAGATGCAGTTCAAGCAGCTGATGAAGTTGGTTCAGATATAAGTCCAGATGAAAGGAGGATCAGGGGGTAGTTGCTGATTCACTGACAAATCTGGATGCTGTAAATGAAGTAAGGCCTAGAACTTCTTCTAGGATATCTCACCCTCCTATATGGATGAGAGAATATGTGACTCAAGTGACTGATTCTCAGCATCCTTATTCTCTAGCAAGCTGTGTATCATATGACAAGTTGTATCCCACTTATCAAGCATATCTGAGCAAGATGTCTAGTGAAGCAGAACCTAAAACATATGAGGAAGCAATCAAGGATCCCACATGGGTAGAAGCTATGAAGCAAGAAATTGCTGCACTGGAAGATAATGGAACCTGGAATGTCATGAAACTGCCACCAGGGAAGAATGCAATAAGGTGTAAATGGGTCTTTAAGATTAAATACAAGGAAAATGGTGAAGTTGACAGGTTCAAGGCTAGGCTTGTGGCAAAAGTATACAAACAGACAGAGGGAATTGATTATCAAGAGACCTTTTCCCCAGTAGTTAAAATGGTAACTGTAAGATCAGTTATTGCCATTGCAGTAGCTGAAAACGGGATGGTTTACCAAATAGATGTATTCAATGCATTCTTGCAGGGTGATTTAGTTGAGGAAGTGTACATGGAATTACCTAAGCGTTTTGCTCAAAAGGACACACATCAAGTTTGCAGACTTGTTAAGTCATTGTATAGCCTCAAGCAGGCCTCTAGACAATGGAATGCAAAGTTAACTGGTGCTTTTTCTGCATCTGGATATACTCAAAGTCATTTAGACTTCTCCTTGTTCACCAAGAAAAAGGGATCAGCATTGGCGATTGTCCTTGTGTATGTAGATGACTTGTTGATCACAGGAAATGACTCTTTGTTGATACAAGAAATCAAGCAGGTGCTGCATCATCATTTCAAAATCAAAGATTTGGGAGAACTGAAGTATTTTCTGGGGATTGAGTTTTATAGGTCTGCACAAGGAATTGTGATGAACCAAAGGAAGTATGCCCTAGAGTTGGTTTCTGAGGCTGGCCTAGCAAGTGCTAAACCTTCATCCACACCTTTGGAAAGCAACATGAAACTAACCGGTGCAGAGTTTAACACTAATGATGTATTGTTCACTGATATAAGAAGATATGAAAGACTTATTGGGAAACTACTTTACCTTACTAACATAGGCCTGAATAGCTTTCTAAGTCCAATGTTTGAGTCAATTCATGCAGAAGCCCACACTCTCTCATTGGAATGCAGCCTTGAAGGTGATTAGATATATCAAGGGAGCACCAGGACTGGGGTTGCTCATAAGTTCTGGGAAACAAGCCACACTCACTGGTTTCTGTGATGCAGATTGGGCTGCATGCCCTAATACAAGGAGGTCTGTCACTGGATACTTATTGAAGTTTGGAGATTCACTAATATCCTGGAAATCGAAGAAGCAGAACACTGTTTCTAGGAGCTCTGCAGAAGCAGAATACAGGAGCCTTGCTACAATAATAGCTGAAGTTGTTTGGGTGAAAAGCTTGTTCAAGGAATTGGGATTGATTGTAAATAACCCTGTCACCATCCATTGTGATAGTAAGGCGGCTATAGAGATAGCAGCCAACCCCGTCTTCCATGAGAGGACAAAGCACATAGAGATTGATTGCCATTTCATCCGTGAAAAGGTACAACAAGGGCTGATCAAGACAAGTTACATCCATTCTAAAGACCAACATGCTGACTTATTAACTAAAGCTCCGGGAAGATCTCAGCATGACTTTTTACTTGCCAAGCTAGGTGTCCTGAATGTTTTCAGTACATCTAGCTTGAGGGGGAATATTGGAGATAAAGGTTCGAGCTGTTCAAGTAGTTAGTTAGTTCACAAAGTTGGCATCATTTAATTAATTCTGGAGATTACTCATTAGTTAGTTACAAAACTGATTAGTTAATGATTAGCATTTTATTGACTTGTATATATAGATGTCCATCGACTCATTATAACATGAAGCTTGAGTAATAAGAAATTGAAAATTCCCAAATTCCCTTCTCAATTTCAATAGACTCTCCCTAGAATCCTTTGGAGTTTGCCAATTTCGGCAATATTGATATCTTTGTCCATGTTAATATGGTGTTTGAGTACCTTGTTAAAAAAAAAAAAGTGTTTTATGTAGTAATTGTTTGTCTGCCTCCTTTCTACTTTAAAGAAAGGCTTAAGTCATCGACAGCGACTTAAAGTTATCTACATATTTCACTTAGACACCTCAATTAAGAGGTGTACTCTCTTGTTCAAAATATGTACCTATTAAATACGCACTTGAGAAGCCCGTGAAACCAATACAATTTACTTACAAGCCAATTACAAAATTACATGTTAACACTTAAAAAGTGGAGCAAAAATCTGAGCATATAAAATATAATCCCCAACAGTATCCTCTTCCCCAATTCCAAATAACCTTAATCCTTTGCATTTCCTCACTGGCTAACTCCTTTTGCCATCGTCCCTGTCACACCCCTTTCTATATTCTCCTTTATTTTTCCTTTCTACTATCATCCGCCATCACCAATATCGTCGTCCTTATCTTAATCGGAAAAGTGTCCATTAAACAAATGACTGTCAAATAGAAAACTTTCAAAGAGTTAACTTATACAAAATAGAAAAATTCTAACCTTATAAATTGTAAAAAAATTCAAAAGAGTTAAAGCTATAGAAGGGACTATATAATAATAATAAAATTTTTTTGGTCAAAATAGAAAAATTTCAAAGAGTGAACTTATACAAAACAGAAAAATTCTAACCTTATAAATTGTAGAAAAATTCAAAAGAGTTAAAGCTATAGAAGGGAATATAATAATAATAATAATAAAAATCTTGGGTCAAAAAAATCTGGTGAACCTCCATTTTTTCCGACAAGACTAATACAAATCTGAATTTATCTTCTTTGAAATTGTTAAAGCATTCAAACCCTAAAGAACCCACAGTGCAAAAAAATATCAACAAATCTTAATTGATATGTGAGGAAGAGAATGAGATCAAAGAAATGGTGTTGAGATCAGTTAATTCTAATTATAGTGTTGGTTAGTTAACTACTTCCATTAATTATTTAGTTTAGCCAGCTGGATCAGTTAGTTAGAATAGTTAGTTAGTTTTGCATTGGATTCTATTATTCTGATTGCTTGTATAGGTTAATTAGCTAATCAGGTATTTTGGATTCTCCCTGTATAAATACATGTGATCTCATAATGAAAATCAGTTAAGTGATTTTCCCCAAATGCATTTCTCTAATCTTTTCATTGCCTCCATGGATGAAGGTTAGCTTGTCTCTATAGTCATCTTAACATGGTATCAGAGCAGATGTATTTCATCTAGTATTCCTTCTGCATTTTTACTCCGATCTTCGTCCATTTTTTGATACCCTTCGAAATGTCGATTTTTGTTTCGATCTATATTTTTCTCCGGTTGATTTGATTTCTCTATTGATCGATTATCTTCTCTGTTTGTTCCTCCTTGTGATTGATTCTACAGATCGTCTCATTTCCTCTCTATATGTTCATTTTTTTGCTGATTTACAATTACGATGGTGCTTGATACTGGTTCCCAATCGACTGTCAATACTACGAATAAATTGGTGTTGTTGGTGAGGACATTAGTTCTCCTTTGTATATGCATCCTTCAGATAATCCTGGTGCCTCGTTAGTACCAGTTCCTTTTGATGGAGTTGGTTATCGATCATGGAAGAGAGGTATCCTTCGAGTTCTCTCCGTTAAGAACAAATTAGGCTTCATAAATGGGGATTGCAAGAGGCCAGATCCAGGTACTTCGCAATTTCGTCAGTGGGATAGGTGTGATGATATGGTTACCTCATGGATCCTTAATTCATTAGCTAGGGAAATTGCAGACAGTGTGGAGTATGTCACTGACTCGTTTGAGTTGTGGAAAGAGCTGGAGGATCGTTATGATCAGACGAATGGAGCAAAACTTTACCAAGTTCAACGAGAAATTAATGATTTGTCATAGGGAACATTGGACATTATAACTTACTACACTAGAATGAAGAGACTAGGGGAGGAATTGAGTACATTGCATGTTAAAACTCAATGTAGTTGTAACTGCACTTGTGGAGCTACGGAGAGTATGTTCAAAGTGGAGCAGGATAGGAGATTGATCCAATTCCTTATGGGTTTGAATGAGGTTTACACTGCTATTCAAGGCAATATACTCATGGTGAATCCCTTACCTTCCCTTGCACAAACTTTCTCATTGTTAGTGCAAGACGAAAAACAAAGAGAAATCAAGTCTAGTGATCAATTGTTCATGGAGTCTGCATCTCTCAATGCAAGCAGCTCAGGGAAAAGAATCATGAAGTCGGCTTCCTTTAATGTGAACAATTCTGCAGGTGCAAGCTCATCTAGGCCTCCACGTCAAAACTATTCCTCAATAGGCAATGCCAACTTTCGTACCAATTATACCCAGCTCAATACTTACAATGGGAATAGAGCTCGTATGATATGTGATTACTGTAAGAGACCAGGGCATACTAAAAAGAAGTGCTACAAATTACAAGGCTATCCTCAAAACTCCAACTATCAAAATTCTAGTCAAAATGGATATAGGAGTAATAATCAGAACTTTAGGCCTAACAAAGGGAAAGGCCTTATGGCTGATGTGCAGGGTTTTTCTTCCAATGTGCAGTCTGTAGGAGGTGAGGATCACAGGGGAGAACATGTTGAGGCCTTCAGTTGACAAGAGAACAGTATGATCAATTTGTGGAACTACTGCAATAATTCCAAGCTGATAAACATGAGACAATGTGAATGGTAATGTTAACTTTTCAGGTATGATAACTTGTACTTCTTCTGTTGATTTTGGCAAATTATCTTGCAAGTGTTTGAGCAACCAGTCTGACTCTTGGATCCTGGATTCAGGAGCCTCTAACCACATGACCTTTGATATAAAATCCTTAACCAATATCACCCATCTTTCTTGCCTTTTATTATCTACAGGGTACACTCAACAAGCTGGAATTGACTATACAAAGACCTTCTCACCAATAATTAAAATGACAACTGTGAGGACTTTATTGACCATAGCAGTAAAGAAAGGCTGGAACATCTTTCAACCTGATGTGAATAATGCCTTTCTCCATGGTGAGTTGCATGAAGAGTATACATGGAGGTACCACCAGGTTTGGCAGTACACCAACCAGGGCTGGTATGCAGATTGAACAAGTCCATATATGCCCTAAAATAGAGTAGGCAATGGTATGCCAAATTAGCTGAAGCTTTGTATTCTAAAGGTTATACTCACTCATTGAATGATTATTCATTATTCCATAAGAAGTCTGAAAGTTCCACTATTTTTATTGCCGTATATGTGGATGATATTGTTCTAACTGGCAAAGTGTTGTTGATATTGAGGAGCTTAAAACTTTCCTACATGATAAGTTCAACATTAAGGACTTAGGAAGGTTGCACTATTTTCTTGGAATGGAGGTACTTTATAAAGAGGATGGACTTATTATTTCACAAAGGAAGTTTGTTCTTGACATGTTAAGAACTTACAATGTTGCTAACATGAATAGCTGCACATCCCAACTAGATACTGGAATAAAACTCCATGCCAAAGAAGGAATTCCTTTGTTAGACCCTCTATTTTACAGGAAGCTCACTGGAAAGCTAAATTTTCTGACCAACACTAGAATGGACATTTCATATAGTGTACAACACCTTAGTCAGTTTATGCAGGATCCTAGAGAGCATTCCATCTACTGAGGTATCTCAAGACAGATCCTACTCTAGGGATTTTCATGTCACAAGAATAATCATATAATGTCAATGCCTATTGTGATTCTGATTGGGCTGCATGCCCTGATTCCAGAAAATCAGTAAGTGGCTATATTGTGTTGCTGGGGATTAGTCCACTCAGCTGCAAGTCTAAGAAACAAGAGACCATATCATTATCTTCAGCAGAGGCAGAGTATAGAGCTCTAAGGAAAGTTGCAAGTGAATTGGTTTGGCTTAGCAGATTGCTAGTGGAACTTACAGTGCCATTGCCAACTCCCATGGCTGTTTATTGTGACATTCAATCACCTCTTCATATTGCTAGGAATTCAGTATTTCATGAACGCACCAAACATATTGAAGTTGATTGTCACTTTGTGAGAAATTTGCTTCATGTAGGACTCATCTCTCTTCATCACATAAGTTCAGACAATCAACTAGCAGACATACTAACCAAAACTTTGACTGGCATAAGGCGTTCTGCAGCATTGGACAAGTTGTCAGTGTTTTCCACACCTCCAACTTGAGGGGGGTTTTGAGATCAATTAATTCTAATTATAGTGTGTGTTAGTTAACTACTTCCATTAATTAGTTAGTCTAGCCAGCTGGATCAGTTAGTTAGTTTTGCATTGGATTATGTTATTCTGATTGCTTGTATAGGTTCATTAGCTAATAAGATACTTGGATTCTCCCTGTATAAATACATGTGATCTCATAATGAAAATCAGTTAAGTGCTTTTCCCCAAATGCATTTCTCGTCTCTGATCTTTTAATTGCCTCCATGGATGAAGGTTAGCTTGTCTCCATAGTCATCTTAACAAATGACATCTATGGTATTGATGGAAATCGTCAAATCGGAATAAAAGAAAGAGGGTAGGTAGTAGCTATAGTGTTGATGACACATACATGGGGAAGATACACGTCGCTCGCGATCGGACTATGGTGGTGGACTGACTGTGGTGGTGGACTAGTTTTGTCGGAAAGGTTTTGCGTAGGTGGGTTGGGTAGGGTTAATTTTTTTCTTTTTTTTTTTTACCTTAAAATATTTTTTATTAGATATTTTTCAATAATTTTTTGAAACTAAATGACATGTCACAATTTGATTCGTCATTGTGCCATGTCATTGCGAGTGTATCTCACACACTTAAAATTTTTGACTGATTGTCAAAAAAATGTTAAATAGGTATCAATTTGAAGTGGTAGAGGTGTTCAATAGGTACAAGCCTTAGTTGAAGTGTTAAAATGGATTATGCGGATAACTTTAAGTGGCCGTTGATGACTTAAGCCTTAAAGAAACAGGGAAAAGTCCATCAATGACTATTGGCTACGTATTGTTCATTTCATTAGTGATTAGTCCATTAGTAATTCACAATGAAAATTGTATGAAATGTTAACGGTTAATCCGATAACTGAACCGATAACAATCACTAACCGATAAACAAATAATCGATATACCAATATCTTAATGGTTCCATAATGGTTTAGCATAATTACAAATCGATAACTGATAAATTTCAAAACCGAACCAAATCGATCGATACTCAGCCCTATATCAGATGAGAGTTTTGCACTCTCATGCTCTGAATTTTATGTACATCAAATTTTCATAGTTTAACTCATTTCTACTAAATTTTAGAGTATTTCTTCTTTTTCACCACGCGATAGGTCAGTGAAGTCTGAGCAGGGAGCGAAGAAGAAAAGGCTAGACCCTTCAGCCTAACAGGAACTAGTAGATACGAAGCCTCCTTAAGGTCATTCAAAATCACTTTAAGGTTGTTTATTGACCATAGCAATGCAAATATTTACTCTTCTCACTGACTTATGAGGTTTTAAAAAAACATATCTATTTATATTAAGTTTATACTCACTATCACAATTGAAATATGCTTCATATATTTCCAGCATATCAACTAATTTGATTGAACAAGTATGAATATACATTAAAAACAACTGAACAACTCATATGGTAAGTGAAAACTTTTCTTCATCTAATATAGAATAAAAAGATATATAGTAAATAAATTTACTAATTTATGTATCATATTTATTGAATTCACATAAAAATAAATTTATTATACATAAAGTACAATGAATACATCAAAATCATTGTATCTTACTAAATTATGTATCATATTTATTTAATTCATATAAAAAATAAATTCATTATACATAAAGTACGATGTATGTGTATGATTCATTGTAATATATTTTTTTGTTAAATGATTCATTGTAAAATAAATTCAAGAATTCAAGAATTTATTGTAAAAATAAATTCATTATACATAAAGTTCATTGTTTCTTAATAATAAAATATTATTCATTGTATCTGTACTAAAAAACATTCAATGTATAAGGGTGAGAGAATAAACTATATAAGAAACATAGGAAATTTCATGAAACCATATCCAAAAATGGCTTTTCATTTAAAAGGTGTCAAAATTAGAAAAGTAATAATAAAAACCAAATCCAACCCCAAATAAAGAAAAATCATTGACAACTCAAAGCTATATAATCCAAAATGCATGGCTATCATGGCCAGCAATTGGGCAGAAAAGAGAGTTACGTTTATTTACTGTTGCAAAATGGATGTAGTTTTCATGGTTTGTTATTTTATTTTCTCTGTTTTGTTGATTATTCTCTTTAGAAGAATGCATTGTAGTACAAGACAACAAAACAATATTTGCAATGTGGTATCAATGGAAGATAGGCTTAGCCAATTGCCAGAAGAAGTCATTTTATCAATTTTGTCTCAAATGACAATTAGAGAAGCAGTCCTAACAAGTTTCCTTTCAACTCAATGGTAGTATCTCTGGATGCATGTCACACGTCTCAAATTCGACGTTTCAAAGTTTATTACATGGAAGATATGTTATTATCCAAGGATATGTAGAAAGGAAGGGATGAAGCATATCAATTTGATAAATAATGTTTTGGATTTCCACAAGGCTGCTCATTTACAAGAATTCACTCTCTTTTCCTTTTCATAAGCATTTTAAGCCTGTAATCAATAAATGCCTCAAGTTTGTATCATCAAAGAAAAAGATTGAAATCTTTCAACTAGACTTGTCACTCAGTAAAAACGAGCATAGGCGATATACCTTTTCGTTTAAGCTCATCTCAAGTCATAGATCAAATTTATCTCCATTTGTTAGTCTCAAAGTTCTGGCTTTCAACAACGTTGATGTTGACAATCGGGTGGTCAACTTTTTCATCTCCAACTGTCCCCTTCCTGAGAAACTATCTATTCATCAATCCCAACTGTTGACTCACCTGGAAATTGTTGCACCATCATGCTTCAACTTGAAAGATTTGGAAATATGTCATTGCGATAATTTAGATTTCATCAAAATCCATAACGTCAATCTTGTTTCTTTTAAATACATAGGATGGAAATCAAATTTGCTTCTCGAGAATGTTACTACAATTCTTACTACTGATTTCAAGATGATTCGAGCATTGATGTGTGAACTTGTTCATATGTTCACAACCTATTTCACTGGACTGGCAACACTCTCACTTGAATTTAGTCATATGTGGATGGTAAGCAACTATATATTAATGTTGTATTCCCTAGAGCTAGAATATGTAAAATTAATAAAGCAAGCTTGATTTTGCTCTTCTAACTTTTAATTTGAAAAGCTAGAATATTTTAAAATTAATAATGTTCCAGGATCTTCATTCTCTTGATCATACTTTGCCAAAGTTCAACAATCTCAAAGTGCTTGTGTTGAAACTCTTAGACATGACCGATGTATCCCTACTTGATATTACTCCACTAATAGAAACATCTCCATATTTGCAAGAACTGCATATTGAGGTACGTACGAGTTTATTCTTTAACCCTATTCTTATGTTATTTTTCATAAATACTTTTTCGTTTTTAATATATATGACATAATTTGATTAGGTATAGTTTTAAAATAACAACTTCCGAAGTTTAATTATATATAGGTTGGTTGACTGGCTTAAACATATCATTACATTTGTTTAACTATAAGAATCTGTCATTAAGGTATAAGTGAAAATTTAAGTTAAATTATTTTAAAATTTTAATAAGTATTATTCTTTTTTAAAACAGGAAATAAGGACATAGTATCATATAAAGTGAAATAGGAGTAAATAAATTTTATTTAATGTACTTAAACTTATTCAATAATACACAAGTTTGTTTCCGCCCCCATCACATGTTTATCAAAAGTTGCCTTAGATGGTTTAAGATTTCCATAAAAATCAGCCAGAAGTTTGAGAAATGATATAAAAAAAATTAAAAAGTTAAAAATTATTCAGAGAATAATCTCCCCCTAAAGGCCTAAATAAGACTTTGTTTGAGGACTAAATTGTTTATCCTATTATTTTATTATAGAAACAAATGATTCTCAATTTATAGAAGTACAAAACTCTTTCCTCCAAAAAAGAGTTATCTAAATATGGAAGATTTTTTCTTCCATAAATTATTTATTATATTAAAATAACATGGGTTTGAATAAACTAAATCCAAACTAATAATTACTAAATATTAAGATTTTAGTACTAATAAGTTTCCTACTTATTCTCACATGAAATCTATTTTTCCTTGTTATTTTAACCTACGCCAATTTTGCATGCCAATTGTAATAACCTTCAGTAAAAAAAAAAACTTGTTCTGTCCTTTTTTTTATTATTATCATAGTCACATGTATATCTATGGAATAAGAAATTCTTTTCACTATTGGCATATGTAAATTAAATTCAATTGCAATTATGTTAGGAAAAAATGTTTTCCTTGGCTTCATACGAGTTATATTTTACTTACCTTTTTTTCTCCTTTTCAGGTTGAATGGTATAAAACGACAATCTCCAAAAATAGAATTATAAGGAAAAAGTGTCCCCATCAACATCTCAAAGAAGTCAAATATAGTGGTTACCTTGGTGGTTTTGCTGATATGGTACTTGCAACTTACCTTATTGAAAATAGTGTGGTGCTTGAAACATTCATTATTGATCCTCTCAAATATGATGCTCAAGAAGCAAGAGGTCGGGCTCAACGACAACTACAAGGAAGAATTCCCAAACGAGTCAAGCTAGTGATCCTTTAGGGGTTGTTGGGTTGCTGATTAGAATTATGAAGAAATTTATGTATTATTTTATGTAGAAGTTAATTATTTATGTGTTAGCTATTTCACATTTTACGATGCATAAAATAATACATATATTTTCTCGTAGTTTATACATGTATTAGCTATTAGAATTTCTAAATTGTAAACCAAACACTGAATTGATTTTGAAACCAACTAATAGGGATATATGTGCAACACACACATCCAGAACTAGTATATATATATACACACAATGAACTGAAAACTTCTTGAAGATAAATTTTATACAGAAACCAAAAGGTGAAACTTAAGTCACAAAGAAACAAGCTATCTTCCAAATAAAACACTCAAAAGTATTACAGGCTAGACTATGAATACACCCTCAGTGAACTCCTTATGTCTTAACAACTTCTAAAGTGGATGATTTACGCATCCACATCAGTTTCCTTTTTTCTCTCTTATAGATTGACAGTGGAGATTACACAGAAACCTACGAACATTGGTATGGGACCAAATATCCAAAGGAAGAGGGGAATTGACAAATAAAATTCTCGTAGCCCAAATAGTAACTTATCTTTTTTGATTAATAAAGAAAATGAACATTTTTAGTGACATCTTTATGTTATGAAACTAAAGATTGGTCTCTCCGGAATAGTTATGCACTTGACAAGCCAATCAATTGGCCAAGATGCAGCTGCAAATCCAATGCATATACCCCATTTCCCCCAATTCAACCTCTCTGTATTTGCAAACTTCTTTAGAAAATCCACCATCACCACTTGGAGAACCAATGTTCTTCTCCTGCATGTTTCGCGTGTTGAATTCATTGAACACTTGGCAAAGAACAAACGTGTTGAAAATCAATGTATCGTTTACCTTCTTGCTGACACCAAAAATCGATTCTCTTTTGAATTGTAAGGTCAATAAAATAGCAATCTGATATAAGGCCTGAGCCATTATATTTCTCCACATAATGTTGGTGATAAGTGGTGCTGTCTTACCGACTGGTTTCTTCTTCATGAGTTCCTTAGTTGGCTTCTCTGCCGCGAGTGCTAATGCCCCTAATGTATCCATGATCAAATTTATCCATAGCAACTTTACTGCTGTGAGTGGTACCTCATCAGATGAAACAACTGCTACAAAATTTATCACAAGCGCAACCGCTTTTACTGTGAGCTGAAATTGGAAGAATTTTGGGATGTTGTTATAAACACATCTTCCCCATTTCAGAATTGTTGTAACTGAAGCAAAATTATCATCCAAGATGACAATATCAGAACTCTCTTTAGCCACTTCAGTGCCCTAAATCCCCATAGAAAGTCCTATATTTACTTTCTTTAAAGCTGGTGCATCGTTCGTTCCATCAGCTGTGACCGCGACCACATGGCCTTTCTTTCTCAAGCACTGCACCATTAGAAGTTTGTCAAAAGGGGAAGATCTTGCTATCACGTGTATCTTCTCAACTCTGTCCATCCGTACTTCATCTGTTAGGTTGCAAAATTCTTCACCTTCTATGACTGCTCCTTCATCTATTTCCTGATTAGGATGAAGAATCCCACATTTTGTTGCTATGGCGTTTGCAGTGAAAACATTGTCACCAGTGATCATCTTGATGTTCACACTAGCATTTTGGCAAGCTTCCACTACTTTCTTTACACTAGGGCGGCATGGATCTTTTAGGCCAAACTATTAGATGTCTTTCATGCATAGTCTTCATTATATTTGAATCATTAAAAGTTGTTGTCATCACATTTGAGCATGAGTGTAGGTTGAATTCCATTAATGTGATGATTTCTTGACTTTTCTTTAATGTTTTTGTTTAGTTTCCTTTACTTTTGAGCTATGAAAGATAAATGGTCATGCTACTCAAGTTAGAGGTTCTGTTTAAATCGGTATGCATATATCCATCTGTAGCAAAAAATAGAATCGATTATGCTATGAGTGAATATAAAATATTACATAAGTTATGAGTGTACATAATTCATTTGTTCAACAAAATCTGAATAATGAGACAACATGATCCGCGTGTATCATCTGTAGAAAACAATAACTGGAAGCTTTTGAGACTATCAGTAGCAACAAGGACTGCGAGAACTAGTCTTGTGCTCTAAGAAGTGAGACGTCTGAGATCTTATATCAGTAATCAGAATATGACTTTGATCAATATATCTGTGAATATGTATTGTCTTATTGTATCTTTATCTTTATGGTAGTTTTGAATGTTGTCTTTAATTGAGGGTTGAATAGCACCCATGGTCATTGATGTTGAGAAGTTAACTTTGATTTGATATTATTAGCTGTGTTAGCTAACTACACATTTGTGCAATTTTTATCAATTGTGCTCTACACACTATTGTATCCTTTGCCAGACGCCAACCATTTCACATATATGGTATCCATCTGCTAGCGCCAATCAAATTAGCTTTATGTTTTTTCATGGGTTACATCTCCATTCTTTATTTCTATGACACGTGATTAAAAGACTATGAAAATTATCCAAAAATTAATTATAGCTGAAAATATAAAGTGTTGGGCCAGTGCTCAGCATGGGTTGTACCCATCTAGTATGTATATATACAACACACATGTATATATTGTAGTTAGTTTAGCACATGAAATTCTCACCTCCTCCAAATCTATCATTTATTTATTTAGGAATCGGGTCCTTCAATGTGAATTAATGAAGACTATTTTAAAGCTTTCTACTTTAAAATAGTACAGTTAACTATAATAAAAAAAAGCGTTTTATGTAGTAATGGTTTGTCTGCCTCCTTTCTACTTTAAAGAAAAAAGGAAAAGTTCATCAGTGACTACTGGTGTAATGACCCTGAAGGTCAATTTTGGTAATTTTTATTAAATGACCATTTTACCCCTCCCGAGAGTTGCCTCGAGTCATGTTTGGCTGATATCCGATGTTGGTTTTGCGAAAATTCTTGTTGAATTGAGGTTTTTGAAATAGAAATTAGGGGTTTTGATTGAACTCCGAGTTTGTGATAAAATTGAGGATTGGGGGATGTTTTTAGCTCCTTTTCAAAATTGGTTTTCACCATTGAGTTCCTATTTCGTTGAGGATCATTTTCATGAAAGAAATTTTGGATTCTACTTCCGTTTTCGAAATTGGAGTTTGGAGTTGTTTTATCTCTCCTTTCCGAATTTCATGTTTTTGGCATTGTTAGCTCCGAATTGTGATTGTGGTTCATATTTTGAGTAGATTGTGGTACTTTGGATTGCTCTCTAAAAGGAAAAGCTCCAGTTGTGGATTGAGCGTATTGCGATTAAGGCAAGCGGACCTTTAAAATTTTGTGAACCTCGTTAAATTCTGAATTTCTTCCTTGTATGAGTTGGGGAGTAATGGGATGAAATTTAGTATGAAATCAATCTAATTTGATCGATGGGGTAGTAAAAAGGCTTATGTGCTAATGTCATGAACCATGTGGAATTATATTGATCTTGTGTGTTGTTTTGTGAATTGGTAAAGTTCTATGAAGGCCTTGATGAAATCGCGAAATTGATGAATATGTCGTTTGCCTATTTTGAACTATGGGTTTAGACTTTGATATCTTGCTTAGAAATTGATCCTACTTGTGATGAAAGGAGTAGTGAATCGGAGACTAGGCAGTTGATCTTGTTATAAATAATGTAATTGATGATGTTGATATATTGTTGATAGTGTGACGTGATTTGCATTGATATGAATTGCGCTGTGATTGTGAACACTATCATTTTCTCATTATTTGTGTGAACATGCTTGTGTGCATTGGTTCTAAAACACTATGATGAGACACTTTGATGACTTATGCCGAAGGAAAATGATTCCGGCGGATATATGGTCCATGTGTGGCCAGTGATGATTTATGCCGATGGGAAATGTTGGGTTTTAGGCTGACTTGTCCTGGCGGGATAGGACAAGTGCCATCACGCTCGGTTTTGGGTCGTGACAAATGGTATCAAAGCCTAGGTTTCATAGGTCTCACGTGTACAAGCCAAGTCTAAGTAGAGTCTCGCGGATCGGTACGGAGACGTCTATACTTATCTTTGAGAGGCTATGAGGGCTGTTAGGAATTTTTTTTCATTTCATTCTCTCTTATCGTGCGTGGTTCTTGTCGCTTGTGTTGAGTGTAACGTGTTGTTTTGGCAGATGCTGAGGACCAGAGCTTCTGTTTTGAGCGACGGAGGGGAGGCAGTCTCTGAGGCAGTAGTTGAGGCTCCAGTCAAAGGTTGGGGTAGAGGCAGAGTTGGAGGCCGTGCTCGTGGAGCGGCATGTGGGAGAGGCCGTGCCTGAGGAGCGGCACCTGCTAGAGGCCGTGGTAGAGAGGCTTCCCCAGAGCCACAAGTTGAGGTTGGTAAGGACCAGGTTCTTCCAGGGTTCTCAATACCGTTCTTTTAGGAGACCTTATTGAAGATGCTGGGAGTTCTGGAGAGCTTTACTCAGGGTGCTGCAGGCACGCCACAGGGTTCACAAACTAAGGTCGGGGCACAGACCCCAAAGCAGCATTAAGATCCGATTGTTCAAGGTCAGGTGGGTCAACCACCATTGGTTCCCGAGCTAGCTGTCGGTGCACAGGTTGCTTCAGATGTGGTTCTAATAGTAGAGGACCAGTAGTACTATGAGAGGTTTTAGAAGATGAAACCACCCCAGTTTCAAGGTGGTAAGAACTAAGATGCTCATGAGTTTCTGACCTTGTGCCATGAGAAGCTTCAGGCGGTGAGGATGGTGGATGCGAGGGGTGTCCGTTTTGTTGCTCTCCAGCTCCGTGGGCCAGCCAGGGAGTGGTGGAGGTCTTGTGTGGAGTCCTTGCCGGTGGGATCTCCTCCGGTTGAGTGAGATGCTTTCTTTAGTACTTTTCGGGATCGCTTTATTCCCTGGAGTGTGCGTGAGGAGAGCAGGTTGAGGTTTGAGGGTTTGACTCAGGGTGGCATTTCAGTTACGGAGTATGAGGCATATTTCTTTCAGCTGTCTCGCCATGCCACGTCTTTGGTTCTAGATGAGGCGGAGAGGGTCTGTAGATTTGTGAGGGGTTTGAATTTCTCCATCAGATCTTATGTGTTCAGATCATCCCGTGAGGGTGCTTCCTTCCAGTCCATTGTGAGTATTGCCAGAGAGGCGGAGTTGTTAGTTCGAGAGGAGTATGGGAACTCTAAGAGTGCCCGTTCTAGTGGCCAATTTCTGGTGCCTCATTTGGAGGCAGGGGTTCTAAAAAAGGTGGTACCTCTTTCCAGCGTCAAAGGCCGGTACATGCTTCCATGCCAGCGGCCGAGGGTGGACATGTGTCCCGTGGGTCTCACAGTTCTGGCCAACGTGGTCGTGATACTTCATCTGGTTCGTCACAACCAATCATCGTTCTGAGGTCATGTTATACTTGTGGGTATCCGGGTCATTTAATGCGACAGTGCCCTCTACAGACTCATTCAAGGCCTCAGCGTACTTATTCTGCAGCTCTAGAGAGAGGTTCAGTGCCTCCGGCTAGAGGTCAAGACAGAGGTCAGACAGCAAGCAGAGGTGGCAGAGCATCGGGTGGTGGAGATGTGGCCTAGTGTGGAGGTAGAGGTGCGGATCAGACCGGAGGTGGTAGAGAAGCCCAGTGTAATGCTTTTACAGGAAGATATGAGGCTGAGTTTTCTGATGCAGTCATCACAGGTATTGTGCTGGTCTGCCATCGAGATGCATCGGTATTATTTGATCCAGGGTCTACTCTCTCCTATGTGTCTACCTACTTTGTATCTGAGTTTGATTTGGTATGTGATCGTATGCTTGTGCCTGTGCATGTTTCTACACCCGTGGGTGAGCCCTTAGTGGTGGATCGAGTGTATCGATCCTGTCCTATTTCTTTGGCTGGGTACGACACTTGAGTAGACTTGATTATTCTGCGGATGGTAGATTTTGATGTGATATTGGGTATGGATTGGCTTTCTCCCTATCATGCCATTTTTGATTGTCATGCTAAGATTGTCACTTTAGCGATGCCTGGTGTTCCAAGGGTAGAGTGGAAAGGTACTAGTGGTTCTTACCCTAGTAAGGTTATCTCTTACATCCGAGCCCAGAGGTTGATTGATAGAGGGTGTTTGTCTTATTTGGCTTTTATTCGGGATACCAGTGTTGAGCCACCTTCCATGGAGTCCATTCCTGTGGTTCAGGAATTTGCATATGTATTTCGTACTGATCTTCTTGGTGTTCCTCCTGATCGGGATATTTATTTTGCTATTGACTTGGAACCGAGTACTTAGCCCACCTCTATTGCTCCATATCGTATGGCTCCAACTGAGTTAAAGGAGTTGAAAGATCAGTTACAGGACTTGTTGAACAAGGGGTTTATTCACCCTAGTGTGTCACCTTGGGGAGCACCGACTCTCTCTATGAGGATGTGCATTGATTATAGGTAGTTGAACAAGGTAACTGTCAAGAACAAGTATCCTCTTCCCCTTGTTAATGATTTGTTTGACAAGCTTTATGGTGCAGCGTTGTTTTCTAAGATTGACTTGAGGTCCGGCAAGCACCAGTTGAAGATTAGGCCATCAGATATTCCTAAGATAGTTTTTTGGACTCGTTATTGCCACTATGAGTTCTTAGTGATGTCTTTCGGGCTGACTAACGCTCCTGCGACATTGATAGAATTGATGAACTGAGTGTTCAACCCGTATTTGGACTCATTCGTGATTGTGTTTATTGATGATATTCTAATATATTCCCGGACCGAGGAGGATTGCCACAACCCAAGGTACCACCTAGATGTGACATGGCGTACAAGACCCCGAGAGACCTCATACAAGCCTCTTAGCATACATTACATATAAGATAATGGAGAATAAAGGGTTCAAAATAAATTTCATATCAAAACTTTTAAAAGAAACAGCGGAAGTCTACATCTCATGTCTCAAAGTCAATCTAATATAAAGAACAAGGTCTGGGACGTAACCCAATACAGATCTGAAACTAAAATGAAAATACATGAAAGGAAATAAGAACTAGGCTATGTCCTCGGATGGATGAGGACTCACCAAGTCTTCTATCAAATCTCTAATCAAGCTCTAGCCATGAGTGGATGGTGAATTGCCACGTCCTACACCAAAGAAGTTAATATAGTCAAAGGTATGCGTTAGCACAATTAAGTACTAAATATGATAGCAATGCATATAAACACATAAATCATGCTAGAGAAAGAGACATAATCATGACATGCAATGGCCAAGCTAAAAACATGATAAACATGAGAAACATGAAACATAAAGCCTATATCAAGGCCAAAGCAAGTTAAATCATCTTTTCTTTACTTTACTTCATCATGAGAACACTTGTTTATTAACTTGTGGGGAATAGCCTTAACCGACATGTAAGACCATGTGGGCTATCAACATGGAATCTGGTGTCTACCCCACACCGAAAAGAGGTGTCCTACTTGCCAAGGTAAGACCATGAACCTCTTAGCTTATGTCGATCCACTAGCTAATGTCTACTTAAAGACAACATCCTATGGTGGCAACATAGTTTATGGAATAGAGATTGCTTTAGAAGACTCGGCCTCAACTAACGAGGGAGCTCCATCTAGAAAACCTGGCCTCTACTAATGGGAGAGCTTTCACTAGAAGACCCAGCCTCTACTCACGGGAGGGCTTCCATCTCAATATCCACTCGGTGCTAAGCATAATTCCCATGGATTAGTCATTAACATATTCATATCATTATACATGGAGAGGTACAACTAGGGTTACCAATCCAAGCTAAAATCATGCTTATAGACTCTCATCTTTCATGGACCTTGTCCAAACTTACATCATTAGAATAGCTCCTTAAGAACATGGGCAATCGCCTCTTTGTTCTTCTTTTATCAAAATGGGAGAATTACATGAGAAAACTTTTCACTACTCAACCATAGTATCATCATATCATAACTTTGGTACTTTACTCTCAAAGCACCCTTAATTCATCATTTACTTTATATGAGACATGCACAAGTTCATTAGCTTTATCTCTGCTTAGCTCATTATGCTCATAGTTCATAGAGTTCATATGGGTTCATGCAAGTTCAACTCATATCATGCAAATCAATGCAAGCTCATGCTTAAAAAGTCATAATTAAGACAATTTACATATACTTGAAGGAACTCACATAATAGAGGAAAATCATGCTTTTGACTTGATCATGCTAAATTCATAGGATTATCCTCAATTTATTCATAATTCATGCTTAGTTTCATAAAGATGTCATAAACTTCATCAATTCGTAGCTCAACCCAACAATCAAAGCATAGATTACCAAATTGGGGAGAATTAGCTTGGGATCATGGGGGTTCTTGCAATTTTTACATCAAATCATATAATTCATGCTAGTTCGTGCACTAAGTTACTTTATCGCGCTAAATTGTGCACTACAAATCATAAAATCGATAATTGAAATCATAATTGAAGAACCCACAATGATTGATCAAAACCCTAATTCAATTGGGTTAAGTAAACCTTTGAAAATCATGAAGAAGAGGGAGGAACCATTGGAGGAAAGGACTCCTAATGGTGAACACTATCATACCTCAGAGAAACCCACAAGAATTTGGTGAAGATTAAAGGTCTTCAATGGAGGATCCTAGCTTCTTCTTCTTCCTTGAAGCTTGAGAGAGTTTCTTTTGGAGAGAGAAATATTTGAGAGGAGATAATTGGGAATGAATTAGAATGAAAGGAATTAGGCTTAGAAAGTATTTATAGGTCTTAGATTAAGGGTATAACCAACTTAGATTAATAAGAGATCCTTTAGGGAAAAGTTCAAAAAATCCCTTAATTAAAAACTGTTGGGGCCAATCGACGGATAGGATCTACGGTCCATACATCAATTGACGGACCGTCCTGCTCTTCCGTCAATTGATTCAGAAAGTTCATTTTGGGCTGAAAATTTGGCCAAGTCTGGAAGGCATCTACGGGACCCATCTACGACCCGCCAACTGAACTACGAACCGTCCTGCTACTCCTTAGGTCAAAGTTCAGAAACTTAGAAATCCTGAAAGTTCACAGTACCATTGACGGTCCTCACCTACGGCCTATAGGTGGCCTCCGTAGGTCACTGTCTTCAGGTGAGTTCTACATTTTAAAGGTCTTTGAAGGCTTGTGGTATTACAATATCTCCCCCTTGGGAACATTCTTTCTCGAATGAGAATCAAGATATCATGAGAAGGGTAATAGACACGGATTAACAACCCAACCTAGCATGCAATCACATAAGTGCACATATCCGAAGAGGAAACATCAACTCCAAGCTAAAGCATGAGCAACACATCATATCATGAAGACTTTATGCAACTCATACTCAAATGCACATAATCATATAAAAAAATTCATGAACATGCATAATCAAGGAATCAAGGAATTCAACTATGACACATGAGACCAAAAGAATGAACCATGAGGAACTAGATACCTCAAGCTAGAGGAGGATTGGAAGGAAAGAGATGAGGATATCGGGACATCATATCGGCTTCGGCCTCCCAAGTAGCACCCTCAACTAATTGATTCCTCCATAGAACTTTCACGAAAGAAACTTATTTATTTCTTAACTTCCGGACTTGCCGGTCTAAAATCTCAACCGGAACTTCTTCATAAGTAAGACTATCCCTTATGCCAAAATTCTCTAATGGAACTATAGAGGTCAGATCACCAACACACTTCTTCAACAATGAGACATGGAAAAATGGATGCACCGATGACAAATCATTGGGCAAGTCAAGCTCATAAGCAGCCTTACCAACACGTCTCAAAATCTGATATGGGCCTACATAACGGGGACTAAGCTTCCCTTTCTTCCCAAATCTCATTACACCTTTCATGGGTGAGATTTTCAAGTAAACCAAATCATCAACATCAAATTCTAATTCTTTTCTTCAAACATCGGCATAGGACTTTTGTCGACTTTGGGTCAGTTTTTACCTTTCTCTAATAAGCCAAACTTTCTCCATAGCTTCATGCACCAACTCTGGGCCTATCAAAGCAACTTCACCAACTTTAAACCAACCTATAGGAGATCTACACCTCCTACCAGAGAGAGCCTCAAATGGAGCCATACCAATGCTAGAATGGTAGCTATTATTATAAGCAAATGCAATCAAAGGAAATTGATCATCCCAAGTACCCTTGAAATCAATTACACAAGCTCTCAACATATCTTCCAAGGTCTGAATTGTACGCTTCGCTTGCCCATCAGTTTGGGGATGAAAGGCCGTACTAAGCTTAACACGAGTACCAAGATTTTGGATCGACCTCCAAAATTGAGAGGTGAATTGTGCACAACGATCGGAGATAATGGATAAAGGCACTCCATGCACCCTCACCATTTCCCTCAAGTACAACTTAGCATAATCCTCCGCTGAATAAGAAGTCTTGACGGGAATGAAATGGGCTGACTTCGTCATTCTATCAACCACAACCCTAATCAAATCATGTTGTCGAGGTAGATCAACAATAAAATCCATATTCACATCTTCCCACTTCCAAGTAGGAACACCAATATCTTGGGTCAAACCTCCCTGCTATTGATGCTCAACTTTCACTTGTTGACAATTAGGATACTTAGCCACAAATTCCGTAATATCCTTCTTCATTCTGTTCCACCAATAAATCTCCCTCAAATCACGATACATTTTGGTAGCTCCTGGGTGGATGGAATATCGAGAATTATGGGATTTCGACAAAATCTGTCCTCTCAAGTCATCAACATCGGGAACACATAAACGACTTTGATAACGAAGCACACCATCTCCCCTTTGGGAGAAAACCTCTATGGACTTCTTGAGTACCGCTTCCCTTAGTTCAACCAAGTTAGGATCAAGATCTTGCTTAGCTTTCGCATCATGCACAAAAGAGGAGTTGGAATCATTGTGAACCGTAACACAACCCTTAGCGGAATCAATCAACCGAACACCCAATCGGGCCAATCTATGAACATCATGAACCAACTCTTTCTTACCATCTTCAACATGAGCAACACTACCCATAGACAATCGACTAAGAGCATCCGCCACCACATTAGCTTTACCGGGGTGATAGAGAACACTCATATCATAGTCTTTTAACAATTCAAGCCACCTTCTTTGGCAAAGATTCATATCTTTCTGTTTAAACACATATTGTAAACTCTTATGGTCAGTAAAGACATCCACATGTACCCCATACAAATAATGTCGCAATATTTTCAAAGGGAACACAATCGCCGCTAATTCTAAATCATGAGTAGGATAGTTCTTTTCATGCACCTTAGGTTGCCTTGAAGCATAAGCAATAACTTTCCCATTTTGCATAAGAACACATCCTAACCCAATTCTCGAGGCACCATAATAAACCACAAACCCATCGGATCCTTCTGGTAAAGTCAGTATCGAAGCCGAAGTAAGTCTATCTTTCAACTCTTGAAAACTCTTCTCACACGCCTCGGTCCACACGAACTTAACCTTCTTTTGAGTTAAACCCGTCAATGGAGAAGCAATCGAAGAAAACCCTTCAACAAACCTCCTATAATAACTGGCTAAGCATAAGAAATTACGAATATCCGAAGGTGATAGAGGTCTAGGCCAATTCTTAACCGCATCCGTCTTCTTAGGATCTACCTCAATACCTTTACCAGAGACAATGTGACCAAGAAAAGCCATAGATCGTAACAAAAACTCACATTTACTAAACTTTGCAAAGAGTTGTTGGTCCATGAGGACTTGCAATACAATCCTCAAATGATTGGCGTGCTCGTCCTCATTCCTTGAGTAGATCAAGATATCATATATAAACACAATCACGAACATGTCGAGGTATTGCTTAACACCCTGTTTATCAAGTCCATAAATGCGGCCGGAGCATTTGTTAACCCAAACGACATAACCAAGAACTCATAGTGACCATACCTAGTCCGGAAGGCCATTTTCGGAATATCATCTTCCTTCACCCTCAATTGGTGATAGCCCGAAAGAGGTCGATCTTAGAGAAATAACTAGCCCCTCGCAGTTGATCAAACAAGTCATCTATCCTTGGTAGAGGATACTTATTCTTAATGGTAACCTTGTTCAATTGGCGATAATCAATACACATACGGAGTAAACCATCTTTCTTCCTTACAAACAAGACCGGAGCACCCCATGGAGAAATACTAGGCCGGATGAAACCCTTATCCAACAAGTCTTTTAATTGCTCCTTTAAGTCTTTTAATTGCTCCTTTAGTTCCTTAAGTTCCACCGGAGCCCTTCTATAAGGAGGAATAAAAATAGGCTGTGTATCTGGGAGAAGGTCAATATCGAAGTCTATTTCTCTTTCGGGAGGAATACCGAGCAAGTCATTGGGAAACACTTCCAGAAACTCATTAACAACGAGGACCAACTCAAGAGTAGGGGTCTCGGAATCTATATCCCTCACCCTAACAAGATGGTAAATGCAACACTTTGAGATCATCTTTCTAGTTGTTAGATAAGAAACAAATTGACCTCGAAACATATAATTTCCCCCCTTTCACTCTAGGATAGGGTCGTTTGGAAATTGAAACTTGACCATTCGGCTCCTACAATCAATAGAGGCATAACAAGCATGCAACCAATCCATCCCAAGGATAACATCAAAATCTAGCATATCTAGTTCTATAAGATCAACAAGAGTAACTCTATGGGATAGGGAAATGGGGCAATTTCTATAGACCCTCTTAGCTAAGATAGATTCTCCAATCGGAGTAGAAACACGAAAAGAATATAGCAATATATCCGGAACAACATCAAACCGCATGGCCACATAGGGCGTCACGAAAGATAAGGTAGCACCGGGATCAAGCAAGGCATACACATCAAAATGGAAAACTCTTAACATACCGGTAACCACGTCGGGAGAGCTCTCTTGCTCATGACTTTGCTTATGAACATTCAAACCCGATCCTCTAGGTGGAGCTTGCTTATTCTCCCTTCCCTTGGCCGTGAGAGATGGGGAATCCCTCATCTTGTGACCACTCTTTCCACAACTATAACAAGCATCCGTACAAGCTAGACATCTACCCTCATGCTTTTTCCCACACTTGGCACAATGAGCCAATAAAAAACCACCATTATTCCCTCCTTGAGACTTGGGGTTAGACACCCTATCATTGTTGAACTTCGGAGAAGCATTGGATGAGCCTTGGCCAGAGAACCTTTGTCAAAATCTAGGACGACCATGTCCATCGGACCTTGTATGCGAAAAGTTACCATCTCCGGTCCAAGCCTTCTTGGTCTCTCTAGACCTTTCCTTAAGCTTTTCTTCCTCTATTTGTTGGGCATACACCATGAGATGAGAAATGTCCATATCATTAGCAAGCATAGCAGTGCGGCATTCTTTAACCAACATTTCAGACACTCCCGAAACAAATTTACTCATTCTTGCCCTTGGATCGGCAACAATGGAAGGAGCATATCGGGACAATTGTGTGAACTTCAAAACATACTCTTTCACACTCATATTTCCTTGTCGAAGGTTGATAAACTCAAGCACCTTTGCCTCCCTCATCTCAAGGGGAAAGAACCTATCAAGAAAAGCGACTTTGAATTTCTCCCAATCGAGAGGACCCTTATTAACCGCCCTCTCACTCTTCCATTGATTCAACCAAATTTGGGCAACACCCTTGAGTTGATAAGCAGCCAACTCCACTTTCTCTTCCTGCGTCACACCCATAATCATTAACACCTTGTATACTTCATCAATGAATTCTTGAGGATCTTCCTCAACCTTAGAGCCATGAAATTCTGGTGGATTCATCCTCGTAAAGTCCCTACCTCTTGATGCCGCCGTACCCACATTTGGGTTCACGGGGGCCATCACCTCTCTGTTGGCTTGAGCCGTCACGGCTTGAGCCAACACTTGGAAAGCAACCCTAAACTTCACTTGAGGAGGAGCTTCTTGTTCCACATTCTCTCCCATGTTTCTTCTAGCATAAGTTCTTCGGGTTGCCATATCTTGAAGCACGTAGGATAAGGATTAGGAGAGAGATATATATAGAGTTAAACTCTATGGCATGACTTAGGAATAATGAAAGAAGTGGAATTTCTTAAACGTCTTATAGCCTCTCATTCATAAGTGTGGCACGCTTCACACTCATGAACAAGACTCTACTTGACGTGGCTTATGAGACATCCTAGGATTTTTCTAAAAACTTTTCACGATCCAAGGTACCCCCTAGATGTGACATGGCGTAAAAGACCCTAAGAGGCCTCATACATGCCTCTTAGCATACATTACATACAAGATAATAGAGAATAAAGGGTTAAAAATAGATTTCATATCAAAACTTTTAAAAGAAACATCAAAAGTCTACATCTCATGTCTCAAAGCCAATCTAATATAAAGAACAAGGTCTGGGAAGTAACCCAATACAGATCTGAAACTGAAATGAAAATACATGAAAGGAAATAAGAACTAGGCTATGTCCTCAGATGGATGAGGACTCACCATGTCTTCTATCAAATCCCTAATCAAGCTCTAGTCACAAGTGGATGGTGAATCTCCACGTCCTACACCAAAGAAGTTAATGTAGGCAAAGGTATGCGTTAGCATAATTAAGTACTAAGTATGATAGCAATGCACATAAACACATAAGTCATGCTAGAGAGAGAGACATAATCATGACATGCAATGGCCAAGCTTAAAACATGATAAACATGAGAAACATGAAACATAAAGCATATATCAAGGCCAAAGCAAGCTAAATCATCTTTTCTTTACTTTACTTAATCATGAGAACACTTGTTCATTAACTTGTAGGGAATAGCCTTAACCGACATGTACGACCATGTGAGCTATCAACATGGAATCCGGTGTCTACCCCACACCGAAAAGAGGTGTCCTACTTGCCAAGGTAAGACCATGAACCTCTTAGCTTATGTCGATCCACTAGCTAATGTCTACTTAAAGACAACATCCTATGGTGGCAACATAGTTTATGGGATAGAGATTGCTTTAGAAGACTCGACCTCAACTAACGGGGGAACTCCATCTAGAAAACCCGGCCTCTATTAACGAGAGAGTTTTCACTAGAAGACCCGGCCTCTACTCACGGGACGGTTTCCATCTCAATATCCACTCGGTGTTAAGCATAATTCCCACGGATTAGTGATTAACATATTCATATCATTATACATGGAGAGGTACAACTAGGGTTTCCAATCTAAGCTAAAATCATGCTTATAGACGCTCATCTCTTGTCCAAGCTTACATCATTAGAATAATTCCTTAAGAACATGGGTAATCACCTCTTTGTTCTTCTTTTATCAAATGGGAGAATTATGTGAGAAAAATTTTCACTACTCAACCATAGCATCATCATATCATAACTTTGGTACTTTACTCTTAAAGCACCCTTAATTCATTATTTACTTTATATGAGGCATGCACAAGTTCATTAGCTTTATCTTTGCTTAGGTCATTATGCTCATAGTTCATAGATTTCATATGAGTTCATGCAAGTTCAAGTCATATCATGCAAATCAATGCAAGCTCATGCTTAAAAGGTCATTATTAAGACAATTTACCCATATTTGAAGGAACTCACATAATAGAGGAAAATCATGCTTTTGACCTGATCATGCTAAATTCATAGGATTATCCTCAATTCATTCATAATTCATGCTTAGTTTCATAAAGATGTCATAAACTTCATCAATTCATAGCTCAACCCAACAATCAAAGCATAGATTACCAAATTGGGGAGAATTAGCTTGGGATCATGGGGTTCATGCAATTTTTACATCAAATCATGTAATTCACGCTAGTTCATACACTAAGTTACTTTATCACGCTAGATCGTGCACTACAAATCATAAAATTGATAATTGAAATCATAATTGAAAACCCACAATGATTGATCAAAACCCTAATTCAATTGGGTTAGAGTAAACCTTTGAAAATCATGAAGAAGAAGGAGGACCCATTGGGGGAATGGACTCCTAATGGTGAATACTATCATACCTCAAAGAAAGTGACAAGAATTTGGTAAAGATTGAAGGTCTTCAATGGAGGATCCTAGCTTCTTCTTCTTCCTTGAAGCTTGAGAGAATTTCTTTTGGAGAGAGAAATATTTGAGAGGAGATAATTGGGAATGAATTAGAATGAAAGGAATTAGGCTTAGAAAGTATTTATAGGTCTTAGATTAAGGGTATAACCGACTTAGATTAATAGGAGATCCATTAGGGAAAAGACCAAAAAAGCCCTTAATTAAAAACTGTCGAGGCCAATCGACGGACAGGATATACAGTCCGTACATCAATTGACGAAACGTCCTGCTCTTCCGTCAATTGATTCAAAAAGTTCATTTTGGGCTGAAAATTTAGCTAAGTCTGGAAGGCATCTACGGGACCCATCTACTGCCCGTCAACTGAACTACGAACCATCTTGCTACTCCGTAGGTCAAAGTTCAGAAACTTAGAAATCCTGAAAGTTCACAGTGCTATTGACGGTCCCCACCTACGGCCCATCAATCCATCTACGGCCAGTAGGTGGCCTCCGTAGGTCACTGTCTTTAGGTGAGTTCTGCATTTTTAAGTTCTTTGATGGCTTTGGGTATTACAAGGATCATGTCCGTCATTTAAGGTTAGCACTTCAGACTTTGAGGGAGCACAAGTTGTATGCCAAGTTCTCAAAGTGTGAGTTTTGGCTCGATTCTGTGGCATTCTTCGGATACGTGTTGTCCAAGGAGGGTGTTTGGGTTGATCCAACCAAGATTGAGGCAGTAAAGGGTTGGAAGAGACCTACTACTCCTTCTGAGATTCAGAGTTTTATGGGGTTAGCAAGCTACTATCGGCGGTTTGTTCAGGGTTTCTCCACCATTGCAGCGCCATTGAGTAGATTGACTCAGAAGACTGTGGATTTTCATTAATCCGATGAGTGGGAGGTGAGCTTTCAAAAGCTCAATACTTTGTTGACTTCGGCTCCTGTGTTGACTTTGCCCGAGGAGGGTGTGAGCTTTACTGTATATTGTGATACCTCCAGAGTGGGTTTGGGAGGTGTTTTGATGCAGAAAGGGAAGGTTATTGCCTATGATTCTAGACAGTTGAAGGCCCATGAGAAGAATTATCCTACTCACAATCTAGAGCCTGCAGCAGTGGTGTTTGTGCTTAAGCTATGGCGGCATTATTTGTATGGGTTTCACTGTGAGGTCTTCACCGATCATCAAAGTCTTCAATACATCTTTAGTCAGAGAGATCTGAATTTGAGGCAGGGTAGATGGCTTGAGTTACTGAAGGACTATGATATAACCATCTTGTATCATCCTGGGAAGGCCAATGTGGTGGCCGACGCTTTGAGTAGAAAGGCTCCTAGTATGAGGAGTCTTGTCGCGAACAGTGTTGATATGAGCCCCTTGGCTAGGGATGTTCAGAGGTTAGCCAACATCTTTGTAAGGTTGTAGTTTTCTGAGGAGAGCGGTGGTTTGATTGCGTTCATTGAGGCATGTTCTTCCTTGATTGAGCAGATTCGTGAGCGTCAGTTTGAAGATGAAAAGTTGTGTCTCATTCGAGACAAGGTGATGAGAGGTGAATCCAAGGAGGCTGCACTTGACTCTGATGGAGTTTTGAGGATTGTAGGTCAGATATGTGTGCCCAAGGTGGACGAGCTTATTAGACTGATTCTACCGGACGCCCATTGTTCTAGATATTCTATCCATCCGGGGACAGCGAAGATGTATCATGATCTGAGTCAGGATTACTAGTGGTGTGGCATGAAGAGGGATATTGCAGACTTTGTATCTAGATGTTTGACCTGTTAACATGTCAAGTGTGAGCACCAGCGGCCCGGAGGTGTGTCTCAGAGGATGCCCATTCCTACTTGGAAGTGGGAGTGGATCACCATGGACTTTGTTGTGGGTTTACCTACCACCATGGGTGGTTATGACTCTATTTGGGTGGTTGTCGATAGGCTGACTAAGTCCGCTCATTTCTTTCCAGTCCGGGTGAGATATACAGTAGAGAAGTTAGCCCAGCTCTACATCAGCCAGATTGTTAGGCTTCATGGGGTGTCGATATCTATAGTCTCGGATCAGGGTTCCTTGTTCACTTCGCACTTCTGGAGGGCCTTACAACATGGTTTGGGTACTCAGTTGGATATGAGTACAGCATTTCACCCTTAGATAGATGGTCAGTCCGAGCGAATGATTCAGGTGCTTGAGGACATGCTTCGTGCTTGTGTGATTACCTTTGGTGCGAGGTGGGATCATCATTTTCCCCTAGCAGAGTTTGCATACAACAACAACTACCATTCCAGCATTCTGATGGCCCCATTTGAGGCGTTGTATGGCAGACGGTCTAGATCACCGATTGGGTGGTTTGATTCGGCTGAGATGGATTCCTTAGACACCAACTTGCTTAGAGATGCCATGGATCAGGTTCGTTTGATTCAGAGAAGGCTGTTGACTGCTCAGAGCCGGCAGAAGAGTTATGCCGATCAGAGAGTTCGAGACTTGGCGTTCATAGAGGGTGATCATGTATGGCTATGAGTATCATTCATGAAGGGTGTTATACGGTTTGGAAAGAAAAGCAAGCTTAGCCCTAGATGAATTGGTACTTTTAAGATTTTGGACCGAGTAGGAGAGGTGGCCTATAGGTTGGCTTTGCCACCTAGCTTATCAGTTGTGCATCCTATGTTTCATATTTCTATGCTTCGAAAATACATCCCGGATGAGTCTCATGTGATTACACTTGATTCGGTGGAGTTGAGTCCTGATTTGACTTATAAGGAGGAGCCTACTACTATTCTTGATAGACACGTTCGTAAGCTTCGGACCAACGAGATTGCTTCAGTGAGGGTGCAGTGGGGTCACCGTTCAGTTGGAAAGGCTACCTGGGAGTTCGAGTCTGACATGCATGCCAAATATCCTCAGCTTTTCGAGGCTTCAGGTACTTTCTTTTACATTATGTTCGAGGACGAACATGGTTTTTAGTGGTGGATGATGTAATGACCCTGAAGGTCAATTTTGGTAATTTTTGTTAACTGACCATTTTACCCCTCCCGAGAGTTGCCCCGAGTCATGTTTGGTTGATATCTAATGTTGGTTTTGCAAAAATTCTTGTTGAATTGAGGTTTTTGAAATGGAAATTGGAGGTTTTGATTGAACTCTGAGTTTGTGATAAAATTGAGGATTGTGGGCTGTTTTAAGCTCTTTTTCCAAATTGGTTTTCACCATTGAGTTCCTATTTCGTTGAGGATCATTTTCTTAAAAGAAATTTCGGATTCTAGTTCTGTTTTCAAAATCGGAGTTTGGAGTTGTTTTATCCTTTCTTTTCGAATTTCATGTTTTTGGCATTGTTAGCTCCGGATTGTGATTGTGGTTCATATTTTGAGTAGAGTTTGGTGCTTTGGATTGCTCTCGGAAGGAAAAGCTCTGGTTGTGGATTGAGCGTGTTGTGATTAAGGCAAGTGGACCTTTAAAACTTTGTGAACCTCGTTAAATTATGAATTTCTTCCTTGTATGAGTTGGGGAGTAATGGGATGAAATTTGGTATGAAATCAATCTAATTTGATCAATGGGGTAATAAAAAGGCTTATGTGCTAATGTCGTGAACCGTGTGGAATTTTATTTGTTACACCTCGAGGTTACCCCTTAGACATAACACGGGACCTAGGATCACAAGTGACCCCAAGCTAACCCTGAGTCTGGCATATCATAAGCATACTGAAATGATTCTATGTAAGTGGAATCATAACAGTAAAGTAATTAATACTAAAAGAAACTTCATGTGAGAATTTAACTGAATATCTATGGGGAAAAACCCCAAACAACTGAATACTGACTCTATGTCTGAAAACCTCTAATACTGATGAACTGCTGGGACAAGTCCCCAGCTAACTCTATAAATACTAAAAGACTGATAATAGGCTGACTAAACTAAAAGCATAAAGAAATGTCCTCGAACTATGAGGACTCACCACTGAAGCTGCTGAGTACGGACTGGAAATCAAGCTAAGCGCAGTCTGGATGCTGAGCGCCTGAACCTACATCATGAAATGATGTAGCGCAAAAGTATGCGTAAGTACTTTGAATGTACTGAACATGTAGGATATAGATACTAAGCTGAACAATATAGACTGAACAATATAACTGAATATAGAAATGGATTGTACTGAAGTATAACTGAAAACTGAGCTATATGCAATGACCAAGTACTAATCTTGAAGATAACATGTTGAACTGTATACTAACGTAAATACTAATAACATGGTCAATGCAATAAGAGTATCACTGTGGGAGCTACTATTAACCGACATAAACCACGTGAGCTAAACGTGGAGTCCGATGTATACGCCCCATCGAGAGGACCCAATATACTTTGCCAAGGGTATAAAGGCTTGATTCTGGCGTGATCACTAAAAACTGATGCCCAACAGAGGGGACTTCTGAACCTACGTTGGCACATAGTTCCGGGACTTTGAGAGTACGCTGAACCCTAGTCCAACTAGGTGGTAAGTCTACTCCCAACTGAATATGCAAAGCTAACAATGCAACTGATATACTGAGTAGCTCAAAATATTGGCATGCTATCTGGGAATGCAACATAAATACGCTGAAAAATATGGCATTAAAATACTGGAGGATGATTTTCTAACTGATCTGTCTAGCAAGTATAATTCATGAAATGATGATAATCAATACAAGCTAGATTTCTGAGTTCTATACATAGGACTATGTGAATTTTTCGAGAAATCATGTTATTTAGATCATGGAAACTAGAGCAGCTAAAATCACAATGCATATCTAAGATTATGGAAACCCTAGGTCTGAACAATTCATGAGAAATTGAAGAACTGATTCTAGGGACCTAATGGGTGAAAGGAACCCACTAGTGAAATCCCACATACCTGGTGACGTAAACTATAGAGAAATCCTTTGGATTTGGGGGCTGAACTTGAAGAACACCTCTGCTTGTTCTTGGGAGGAACTATCTCCTCTTTCTCTTCTTTTCTTTCTAAGTTAGATGATTTTGGGAGAATGAGGGTTCTAGGTAGTTTTTGACTAGATTATTAGGCTTAGACTGAGTAAAACGACGTAGTTTAGGCATCAAATGACGTAGTTTAAGTGCCCAACGCATAGGGAAAACTCCAATATGACCCTGACTTAAAAGCTACCGAAGTGACTTCAAGACAGGCTTCACGGGCCGTCTAGAGCACCACGGCCCATCAAGTAGGTCGTGAGGATTTCTCACCCTAATAGAGCTTTACTAAAATGGGCAGAACTTTTTACTCCAAACTTCAAATGGGGAAAACTTGGTGGCGTTTGAAAGAGGACTTTGAGATCATTAATTTGATTGGTCATGGGCCACCTAATTAATTTTTTGCTAAAAGATATGATCATTTGAAGTTAGACCAAAACTAAACACCTGATCAGTCTTCTTCATGGTCCGTGTAAAGCTTCACGGGTCATCTAGACCTCCGTGGACCTTTTCTAGTGACCTTGGGTCACTCCCCACCAACTAGGTGACTTGTACGACCCACTTGACGGGTCGTCAAGTCCACCACGAGCCGTCTGGGTCACCGTGAAGGTGACCCCTGCATGGGAAGATTCTGGAGAGGGTTCACGACCCCCTTAATGAGTCGTGGTCCCCTTCACGGATCGTCTAGGGTCCCGTGAAGGGTCCATGGCTCATTTTGGGTTTGTTGACCTTTCCTGCTTCCCTTTTTAGTCTTTTCTAGAATCTGAGATGTTACAATATTGATCTTGTGTGTTGGTTCGTGAATTGGTAGAGTGCTATGAAGGCCTTGATGAAATCGCAAAATTGATGAATATGTCTTTTGCCTATTTTGCACTATGGGATTAGACTTTGATATCTTTCTTTGCAATTGATCCTACTTGTGATGAAAGGAGTAGTGAATCGGAGACTAGGCAATTGATCTTGTTATAAATAATGTAATTGATGATGTTGATATATTGTTGATAGTGTGACGTGATTTGCATTGATATGAATTGCGTTGTGATTGTGAACACTATCATTTTCTCATTATTTGTGTGAACATGCTTGTGTGCATTAGTTCTGAAACACTATGATGAGACACTTTGATGACTTATGCCGATGGAAAATGATTCTGGTGGATATATGGTCCATGCGTGGCCAGTGATAATTTATGCCGATGGGAAAATGTTCCAGCGGATACATGGTCCTTGTGTGGCCCCCATGGGTTCCGGTCTGAGATTCAGTGGATTTGTATCATAAGACAGACATGCATCATGATACTTGGCATTGCATTGCATTTCATTGTCCTTTTCTTGACTTTGTGGAGTTGTTTTTATATCCCGTGACACTGTATTTGATGTACTTGATGCCTATGTGTTCAATTGTTGATATTTGTGGACTGTTGTTGATCTATATGCGATATAATTGTGTAGAATAGGTTGGGCTGATTTTCTGTGCAGGTTGTAGTTGTGGAGATTAGGTTGGAAGGAATGGGGTTCGTGAGTTTAGTTAGGTTGACCTTGTTTTATTGGTTGACTTGCTAAGTACCATGGTTTTGGTACTCACCCTTGCTTCTACATCTGTGTAGGTTGTGAGCCCGGACCGTGATTTGATCTCTCTCTCTCTCTTTTCCTCCGAGGCTTCCGTGGATACTTGAGAGGTAGTTGTTCGTTGCCGGTGACCCTTCTAGATCCTTTTCTATACTTTGTTCTATTTGAGACACAAAGAATGTTGAGACTTGTATTTACTTATTAAACTTCTATATTAGCGGCTTGTACATGTGACAACCAGTCTTGGGTTGATTTTGTTTAAGTTGATAAATTTCCGCTTGATTATTTCTCTTCTTTATTTCTGTTATCTTCCGCTTGTTGGGTTTTAGGCTGACTTGTCCTGGGGGATAGGACAAGTGCCATTACGCCCGATTTTGGGTCGTGACAACTGCCTACATACTGTTCATTTTATTAGTGATTAGTCCATTATTAATTCACAATGAAAATTGTATGAAATGTTAACAATTAACTCGATAATCGAACTGATAACAATCACTAACCGATAAACTAATATCTTAATGGTTCCATAACTGTTTAGCATGATAACAAACCAATAACCTATAAGTAAAACCGATAAATTTCAAAACCAAACCGAATCGATCGATACTCAACCCATGAGAGTTTTGCACTCTCATGCTCTGAATTTTATGCATATCAGATTTTCATAGTTTAACTCATTTCCACCAAATTTTAGAGTATTTCTTCTATTTACCATGCGAATAGGTCAGTGAAGTCTGAGCAAGGCGAAAAGAAGGAAAGGCCAAACAATTCAGCCTAACAGGAACTAGCAGATACGAAGACTTCTCAAGGTCATTCGAAACCACTTTAAAATTTATTTACTGATCATAGCAACAGAAATGTTTGCTCTCTCTCTCTGGCAGATGAGCTTTTAAAAAAAATCTATTTATATTAAGTTTACACTCGCTGTCAATACTGAAATATGCTTCATATATTTCCACCGTATCAACTAATTTGATTCAGCTACGACAACGCACAAGAGGAGAGGACAGCCAATGAACAAGTATTAATATACATTAAAAAAACTGAACAACTCTTATGGTAAGTGAAAGCTTTTCCTCATCTAATATAGAATAAAAAGATATATATAGTAAATTTACTAATTTATGTATCATATTTATTGAATTCACATAAAAATAAATTTATTATACATAAAGTACAATGTATGTGTATGATTCATTGTAATATACTTTTTTTGTTAAATGATTCATTGTAAAATAAATTCAAGAATTCAATCATTCATTATAAAAATAAAATCATTGTTTCTTAATAATCAAATATTATTCATTGTATCTTTACTAAACTATATAAGAAACATAGAAAATTTCATGAAACCATATCCAAAAATGAGTTCTCATTTAAAAGGTGTCAAAATTAGAAAAGTGATAATAAAAACCAAATCCAACCCCAAATAAAGAAAAACCATTGACAACTCAACGCTATATAATCCAAAACGCATGACTATCATGGCCAACAATTGGGTAGAAAAGAAAGTTACGTTTATTTACTGTTGCAGAATGGATGTAGTTTTCATGGTTTGTTCTTTTATTTTCTCTGTTTTGTTGATTATTCTCTTTAGAAGAATGCATCGTAGAACAAGACAGCAAAACAATAGTTGCAGTGTGGTATCAATGGAAGATAGGCTTAGCCAATTGCCAGAAGAAATCATTTTATCAATTCTGTCTCAAATGACAATTAGAGAAGCAGTCCTAACAAGTTCCCTTTCAACTCAATGGCAGTATCTCTGGATGCATGTCAGACGTCTCAAATTCGACATTTCAAAGTTTATTACACGGAAGACATGTTATTATCCAAGGATATGCAGAAAGGAAGGAATGAAGCATATCAATTTGATAAATAATGTTTTGGATTTCCACAAGGCTGCTCATTTACAAGAATTCACTCTCTCTTTTCCTTTTCATAAGCATTTTAAGCCTATAATCAATAAATGCCTCAAGTTTGTATCATCAAAGAAAAAGATTGAAATCTTTTAACTAGACTTGTCACTCAGTAAAACCGAGCATAGGCGATATACCTTTCCGTTTAAGCTCATCTCAAGTCATAGATCAAATTTATCTCCATTTGTTAGTCTCAGAGTTCTGGCTTTCAACAACGTTGATGTTGACAATCGGGTGGTCAACTTTTTTATCTCCAAATGTCCCCTTCTTGAGAAACTATCTATTCATCAATCCCAACTGTTGACTCACCTGGAAATTGTTGCACCATCATGCTCCAACTTGAAAGATTTGAAAATATGTCATTGCGATAATTTAGATTTCATCAAAATCCATAACGTCAATCTTGTCTCTTTTAAATACATAGGATGGAAATCAAATTTGCTTCTCAAGAATGTTACTTCAATTCTTACTACTGATTTCAAGATGATTCGAGCATTGATCTATGAACTTGTTCATATGTTTACAACCTATTTCACTTGACTGACGACACTTTCACTTGAATTTAGTCATATGTGCATGGTAAGCAATTATATATTAATGTTGTATTCCATAGAACTAGAATATGTAAAATTAATAAAGAAAGCTTGATTTTACTCATCTAACTTTTAATTTGTTTGATTGTTCCAGGATCTTCATTCTCTTGATCATACTTTGCCAAAGTTCAACAATCTCAAAGTGCTTGTGTTGAAACTCTTAGACATGACCGATGTATCCCTACTTGATATTACTCCACTAATAGAAGCATCTCCATATTTGCAAAAACTACATATTGAGGTATGTATGGGTTTATTCTTATGCTATTTTTCATAAATACTTTTTCGTTTTTAATATATATGACATAATTTGATTAGGTATAGTTTTAAAATAACAACTTCAAAAGTTTAATTAGATATAGGTTGGCTGACAGCTGGCTTAAACATATCATTACATTTGTTTAACTATAGGAATCTGCCATTAAAGATATAATTGAAAATTCAAGTTAAATTATTTAAAATTTTAATAAGTGTTATTCTTTTTAAAATCAGGAAAAAAGGACATAGTATCATATAAAGTGAAATAGGAGTAAATAAATTTTATTTAATGTACTTATTCAATAATACACAAGTTTGTTTCCGCTCCATCACCTGTTTATCAAAAGTTGCCTTTGAAGGTTTAAGATTTCCATAAAAATCAGCCAGAAGTTTGAGAAGTGATATAAAAAAATTAAAAATTATTCGGAGAATAATCTCCCATAAAGGCCTAAATAAGACTTCATTTGAGGACTAAATTGTTTATCCTATTATTTTACCGTAGAAAAGAATGATTCTCAATTTATAGAAGTACAAAACTTTTTCCTCCAAAAAAGACTTATCTAAATATGGAAGATTTTTTCTTTCAATAATTATATTAAAATAACATGGGTTTGAATAAACTAAATCCAAACTAATAACTACTAAATATTAAGAATTTAGTACTAATAAGTTTCCTACTTATTCTCACGTTAAATCTGTTTTTTCGTTGTTATTTTAACCAACGACAATTTTGTATGCCAATTGTATTAACTATTAACCTTCAACCAAAAAAGAAAACTTGTTCTTTCTTTTTTTATCATAATCACATGTATATCTATGGAATAAGAAATTATTTTCACTATTGGTATATGTTAAATGAAATTCAATTGCAATTATGTTAGAAAAAATGTTTTCCTTGGCTTCATACAAGTTATATTTTACTTACTTTTTTTTCGTTTTCAGCTTGACTGGTATGAAACGACAATCTCCAAAAATAGAATTACAAGGAAAAAGTGTCCCCATCAACATCTCAAAGAAGTCAAATATAATGGTTACCTTGGTGGTTTTGCTGATATGGTACTTGCAACTTACCTTATTGAAAATAGTGTGGCGCTTGAAACATTCATTATTGATCCTCTCAACTATGATGCTCATCATGCAAGAGGTCGGGCTCGACGACAACTACAAGGAAGAATTCCCAAACGAGTTAAGCTAGTGATCCTTTAGGGGTTGTTGGGTTGCTGATTAGAGTTATGAAGAAATCTATGTATTATTTTATTTAGAAGTTAATTATTTGTGTTAGTTATTTCACATTTTACGATCCATAAAATAATACATATATTTTCTCGTAGTTTATACATGTATTAGCTATTAGAATTTCTAAATTATAAACCAAACACTTAATTGGTTTTGATACCAACTAATAGGGATATATGTGCAACGCACACATCCAAAACTAGTATATATATATATATATATATATATATATATATATACATACACACTGAAGTGGAAACCTGAAGATAAATTTTATACAGAAACCAAAGGGTGAAACTTAAGTCACAAAGAAACAAGCCATCTTCCAAATAAAACACTCAAAAGTATTACAGGCTAGACTATGAATACACCCTCAGTGAACTCGTTATGTCATAACAAATTCTAAAGTGGATGATCTATGCATCCACATCAGTTTCCTTTCTTTTCTCTCTTATAGATTGACAGTGGAGATCCCTGGTAAAACTTGTAGTGGTATCCAAGAAGTACAGAACGATCGACATTACACAGCAACCTACGAACATTGGTATGGGACCAAATATCCAAAGGAAGAGAGGAAATGACAAATAAAATGCTCGTAGTCCAAGTGACCAAAACATGCTCCCTCGGTTCAAATTCCTTGCGACATACTCTATAGAATCAGATCTGTCTTTGAAGGTAGGCACAGTAGCTAAGAAGCTAACATGAGCGTAGTACCTGATAGATTGAACATTGCAGAGAAATGCAACTAGAAAGCAAAGCAAGATGGTAAAAAACTTTATAGAAGACATCATAGATGATTTATTCCCATATAGTAGCTCAGAGTGCGTATAGCTTGATTTGTTGCTCACGAATACACTAATGATTGAGCTGAGTGTAATTGCAGTTGTTGCCAAAAGTGTAGATGCCATAATGTTGTTCCGTATAGTTTGAACTGCCAGAACTCCATTCTTTATTGGATCCTGGAAACAGTTACCTCAAAAAAGGCAATCAATCAGAATTCAATTGCTATTGATTATTCTTCTAACAGAACGGAGCACTGATAATATGCTTCTCAATGTATAGCACATAAGCAGGAAACAAGAATGGAAATGCAAAATTTGGACATGAAGAAAAACATTAAGTGATTGAGATCTTATAAGAATAAATTAAGTTAATTGACATAATATATCTGTGTCCGATGAGTTCTGCAAACCAGACGCTGGTTTATTTTTTCTTCTCATTTTAGACGACTCTCATACTCCCCTTCTTCCTTTTCGCAGAGAGTAAACTATGCATGTTCCAACCAAGTTGCTCCTAAATAGCATTCCACATGAACCAGATTACTCATTATCATAATCAACTATCTTTAGAAACTTATTTGATGAATACGAATTTATTCGACAACCAAGTTATTTTGATAACTTCCTGCAATCACATAACAGAACTCCAGAAGTCAATCAAAGAAACAAACATGCCATGGCTCATGGTCATAGGTATTTAGCAAACCTTTGTGACAACAGATAACCTTACTTACTATTGTTGCTCTATCCAGACAAGTAAATTTCTGTGATTAAAATCGTCATTAACATTCGTACTTCTATGATACTCATTTTGCGGATATTTTAGGCCTCTAAGGCCCAACATTAACTCTATATAAATACTATTTGTCCCATTACTATTCTCTATAAACTGTCTTTCACTTCATATGCCTTTATACGCTTCCTCTTAATTGTGACCATATTGGTTTCATAGATATCGGGATTTCACTTTGTGCCAACGGAGTCAATAAAAAATAATTTCAAGTTCTTATAGGGTTAGCAACCTTTAAACCATTTTTACATAAAAGTGTGGAGATTTGCCCTTCTGCACAACCCAACAAAGTAGTCATTGCTCGGAAAGCAACGTATACAGTACAAGGCCCAAATTATGCTTGTCATAAGTCCAGGGACAGGTCAAATAGGAATAGATAGATAGTTTCTACTATATTGCAACCATAGAGCAATATTTCCAAACACGAATGAGGCAGCAGACTCTTGGGAATCTATGCTACGTCCATTGAAGGCACCACACATATTGTGTACTCAAAATGCCAGTCAAACTTTCTCAGTGGTTGATGGAAGATTCTTAATCAGCATCATAGGAAGTGTAAGTATGCATAGTACTAACTAAAACTAAAACGGAACACATGAAGATATAAAGGAAACAAGAGCAATTGCATTAGACTTTTTAAACATATATTTGAGGGGAAAACGAGCTCTTGAGGGAAACTAATTACTCTTACATTCGGAAGCCGTGGAGTTTTACTTGTAATAGAAAGTGTCATGGTTAATCAAAACATATCTTGCAGAGAACAGAACAAGATTAGAGGGGATCGTTCTGAATGGGTAAGATATATAATTCATCTACTTAATATAAATATGGTAGCTAATTAAAATTTTAGAGCCAAAAGTGACTGGGAAGTGGGATACATATAGGGCTTGAGCTCCTATAACCTGTCGAAGTTAAATATGAGTTATCACACCCGAGCAGAGTTGACATCAGATTACTTTGGGTTCTACTGCTCAATAGCACACATCAAATGTCAGCAAACTAGATATCAAAAAACAGAATGAAAATAGGTATTTGTTAATACCGGCTTCCGAAGATGAGAAACATTCAAGCAATTGGTTTCCAAAACGTCTCTAAGTCGCAAACCATACATGGTCAGAGCTAGGGTACAACAAGGGGGTTCATCTTTCGAAAAAATTACATTGCATATACAAGGTCAAAATCATTTTTATGTATATATAGTAGATGTAGAATCCCTTGGCTTCTTACATATATCTACTTCTTTATATTTTGAATCCTCTGAAAAATCTGGCTCTACTACTAAAAACCAAATCATTAGTATTTAGTAGGACCTATTAAGAAAAATATTGTTTATGAGTTAAATAGCAAAATAAGATACAGGGATGATTTGTTGTATCTAAAGAACTTGGCGACCCGTAAAAAAAGGAAACGAAGCACCAGCTATGTTTTGGGCAGTAACACATCCACAACCCATGAAGGCAAACAGACCCTAGACCATCAGCTCAGGTAATCAAAGCCTAATCAACACAAGTAAAAAAAAAAATAGAGTAGCAAATAATAGTATTATAATTGAGAAAATAGAGACTAACAGTCATAATGGAGAGGACCCAGTGATGGCGAGACTCAGAATTGATTCCGATAACGGTTCTTCTGGGATTTCGAATAATGTTGAAGAGAAGCCAGGCGTGGTATGATACGAAAATGGCAATCCCAAAAGGCACTAGTAAATAATCAAGTTGTTGTTCTTCCATCATCATCTTCACTTTGAACCTTGTTCTTGTTGTGCAGTGCAATTCAGATCGGAATATAAATCTATAGTTACCTATTACTTTAATTTATCAGAATTTATTCCAGCACTTGAATCATGTTAAAGAATTATAAATGAGTCCCTCCATTTATGGGGGGAAAAGAATTACGATTTTACTGCTTCATCTTAAGCAAATAAAGAAAATTTCATGTTTTACCTTTATCATTAATTACTTATTCACCAGATAATTTTCAATACTTAATCCTACTAAATATTAGTTAATAGGAATAATATACTCATTCGATCCATTTTTACTTGTCCACTATACTAAAAATAATTGTCCAACAATACTTATCCAGTTTAAAAAATCAAGAGATAATTTACTCTTGTGTCTGTTTTACCCTTGCTATTAAGTACTATTCAACATCTAATACATTTTCTAAAGCATTAAATTTAGTATATTCAAAGGGTAATGTAGTAATATTACTCCTATTATTTATTGTTTTTTAAGGTGGTGAACAACTATTGTTGAACAGAGGAAATAATAAAAAATCATGTCAATCATTGTTTTTTCAATGAGTACGTTATATCTCAGTGGCGTAGGTACATGGAGGTTAGGGTGTCCAATTCGTCGAAAAAAAATATCGTATATACAAGTAAAATGATACACTAAAAGATAAAATAACATATTTTGGACACCCTTAACACAATAAGTTATTATAGTCTAGTGATTTTAGATGCTTGAAATGAGGCAGTGCTTGCGTGTTCGAATCTCACTAGCAGCAAATGTTTTATTTCTGGACACCCTTTATGAAATTTCTGTCTAGGTACCCAACTTTCCAATTATTGTGTAATTGATAGGAGATTTTAATTATCATTAACAAAGATAATATATAATAAAATAAATGACTAAATAAAGTGGAAAGTTAGACAAATTGTTAATTGGGTATATAATAAAATAAATGACTAAATAAAGTGGAAAGTTAGACAAATTGTTAATTGGGAACAAGTGTTGATTCAACTATTCAGCTGCAACTAATAATTTACAAGCTTGAAGGTGTTCACAAAGTGACGCAATCCATGATAGACAAACTTTAGTGTTTATATAAAGGTGGTGAAGACGACCACATATTTTTTTATAGGGAGAAATAGATTGTGCCGTATTGACTAGACTAGATGGGCCATCCAAAGGACACAAAATGCCAATGGATTAAAGTAAGAGTTGTGAACGGCATTAAATAGATAGGCAGGCTTGGTTGTTGTTAGGAGTATGCAAATATCGAATCGATCAATAAATAGAATTGAAAAAAATATTATTGGGTTAATGTGAATTTTAGTCGGGTGTCCTGAAGTTGCAAGGATATTCCAGATAATTTCTTCAAGTTTGTCTACTACAAATAATGTGAAATGTAGTTCCTACATCTACACTATATATCTATTCTCTTTTGATTGATATAGTGTCTCACCAACAATTGATAAGAAAAACAATGCTTATTAAGAGTAGGATAAAGGTGTTTGAGAAGGTTTAGACAATTATATATGTTTCTTGCATTCGATTGTTTTTCTTTTTTTATAGGCTCTTGAACTAACCATTTGAAGTCATTGACAAAGATGACAATACTCAAGAGATTTGATCCTTGAAAAGATAAATTGATCTCTTTCTAAGAATAAGTAAATAGTTTTTCCTCATACTCACGTTAGATTTTTCAATGTTACTTATTGATCTTCTAGGATTGCATCGAAAATCAAAATCCCATACTTGTTTCCATAGAAGTCTTTGATTGCTCCTTAATTTCCGCCTTCGAATCTTCAACTTTAATGAATGTTGATTTTTACTCACTAATACTCTCTCCGTTCAATAATAGTTGTCCACTATACTAAAAATAGTTGTCCAACAATACTTGTCCAATTTAGAAAATCATGAGATAATTTACCTTTCGTGTCTATTTTACCCTTGCTATTAAATATTATTTATCATCTAACACATTTCTCAAATAATTTAATTTAATAAAGTCAAAGGATAATATATTAATTTTACCCCTATTATTTATTGTTTCTTAATGAGTGTATCAAGTCAATAGTGAACAACTATTGTTGGAGAGAGGGAGTATATATTATGCATACATAATACTCCTTCTGTCCAATAATATTTGTTCACTATTGATTTTGTACGCTTCTTAAGAAATTATAAATAAAAGAGTAATTTTACTATATCACCCTTTGAACATAATAAATACAGTGTTTTAAAAAATGTAATAGAGAAATGTCTATAATTAATGATAAGGATAAATTAGAAACTAAGTGTAAAATTATTCATTGATTTCATAAAGTGGACAAGTATTGTTGGACATCAAAAATAGTATAGTGGACATCTATTGTTGGACGGAGAAGTACATATTACACCCACCGTTCACTTTTACTTGTCACTTATTATTACGATAGATTTTCATTTTTACTTATCACTTTTAACCTATCAAGAAAAGATAATTTTTTTTCTATGTTTTACCCTTAGCATTAAATACTATTCTCACATATCATTTTTCAAGACTCAATACTAAATATTTATTAGTAGGAATAGTATGATAAAATACCTATATATAATTAATTTCATCATCATTAAAAGTGAAATCTAACACACAGTTTAACCCGCTCCCCACCCCCACCCCTCCTTAAAGAAGGAATTTCTTATGGAAATTTGGATTAGTAAAAATCCAAAATAGATATCAGCAAACATCAAATAAGAAATTTAAAAAACTAGTATCTAAATCTTTTACTTTTTTTACCTAATTCGCCATTTTAAAATTTTCAAAAGGGATAAAGCATAAATCCAGTGCGGAAGGATATGAAAAAAAGGAAGAATCTATATTAGATTTTGATCATGAATTTAGGAAAGTCAAATAACTAGGTAGACTATGCTATACATATTTAGGTAGGTTAAAATTGACAAGTTAATAAACGAATAAGATTGTAAATTGTAATCCTTTTAATATTTACTTGGATTAAGCAGGTCAAATTGCATTAAATATGTAATAATTATTCAACCTACAAAACTAAAAATTTATGGTGATCATATCGATCATCCAAATACAAGAAATTGGTTTTGCTATATTTTGATAAGTTATCTTATGGATCAATTTTGATTAATTACATAAGTAATTCAAATTGTCCCAAGCTATTAGATGACCTTACTTGAGCTAGTCTTAGAGAAAAGTATTGAAGACACTCCTGAACTTGACGGAAATTATTAGTTTTGTTCTTGAATTATTGACAGCTTTAAAAACACACATTTATTTGATTAATTAAACTTAGATACACCCTCGATCATCCACATGACATAGCAAATGGTCTCAAACTCTTATAGGAGCATGAGGCTCTTAATAAAAAGTCTAGAGAAGTGTTGGAAACACCCCTAAACTTGGCGAGAATTTAAGAGATGTATTTCACTCATGTTGTAAGATCGGAGTGTATTTAAGTTTAGTTAGTCAAGTAAATAGATGTTTTTAAGGCTGCCAATAGTTTGGGGATGAAACTAATAGTTCGCGCCAAGTTTAGGGGTGTTTTTAATACTTCTCTCTTAGTCCTAATTAAGTCTAGCAATTGGTCCAGTTCTGGTCCAGTTCCGGTCCGGTTCCCGTTCCGGTATATCCTGTACCGGTTGAACCGGTAAGGAACCGGTCGGATAGGGTACCGGTACAGGTACCGAAACGGAACTTGGGTTTTTACCCGGTCAATCTGGTTTCGGACCGGTTCTAACGGTTAGTTTTGCCTTTTGAATATTTTTTTAAAAAAAAATTGTAACGTTGGACTTGGGAGTTGGGCATGTATCCGTTGGGGTGGGGTCCAATAATGGCTGAAAATCACACCCCCTACCCCCCTCTCTAACCCCTTAACACTATAAATATATCCTATTTTCTTTCATTTAACTCACAAATTTATAAACTATTACATTAACATCTTACAAAATCTCTCAATTCTCAATCTCTCATAATTTTTATTTTGTGCTATTGATTTGTTGGAGACTTGGAGTTCGGATTTTGGAGATTTTTTTTGAAGTAAATTGTAAGCTTCAAATTGGCATCTCTCAATTCCAGCTTTTGGTTATACGACTTTTGCATAGACGTTCGGTACATTCGTTCCAACTTTAATTTATTTATTTAAGTTACTAAATTTTTTTGTTATATTTATCTTGCTTGTTTTTCTTAATATTTAATTATTTTAAACTTAAACATGAATTCGGAAAAAAATAGTGGTAAAAGACCAATGTCTGAAAAACAATTCTCGAGGAGGAACTAGTAGCTCTACTTCTAAAAAATTGCCACCAAGATTTAGAATTAATACTAATGATTATACTCATGTTGATAAAACTTCTTTTAGTTCGCGACCAAATATTATTGAATTAAATTTCGAAACTGAAATAGATTATGAGGCATTAAATAGATGTTTTACTAATTTTATGGAAGAAATAGAGGAGGAACTAGAAATAGAAGAGGAAAATGATGATGAGACGGAGACCCCTACCCCTACTAGTCCGGCTACCGATTTATCGGAACAAAATGATATCCCCTTTACCTACGTTTTCAAAGGCCGCTGTACGTGTTAAATGATCTTTAGTTTGGAAATTTTTTACACAAAATGAGGAAAAAACTACTACTACTGCTACTTGCATGAAATGTAAAAGAGTCATGAATCATTTGACTACGGGAATGCATGGGGGAACGGGACGGCTAAGAACGCATTTGAGAAAGTGTAATAAAGAATTTGTTCGCCTAGATGATATCGAAAGGGCTAATAGAAAGGGAATATCCATAACTGAAAATTCTGTAGCACCCGAAGGTTCTAATATGGTTCAAAGTGTGTTAAATATGACTAACCCGGCTGGCCAAAGCACACACTGCACGTATAGTAAAGAAAAAGATCGTTGAGAATTAGCTAAAATGGTTGCTGTTTGTGATTTGTCTTTTTCATTTCCTTCACATCCTGGTTTTATTCATTATATTCGGGAATTGTATAACCCAAATTATGAAGGTATTCCAAGAAAAACAATTAAAAGTGATCTTTTTAAATATCAAAAAGAATATTGTCATTTTCTTCGTTGTTTATTTGTTTATTTTGATGGTAGATTATCTATTACTTCTGATATGGGACGTAGTTCTAATGGTAATGATTATTTTACTGTTACTGTCCATTGGATTGACCATGATTGGAACATGCAAAAACGAATATTAGCCTATAAATATGTTGAAGAAAATAAAACTGGTCCTTATATATCCTAAAAAAAATAGGTAGTATTTTACAATTTTATGGAATATGTGATAAAATAATGAGTGTCACTTTAGATAATGCTTCTAATAACTTAAAAGCAGTTGATTATCTAAAATGTAGACTTTGTCCAATTGATAATAATGCTTTTCATATTAAGTGGGTTGCACATGTTTATAATTTGATAGTCAAAGATGGTATTTCTCAATTTGGAATTTCTTGTGAAAAAATTAGAATTGCTTGTAATTGAATTTTTAAATCTAAAATAAAGGCAAGAATTACAGAATTTAAAAATCGTTGTAATGAATGTGGACTTGCATATAGAAAAGTTCCAAAAAGAAGTATGCACTAAATGGAATTCTTTATTTGAAATGCTTGAAGTTGCTTATGTTTATCACGAGCCGATACAATTAGTTTTTAATGCTCATAATGCGGACCCAAATTTAAGAATTGGCTGCGAAGATTGGGAAAATACAAAAGCACTTATTGATTTTTCAAGTGTTTTCTATAAAGCAGCAAATGCTATTTCCGGTCAGTATTATCCAACTATTTCTTCTGTTTTAGTAAATATTTGTGTTATTTCATCTGAATTTGTAAAATATAAAGGAAAAGATAATTTTAAAGAATCACTTGTTTTTATGATTGAAAAATTCAAAAAATATTTTTTTCTTATTCCGCAAATCTATTTGACTGCTACTTTATTCAACCTAAATTACAAATTAAAAGGTGTTGAAAGAATGGTTGAAAAAATTTATGCAAATTTAGAAATTATATTTGATGAAACTCCTAGTGTTGAAGATTGTAAAAAAAGCATAATAACAAAAGCTAGAGATTTATATTATACATATAGAGTCATAGAAAAAAAAATTCCAATAGTAGTACCTCCATCTAGTAGGCCTAAAAGTGATGATGTAGATGAATTTATGGATGATTATCTTGGTCTTGAATCCTCTACAAATAATGATTTTGATGAATATAATAATCAGGCATGGGAAAAGATTAGGAATGATCAAGGACCATCTCAACTATTAATATGGTGGAAGAATCGTGGAGAACAATTTCCGAACCTTGTTAGGGTTGTTCGAGATGTGCTAGCGATTCAAGCATCTTCGGTCGCTTCAGAGCAAGCCTTCAGCGCAGCGAGATTTATGATTGGAGATCATCGATATTCATTAGCAAAAGATAGTTTGAAAATATCAGTGTTGTTTAGAGATTGGGTCAATGCCGAAAGAAGAAATAGTGGACTACCACTATAAAGTAGCCAAATAGAATACGAAATAGATGAAATATTTAGTGATAATAGTGATGATGGCATAGAAGCAATGGAGGAAGAACGACAAATACAAGTTCCAAATAATGTTTCTTGGAGTATGATACAAAATTTACGAAAAGATTTTCAAAAAAAATTCAATTATTAGTATAATATTCAATACCTAGTTCAAACACCCTTCCTAGAAGGTGGCTGCGTAGATTAAGTATTCTTTCTAGTATTTGTATCTGTACAATTTATTTATTTGAATAAATAGACGGCTATTCGCCTTGATTTTCTTTTAAAATAGTCTCTTATATTTAATGCAAGTCATTTTTTAAATTTAATTTTCAACTATTTTAATACTAGCCTAATATAAGAATTTTAAGGTTTAAAGTTTAAACTTTAAAGTTTCAAATTGAAGTTTTATAAAAAGTTAAAGACTTAAAGTAAGTCAAACTTTTTTTTTAAATTGTAATATTATAAAAGTTATTACATATTAAGTTAATAAATATTTAATAATTTAATTAAATATTTTAATGAGTGAATATTAAATAATATAACTATAATATATATTTATTTAATAATATTAAAATATAATAATTAATAATATATAATAATATAAAGTGATAATTAATAAGTTAATTTTTAAAAAAATTACCGAACCCGTTGACCCGATTCCGGTACCGGTCCAAACCGGTTCCAACCGGTAGCTATAGGATCGGGCCGAAACTACGAAAAATTTCCAGTAAAACCGGTTTCGGTAATTTCTCGGGTAAACGGGAACCGGTTCCAGTTCTGATACCGGTAAAACCAGTCTTGTTCTGCCAGTCCGATTCGATTGCCAGCCTTAGTCTTAATCAACCAATAGTTCAAGGTAGAAGAATTAGGATTTTATCACTACATTTAAGGTTACTAGCAGTGTTTTCAAAAACGTTTTTGGGGCGAGTCTCGGGGCGGTGCGTACCAAAAACGCTCCGGGGCGCAAATTAAAAACGTAGATCCATAGGGCGCAAGTCCTAGAATTTGGGGCGTAAGCCCCGAGCGTAAAAACGTAAGTCCTGGATGTAAAACGTACGCCCCAGACGTTAATTTTTTTTGAACCTTTTTTACTTTAAATCACATTTTTTTATTGGTGTAATGATATTTCTCAAATAATAATTATAATACTTTTCTTTATTAATTCCTATCTCAAATAAAAATCACAATATTTTTTCTATTTATTATAGATTATTTATTTCTAAAATCATTGAAAGTTTTACTTTTGCTTATTTTCTTAGTAATAAAATTAAAAAATCGAATATACAAGAGACTACGCCTCATAGATCTATGGGACTTACGCCTCGCCCCGTACTGCATAAAACATCTCGTCTCACTCCCCCGTCTTTTAAAACACTGGTTACTAGCATTAACTCATTATATTTTTTAAGGATAGTTGTCAAGTTTGTTATTGAGTGATTGGATCCATGGAAGCTTGTTCTTCCATGGATGTGAATTAATGAACAACTTTGTTTGTAGAAGGAAAATTTTTATTATGAATGTTCAGCTACAATGAAGAAGGAATGCCTTCTTTAATAGATCACACTTTTTACATTCTAACTACCTACTGACACATAAGAGTTAGTTACATAACAACCTTGTAACTAACTTTCTTCTAGTATCTTCTAGAATCTTCAATATTCCCCCTCAAGCTTTAGTCTGAATATATGTTGAAGACTCCAAGCTTGGACAACAATACATGGTGAGAGGCTGCACCTAGTCCTTTTGTCAGTATGTCTGCTAGCTGTTGTTTAGTGTTAACATATGTAGGTAGTATTAGTCCATTCTTGATCCTTTCCCTTACAAAATGGCAGTCAATTTCAACGTGTTTGGTCCTCTTATGGAAGATTGAGTTGGCAGCTATTGAAGAGCTGCTCTGCAGTCACAGTATAGCGTTACAGGGGTTGTGACATTAATTTGCAGTTCTTTCAACAGACCAACTAGCCAAATCACCTCTGCAACCACACCATCCATGCTCCTATATTCATCTTCTGCAGAGCTTCTGCTTAATGTGTGTTGCTTTTTTGACTTCCAGGATATGAGTGAATCTCCTAGCTTAACCAAGTAACCAGTCACAGACCTTCTTGTGTTGGGACAAGCTGCCCAGTCTGCATCACAGAATGCTTCAAGTTCTAAGGACTTCTTGCTACTTAACAGTATACCTTGACCAGGACTAGTCTTGATGTATCTAACAACCCTCATAGGTGCTTCCCAGTGTGACATCTTAGGATGTTGCATGAACTGTCATAAGCCCTGAACTCCAAAGCTGATGTCAGGTCTGGTGATGGTAAGATATAATAATCTACCAATCAGTCTTTGATAGCCTGTGATGTCCTTGTGTATAGGATCACTAGTGTCTCCAATTAACTCATCATACTCCAGAGTAGTAAGTTTCACATTTGCCTCCAAAGGTGTGTTCACTGGCTTTGCACCACTAAGCCCAGTGTCTGAGATCAATTCAAGGGCATATTTTCTTTGGTTGAGCAATATACCAGACCTGGATCTCATGATTTCAATGCCTAGAAAGAATTTAAGATTACCAAGATCCTTCATTTTGAACTTGCTGTGAAGTGAGTCCTTTAGTTCCTGTATCAACTTGCTACTATTTCCTGTTAACAACAAGTCATCTACATAAATCAGAATCACAGCGATTTGGACACAAGGTAGTCCTTATGTCAAATAGGAGGTTTGACAGACCTGCTTGGTCTAACATGTGGAGGGTCAGTGGTCACAACAGCTGGAGCAACTACTTCATTGCTTTCTTAAGCAATTGATGTATTGTTGGGTAGATCATCTTCTCCATCATCTAATGAGACTTAATGAAGAGTATTATCTTCTCTACCATCTGATGAGCTTGTGGACTCATTTAAGGCATCATGAAGAGCATCATTATGGAAGTGAGTTGCTGGAACAGCATGAGGCAAAGCAACCTGGTCATCATCATTAAACTCCTGTAACCAGGATGATTTAGTTGCCTCAAGATGCTGAAAAGTCAAGCCTGTCCTGAAAAGAAACTGATTTTCTACAAATGTGACATCCCTGCTGACCTGAAATGAATTAGACTCCAAATCCAGCACTCTATACCCCTTTTGTGTTTCTGCATAGCCCATGAAGACTCCTTTCTTTGCTCTAGGACCAAACTTATCAGATCTGGGAAGAAGAGAAATAAAACAAAGGCAACCAAACACTTTCAAGTGATCTAGTTGTGGTGCAGTGCCATAGAGCAGTTCATGTGGAGACTTTCCTTGCAACATTGTGGTGGGAAGTTTGTTTATCAAATAGACTGCAGCCTTTATACAATGATCCCAATAAGAAATGGGAATGTTTGCATGAAACCTTAGGGCCCTAGCAGTGTTTAATATATGTCAGTGCTTTCTTTCTACCACCACATTCTGTTGGGGTGTATATGCACAAGAGCTTTGATGTACAATGCCAAGAGAAGCAAATAATTCACTACATTTTGAATTCATAAATTTTGTCCCATTATCAGATCTCAAAACTTTTCCCTTCATGCCAAATTGAGAATTTATCATTATCAGGAAATCTTTGAGTACAGAGTAAACTTCAGTTTTTGACTGAATCAAGCAGGCCCAAGAAAACCTACTGAAATCATCTACAATAGTAACAAAGCATTGCTTCCTATCATAAGTGGGAGTCTTATAAGGCCCCCGTACATCTACATGTATTAATTGGAAAACAGTACTAGAACTATGAACTCTATCATGAAGCATAGGTCTACTTTGTTTTGCTTGAGGACATGTATAACAGCATGGTAGATCAGTTAAATGGTCCTTGAGAGCTGAAATGTGTTGCATAGCAGCAAGAGAGGGATGACCAAGTCTTAAATGCCATAATGATGTTGTAGTACTTTTATCCCTTATGGTAGCATGAACTATAGCTCTTATTGGATTTTTTAACAAGTACAAACCATTATGTTCTCTACCAATCCCAATCACCTTGCCATTTGAGAGTGCCTGCATCACACAAAAATCAGGAAAGAAACTGATACTACATAACAAGTCCTTAGTTAACCTGGTTACTGACAACAAGTTAAACTTGAAGTCAGGTACATGGAGCATATTCTTCACCTTATACCCCCCCCCCCCCCAGAATAATAGAATGACCTATGTCTGTAATTTGAGCCTTATTTCTTGTTGGTAATTGAACAGTATTGGACCTCTGATCCCTTAGACTATTGAACTCAGCAAGCATATCTTTAGAGGATGTAATGTGATGAGTAGCACCATAATCAATTATCCAATTATAGTCATATGCAGTAGAAGACAAAGACACATTACCTGCCAGATTTTCTTTGCAATCACTAGCATCACCAACACCTACAGATCTGGTGTTGTTGTGTCTGAGATTTCTCACATGGTTGTACTCCTCCTCAGTTAGAGTGAGTCCAATATCTTGTCCTTCAGTAGCAGCATAGTGTGCATATGATTTGAAGCCTGAATCAGCATGCTGATTGGGAGTGAAAATGTCAGATCTATGACCATTGTTACCACCCTGAGAATCACCATAGCCTCGGAATCTAGTGTTATTACCAGAAGAATCACCTTGTCCTTGCTTCCTCTACTTTTGAAATCTGCAGGATATCCAATGATCCTATAACAGTCTTTAGTTAGGTGATTTTTATAGCCACAATGCTCACAAGCAGAGTCAAATAATTTCTTTCCCCTGAAGCCTTGCTTCTTATTGACCAGCATTGTGAGAGGTTCCTTGTTGACATCCATAACTCCTAGCAACCTCTGGCTTTCTTCCTGTATTACTATGGCATATGCCTGATTAACCGTTGGAACAGCCTCCTTAAGCAGGATGTCACTTATAACATGACTATATGATTCATTGAGGCCCATGAGAAACATCAACACCCTTTGCTGACTTAAGTGCTCAATATAAGGTTTAGCTTCACCACAACTACACAAAGGATCTGGAAATAAAACATCTAGTTTATCCCATAGATCCCTCAGCTTTGAGTAGTAAACTGTGACTTAGTCAGTACCTTGTTCCAAAGAGGAAACCTCTGCCCAAAGCACACTCTGGTGAGATTAGATTTGTCAAACCTTCCTTGAAGTCATCCCAGACACGCTTAGCATTCGAAGCGTACACAATTGTAGTGAGCAATTCCTGAGACACAGTACTACTAATCCATAAGAGCACCATAGTATTGCATCGTTCCCACTGATTAGCCAAATCCCCTTTGTACGAGCTTTCCAAGAAAGATCCATCGACAAAACCAATTTTGTTCTTAACCAATAATGCAAGCCTTAGTGATCGACTCCATAATCCATAGTTAGCTGGACCTGTGAGCTTGATCGCAATTAGGGCAGCACCTGGCGTATCGGATGCATGAAGATAGAGGGGATGCGAGTGATCGAGAGTAGCTATTGTGAGATTTGCCATAACAGAAGCTTAGGCAGTGTGATCCGAATGTGAAATCAATACGCAACTCGAGATTGAATCCCTATGTAACCTCGCTCTGATACCATGTCAAGTTTGTTATTGAGTGATTGGATCCATGGAAGCTTGTTCTTCCATGGATGTGAATGTAATGAACAACTCTGTTTGCAGGAGGAAAATTTTTATTATGAATGTTCAGCTACAATGAAGAAGGAATGGCTTCTTTTATAGATCATACTTTTTACATTCTAACTACCTACTGACACATAAGAGTTAGTTACATAACAACCTTGTAACTAACTTATTTCTAGTATCTTCTAGAATCTTCAATAATAGTTATTAATATATATCCTTCTCTTCTTCTTCATTCTCAAGAGGAATGCATCAACAAAACTGCCCTTCCATATAGATCGTCGTGGCATGAACGAATTTCTTCGCTTTGATTCTCAATAGCTTTCAAAATCGAGTGATGTGATTAGCTTACATCGGAGGATGGTCTAAAGCCGGCCCTTGCTATCAGTCCAACCAAGGGCACCCCTTCCTAGTACGCTTAGTCGGTTGAGTAAACAAACCCGGATTCTAATATGGGTCGAGTAGTGAGTTCCACTTTCTCTTCCGCAGCAAGCCTAGTCTCCTTTCGTAAAGTCAACAAGGCCTTACGTTTACCGTTGTTCCCAGAACATCGCGTATACCACCATAGCAATAGCATAAGAAGAATCCGCATATTAGTAGGGAATGTTCCTAACTCCTAACCTCTAGACTGAAACTTCACCTGAAAGAGTCTCGGTATCAGGAAATCAATATTATAAGTCTTCCCCGCCTCTACCGCTGGTGAGATCTCTGCTTGAACGTAATCATTCTTGTTTTGGATAGTTTTGAGGGCTATTCTAGATGGATGCACCACAAGACCTCTCACGGATACTTACCTAAGCTACGGAACTCAATTGTTGGGTGCCTTAACTAAAGGAGCTAAACCGGAGGATCTCATTCCACCTTATCCTTCGCTAAATCTTTCCTTTGTCCTTCCCCTGAACTGGAGACAGAACTTTCTTATTCAACTATGGGGGTTAGCGAAGGAAAGAAAGCTCAACACGTCTTCTTTAGAAGAATTTTCCTGGTCATTTAGTTTACCAAAAATGGTCAAAGTATACACTAGCTATTTATATATTTGGTTGTATATGATGTTTATATATTGTGTATATATATGTATATTATATGTGTAGACATGTACAAATATGAATACTATAAGTACGGTGACGTGCCTTGAAATTATAACACATCTTATATTTTTTACTTGAGGTTTTATTATTTTTATGCTTGCTTTATTGAATTTTTATGTTAAAATGTTGTTTTGTAGGTTTTAGATCTAAATGGTCAAAAAATGAAAAAAGTATAGCAAATTTCCAAAATTTAGGAAATTTACGATCGCACTAACTTGAGTATTCTTGATCAGCCAATAGTTCAAGTTAGAATAATTAGAGTTTTTCTCTTTTGGGGTAATCCAAACTTTCTTCTTAGTTTATGTATGTCTCGGATGGGTATATTTGATGGATTTCAAGTTGGTGGGTTATTACTCGAGGCATATTCAAGATTTAAATTCTATGGGTATAAGATTACTAGCATAACTCATTATATTTTTAACATATTTTTAAGGGATAGTTACCAATATATATCATTCGGCCATTTGGTTTATAAAAAATGATCGAAATATACACTACATATACATTTGATTGTATATGTATTATGTATACATATGTATATTATATGTATAGATATGCATATTATATGTATGGTGATGTGCCTTGAAACTATAACACAGCTTATGTTTTTTACTTGAGGTTTAATTGTTTTTATACTAGTTTTATTGATTTTTATGTCAAAATGTTGCTTTGTAGCATTTAGATATCCAAATGACCAAAAGATGAAAACTATAGCAAATTGTCAAAATTTAGGAGATTTATAGTCGCACTTACGATCACAAATTAACTGACGGACCACAAAGCAAATCGTGAAAAAAATTAGAGAGTGTCAAATAGAAGTCTACAAAAGATGGTCAAATCACGAGACAACATATAGTCGTGAGTCCAATGTATGACTCATACATTTAAAAAAAATGACCAAATATGTCAAACTATATACTCCCTCAATGTATCTCTATCTGACTTTATGAATGGTTAACAATGATGCTAAATGATTTCGAGATCTAGGGTGTGTTTGCTATGACGGAAAATATTTCCATGGAAAATGTTTTCTTGAAAAACAAGTGGATTTCTAACTTATTTTCTCATATTTGATTGGTGAGTAGAAAATATTTTATAATGTTTAGTTGGTGAATGAAAAACATTTTTCATAAAATATCTTTTATTTTTTGTTTGAGACTAAAAAATACTCTTTAGAAAAATAATTCTTAACCCGAAAATTAATCAACCCCAATAATCTATCTAGGACTCAACCCTAACACCCGAATTAGGACAACCCCAACGACCGTTCCAAAATCCAACATGGATGCGGAGGGGGGAGGGGGGCTGAGGGGGTAGGAGGTGGCGTAAAAAATGAAATTTTGAAAATTTGAAATATTTTCAAAAATAAGTTATTTTTTAAAAAAAATTGATTGGGGGGGGGGGGGGGGGGGGGGTGGTGGGTGGCGTGAAAAATTAATCTTTTTTTAATTTGAAATATTTTTCAAAAATAATTTTTTTTAAAAAAAAAATTAAGAGGGGGAGGGGGGAGGGTCGCAGGGTCAGGGAATGGGGTGGAGTAAAAAAAGAAATTTTAAAAATTTGAAATATTTTTCCAAAACAATTTTTTTGTGGGGGAAGGGGTAGGGGTAGTAGGTGTTGGATGAGGTAAAAAATCTTTAAAATTTGAAATATTTTTCAAAAATAATTTTTCAAATTTTTATTTTTTTTGTTTGGGAGGAGGGGGGGGGGGGGAATATTTGAAATTTAAAAAATAAGAAAATTTTTAATTTTTTTTGGATGGAGAGGGTTAGGTACGTGGTACAGGGTAGGGTAAGAAAGAAATATTGTAATTTAAGGATGGAGTAGAGTTTTGGAAAATGTTTTTCTTAATTTTTGAAGAGAAGTCATTTTTCTTAAATTTGAGGAAAATAAGTTGATTTGAAAAACATTTTCCAAATCATTTAAACCAATCAAACATGAGAAAATTAGAAAACATTTTCCAGAAAATCTTTTCCTTCATACCAAACACACCACTAAAGTATATTATTTGGCTTATAAGTCGTGAGTCCAATCTACAGCTCATACATTGAAATGATTTAATCCAAATTTATGGAAAGGATTAAACGTATCAATTTTATGAAAGGGCCAAAGGTATCAAGCTATATACTCTGTCTATCCTAATTTATGTAAATGTGTTTGATTGGATATTAAATTTGAGAAAAAAATAAAAAATTTTAAAATTTGTGATTTAAATAAGTCATAAATATTTGTCTGAATATAAATGATCTCATTAAGGATAACATGTGTATTTTAAATTTAAATTGTTATTATACATAGAAAGATTTCATTCTTTTTGAATTTAACTAAAAAAAAAGAGAGTCTCAAAAATTAAACGAGTATATGTTATATGTTTTGGGAGTAATATTTAGCTAACCGAAATAATGTTTTATGCATGTCAAATTTCCTAAACTACTATGTTGATGTATATCATTCCACTAGTGAACTTATCCGCAATTCGCACGGTATGAAAGACGGTAAGATGTCAATATATATTTATCCAGACATATAATTGATTTAATAGAGAAAAATATTTTGTTAGTACTTAAATGACCTCCAAGAAAGTCATACATTACTCTTTTGAACTAGAAGAAAATATAAACTTACGACAATAAAATTTTTATATAAAATACAAAACAAAGAGAAATCATAAAGAGAACTACAAATAAAATTCAACATTATTCTTACAATCTTAATCATTAAAAATATAAAAAAAATACAAAATCAATACACAATCTTTCGAGCTCTTATCGACATCTATTCTCACGGGCCGATCACTATTCAATAGCATTCACTTTATTCTTTAAGTCAAACTAAAAAAAAAAGAATAAAATAAGTGTCGAAAACATTACAATTTAAAAGGCTAATGTGATCATTTCTCCAAAGTCTTACAATGCTTCTATTTGTAAGACCATAATATGAATAACAAATAATATCATGAATATGACTATTAATTATTTTAGAGGTTATCATAATAAAAATTATAGGAGAATGAAAATTACGACCGTTAAATTTTGCATTAAAGAATATGAAAGAACGATAATTGACATATTTATTATTCTATAATAAAAAAATAGAAAAATTGTAAAAAAACATAAGAAAATAAATAAAATTCTTAGCCAAAGAATATAGTAAAGATGAAAAACTCAAGAGACTCGAGACATTATTGTGTAGATTTTAGTGTTATTTAAAACTTGTAGTGAAGGATTTGTAATTGAAAATTCATGGGGAAAAATATATATTTAAACATTTTTGAGGAAGTAAAAGGCCGCCCCAAAAAAAAGAAGAGAAGATATAATTATGTTCAACAAAGTCATAAGTTATTATTTTGAACCAAAAGAAATTGTGAATTTACAATAATTAAAACTTTATATAAAATACAAAATAAAGAGATGAGAGAAATAAAATAAATAAATGAATAACACAATATCATTCTTACGATTTAATCATTAAAGCATGTTACAAATATGAAATTAATATACAATCTTCCGAGTTCTTGTTGATATACACTTCTATAAGCCACAATCATTATTCAATAGCCTTCATCTTATTCTTTCAAATCAAATCAAAGCATCAACATAATAAGCATTGCAAATATGATAACTTAAAATGTAAATGTGCTCATTTCAACAAAATTTTACAATATATCTATTTATAGGACTACAATATAAAATACCAAATAATATCATGAATATGACTATTAATTATTTAAGAGATTATAATAATAAAAAGTCATGAGAGTAATCAAAATAAAGATCATTAAGTTTTACATTAAACAAAAATAAAAAGTGACTTTTTAGCACTTTCACATTGAGCTTTTGATATAAATTTTGCATTACTTGAATTTCTTGTCAAGTTCTTTCAATAAAATTCAAGTAATAAAAAGTACAACTTACATGTAAATAAAATTCGATCCGTTTATCAAATGTCATGGAAAAGATATGAACTTTTTCCATTCAACAAAAAAAGCACATGCATTAAAATAATCAAATCTCATATAATTAAAAAATCTTAAAGCAATATATAAGATATAAAATACTATTTTATAAAGTTGTAAAAAAAGATTGAGATTCTTGGCTAAAAAGATGAGATGACTTCACCTAGTTAATCCCAGCTCTACTATATATACATATAAATTTGATCATTTCTTTCGTAACATAATTTTCTAATGTCTCTATTTATAGAACATAATATGAAATACAAAAAGATATCATGGACATGACGATTAATATGAATTAGGAGTTATGATTGTCAAAAGTCATGGGAGTAATGGAAATAAAGGTAATTAAGCTATTATATTAAAAAATATGAATAAATGGAATAGTAATTGACATATTCATTTTTGTACAATAATAATTAAAAAAAATAGAAAAAATGAGAAAAACGATAAATAGGATCCTTGGACAAAGAGAGGTATCACATCACATTTCTTTTATCTAACTTTATATTATATATAGATTATTTGAAGAATTTTATTCCTTGGAACGAATATGATATACGTCAAGCCTCAATGTTTGATTATTATAAAAGAGATCAATGAATATTGGAATGAAATTAATCTTAAAATAAATATTATAAATGGAATATATAAAGAAGACAAAATATATCAAAAGTAGTACTTCTCCACTCATATTTGAGATTCTTAAGATAGGCATACAAGTATCAATACATTCGTTTTGTGAAGGTAAATACAATTAGATGTAACTTTTCAAGAATGAAAACATACGGTAAAACGAAACTAAAAAAAGTAATAATATAAGTGAGAGAATAGACAAGAAATGTAGAAAGATACGAGAGAGTTTTCTCATTCTTCCAAGTATATTCAAGTGTTTCCAAAAACTTCAAGTGTATAACACAATCTTCAATACCTCTATTTATATAGTTACAAAGAGAGAGCAATAAACATGATATTAATTCTTGAGAATGTGGTGAAGATCAAGGGGTGTGGAAAGATAAATGAGGAAATGGTGGAGGTGTGAATATTATTACACATATTGGTGAAATTACATCTTGAAGTTATGGATATCCACATTAATATAATATATTTACAAAAAAAATTAATCATGAATAAATAATAACTACATTAAAAATTAGGAGAAAAACTAATAAATGCCCAAAAAAAGGGGAAAAAAATAAATAGAAATGAAGACCATAGAGAGGTGCCAAATCACATTTTTTATATCTAACTTTATTATATATATATATATATATATATATATATATATTGGTTGAACGATTTCTTAGGATTCTCATGTTCAGTGTTAACATAATTTTTTTTTAAAAAGTTGGGCTTCGCAGTAATAGCGTAACTACTAGTCCTTCTAGTTGATGTTATATTTTTCTTAATAGCAAAGTGCGTTTTTTCTATAATAGTCAAATTTCATCGAACTCTTAAGACAATTTTTGCCGTAATTGTACTTGGACGTGCATGATTCAGTTGGAATTGATTTTGGGGTAAAATCAATATCAAGCTAATTTAATCGGTTTCTTAATTATTAAAATTAAATCAAATTAAATATAAATCATATTCATCGGTTTGATTGTTTTGTAATTCGTTACTAACCTTTGTAGTAGCTATAACTTTCTTGAATTACAGAGAAAATGTCTTATGATGTATAAGCTGTAATCAAATGAATAAATTAATTTGATAAGAAATACAAAAAATATATATTGGTAAATCTCATAGTCATTTATTTGAATAAATGAGTTTGAATTCATGACCTTTTTTAATAAATTAACTTAAAGTGCAAAGTAAATTAGCTTATTAGAAATAAATAAAAGCTCCATACAAAGTATATAGTGTATTTAAACTTAATTATAAAAAAATATATTTATATAATGATCAAATTTGTGTATACAACTTATTGATTTGACTCAATTTTTTATTCGACAAATACAACAAGATATCGAACCCCTAGAAGGTTCCTCCTTGTTAATGAATTCTATCAATCCTTTTAGGGAAAATTCCACATATAAGCAAATATATACTAGTTAATTAGCTAATATAGCTATAGTTTGAATTAGTTACGGCTCGCAACTTACTTTAACTTTAATTACGTCACTTATACATATACAAATACAAATTATACATATGTATATACACAATTATATGACAAATATACAAATACAATTAGCCTCTCTCCACTCTCTGCCCTCTCTCGCTCGCCTCTCTCCTACATCTCCTGCCTCTCCCAATCTCGCTCCCTCTCTCCTCCCTCTCTGACTCTCGCTTGCCAGATATACAAATACATATGTATATTAGTTACATATAGCTATGGAGCATAATTAAAATATTTTGAGTGGTTATATGTGAAAGTTCCTCTATATGTAACAAACTAGAAGGTTTTATATTATTACTATGTAATTGACAATCTCTTTAGATCTTTTGGATGTCAAAAAGTATTGCGGTGTAGAGGATTTAGTCCGGACTCCTATCTTGTGTATTATTTAACCAAAAGAATACTAGAGGAGATCAAACCTTATTTTTAGTTACAAGGGCATACGAAGGCTAGAGAAGGAAGCAACAAACTTCAATTTAAAGGTAGCTAAGATAGAAAAATGAGGTTACCATTTACATGAGATGGCCGGTCTTTAGAGTTCAGTTGCACAATGTACATTCAATTTCTAAAAGACTCAGCAACACCTTCCTAAACCAGTGTATGATCAGGGAGGATTAAAAATCTAACATGACTGTGTTTATTCACCTTTTTCCTAAAAAAATGCAGTTGACGAAGCTTGTTCACGTCTAATGGGGGCAAGGGAGTTCATTTTTATCAAAAAATATTTGTTGCTCTTGTATGGTTGTAAAATACTGAGCTAGAGCATTTGCAAATCTCATTGCTTTCTCTGTAGCAATATGTAATAGTAATGTTTCTCTAATGCATCTTCTTCTGAAAGTTTTCAACGATCTTTTGAAGTTTTCATGACGTTTATAGTATTTGCAGAATGAGCATCAAATCAAATTTTATTTCAAGTCCCAAAAAGTATTTGTAATGACCCAAAAGGTCATTTTAGGTAATTTTTGCAAAGTGACCATTTTACCCCTCCCGAGAGTTGCCCCGAGTCATGTTTGATCAGTATCCGAAGTTGGTTTTGTGAAGTTTCTTGTTAAGTTAAGGTTTTTGGAAAGTTCTGAGTTTTAAAAGCTTACGTTGCCAAAAAGTGGCATTTGAGGTCATTTGGAGTTTCGGAGCTCGGAATGGAATTCCGTCGATTTCATCAGCTCCGGAATGTGGAATTTGGTCTAAGAGAGTTGACGGAATCAGATTTGGGGTTTTATCAGGGATTTGAGGCCTTGAGTTGGAAACTAGTGAATTTTTGGCCATAGAGTTGACTTTGGTCAACATTCGGAGATCGGATGCTCGGAATCAAATTCCGACAACTACGTTAGATTTGGGGGATGATTTTAGGCATAGGAGTGACCTTGGAGGAATTTTTAGAGGTCCCGAGCTTGATTTGAGTTTTTGAGGCTTAAGTTAGTTTAGTTGCACTTTATCGGGTTCCGGGTCAAGGAGACCTCAAATTCAAATTTCGATGGTTCCATTGAGTTCGGAACGTCAAATTTAGTAGGGTAGCATATATGGTTTGTGTTCATGGGGTTCCGAACGAATCTCGAGGGTCCATTCAGAGACTTGGTGCATTGTTGATTTTGCTGTTTCTAGTGCCTGGCATTTTAGCCTTCGCGTTCGCGGAACCCTCTTACGCGTTCGCGGAACCCTCTTACGTATTCGCGGAGGGTTGTATGTTTGACCTCTGCATTCACAGAGTGGGTTCCGCGTTCGTGGAGTGTTGTAGTCTTGGCCTCCGCATTCGCGGGCTAAGTGAGCCGCGTTCGCGGAGAGCAAATCATGCCTGAATAGTGTAAAATTGGGAAAACACCCATTTTCACCATTTTCAAACTTTTGGAGCTCGGGAAGGCAATTTTTAAAGAGAATTTTCATGGGAATCAATTGGGTAAGTGATTTTAACCCTCAATCTTCAATACCCTATGATTATAACTTGATTTCAACTTGAAATTGGGATTTTTAAAGTGAGAATTTGGGAGTTTGACATGAACTCCGAATTTTTGATCAAATGGTGATTGTGATCTGGTTTGAACTCCTTTTTCGAAACGGTTTTCACCAATGTATTTCTAATGCTTTGAGGATCATTTCCATGTAAAAAATTCCAAATTTAAACTCCGTTTTCGGAATAGAATTTTTGGAGCCATTTTGACCCTTTTGCCTGAATTTTGTGTTCATGGTGTCAATAGTTCCGGAATTTGACTGTGAATCATAATTTGAATAGATTATGGTGCTTTGGATTACTTTCGGAAGGGGAAAGCTTCGGTTATTGATTGATCGCGATTTTGTCTAAGGCAAGTGAACTTCTAAAACTCCCTACTTGTAGAATCCTGAATCTCCTTTCTTGTATGTGTTGGGGATTAATGAGAATGAGGTGTCGGATTGAATTCTTACATGAACTAATCTTAAATGATCGACGGGGTTAATAAAAGGCAATGTGTGCTAATATTGTGAACTAAATTGTGTTGTGCCTTGATCTCTATTTTTGATGTGTAGTTGTGAAATGCCTTGAGGGCTTATTATGATTGTGAATTTCTTGAATTGATTATTTCCTCATCATTTGTGTGAACATGCTTGCATTTTGTTCTTGAACACTGTGATGAGATGATTGACTATGATGCCGAGGTTTCTGCCGGCGATGTTGTGATGCCGAAGTTTCTGCTGATGATATTGTGATGCCGAGGTTTATGCCGGCGATACTGTGATGCCGAATTTTCTGCCGGCATACTGTGATGCCGAGGTTCCTTCCGGCGATATTGTGATGCCGAGGTTTCTGCCGGCGAGAGTGTGATGCTAAGGTTTCTGCCGGCGATTGTGATGCATGCATGATCATTGCATGTGCGCCAGCATTCATGCATATTATTGTGTGTTGAACATGATTCTTGTGATTGACTTTGTGATTATGTCACGCTCCGAGCCTACACCCTGGACGTGGCCGGCACTTGAGAACTATTACTGATCCCCAAGTGAACCCTTGGCCTGGCTCACTACTCAGCGAAAGACTTAACTCGAGCCTAAAAGGCTCCTATCACAGCATGAATAAACTTATAAACTCAAATGAAAGATTAAAATAGTAAAATGCTCAAAATACTCAAACTTCAAACACTAAAACCATCAGAAAGACTCGAACATGGGAAGATACGAACAAGTACGGGGGAACCCATCAACTCTAGACATGTCTATGAAGCCTCTAAATAACTCAGTCGGGTGTCGGGACAGACCCCACAACACCTCAACAAAACCAAAACAACTAAATAAAAGACGGATCCTTCGGAAATACTAGGAGGCTCACCACAACTGCTATCTGGAGTGCAAACGGTATCAACAGAGCGCTTGTTGATGACCCTGAACACCTGTATTTGGTATGTAAAACAGTTGAGTAAAGTAGTAACAGAAAAGATAGGGCTCAAGGAATACTCACCTCAACTCAACTCAATGCAAAAGTAATACTCAAAAGTAACTCAATGTAAAGCCTTTAAAATACAAAAGAAATTTCAAAAATATGCGTAGAATATCATAAAGTAAGTATTTACTCATATTTGGGAGATTCTCTAACCAACAACCATCACTCTGAGTTAAATGATGATACATCGTCTCGCCCATGCTGTCAGAACTGTCCTATACCTTGTCAGAGTATAAGACATCCTCAACTAAGTGGATCCACTAAGCTCTACCCGAATGCATAAGGAAATCATCTAAAAAGTATGACTCCTTTACCCATGTTGGCATACATGGTTTATGGGGAGTTGAGTTGTCTGAACTCATCCCCATATCGGTGCTCAATACTACTCCCAAAAAATATACTCATGCTCAAGTAAGTAAAAATATACTCTTCCTCCGTTTTTGAGATAATTTCTCAAAAGATACTCTTTAATAATTAGTGCCTCGACTTCTCTTCTCAAAACCCTCTCAATTGTTTCTCAACTCAAAATCCTCTTTCTCACTCAAAATGAGAGTTTTTGGAAATCAAAGTTTCATTTAACAAGTTACTCAAACAGCCTCTTTAACTCTACTCACAACTCCCCTTTATCTCTCTCAAAAGCAAGATCATTTTAAATTAAAGTCCCAATTCAAGAAATTCTCAAAGTATTCAGTAAATGCTCAATTTATATAGTTCTTTGCAGAAAATAAAATATGGACAGCCAACTCAATAATTAGGGTTCATACCAGAATCTAGGCATGAACCATAGTAAGATAACAACTCAAGAACATGGATACAATACTCAAGAATTAACTGGAATTCGGTTACAATAGGCAGAAAACTTGAATATTTCTCAAGAACATGGGATGAAACCCTAGATTTCATAATTCTAAATTTTGAATGTAAATTGGCGTGTGAACGTACTAGCCCAACACTGTGGGAAGCCTTACATACCTGGAAAGAACAAGGTTCTTGGTGAAACTCGAAGAATTTGGATGAATTCTTGAAACCCTAGCCCCTTCTCCTCTTGACTCTCCTCTCAAGATCCTCTAAGTGTAATGAATATGCTTAGGCTGTTTTCTGTAGTTGTAGGCCGAAAATAATAGGGAAAAGTCGGGATTTGGGTTTTGAAGGGAGGGGAAAGGTCTAAAATACCCTTAATGAAAACTGTCGGCACGACCTACGGTCCGTCCTGTTCCTCTATCGTTTGATTCAGAGAGTTTGTAACTTTGGCCTTCCAACTGACGATGCCATGTACGGCCCGTCATCCGATCTACGGTCCGTCCATGGTCGTCGTAGATCAGGCCCTGAGAACTGGAACTCGACTAAGTCTGGAGGGCAACCTATGGGGTCTAACTACGGTCCATAGATCAGACTACGACTCGTACCTTTGGTCCGTAGAATCAACTCCTGAAACTTGACATTCTCCAACCTCAACCTGGTTTCTACGGTTGCCTTCCTACGGTCCGTAGGTTGGTCCCGTAGAACCATTACTGCAGCAGTTTCTGCATTTTCTCCAACTCCAAGTTATGGGGTGTTACAGATTACTTGCGAGTTGTGACTTATGTTTCTAAACTGTGATTATGGAGACTGTTGGACTGTGTATTGGAATCTGTTAGGTTGTGCTGATTTTTTGTGTAGGTTGTAGTTATGGAGGTTCGGTTGGGTTGAAAGGAGTTCGCGTATTTTATTAGATTTGCCTTGTCTTGTTAGTTGACTTGCTGAGTACCGTGTTGTTTGGTACTCACTCTTGCTTCTACACTTGTGTAGGTTCCGAACCCGGATTGTGAGCATCTATTTTCTTTACCATCTGAGGCTTTCCAAGAAATCGAGGGAGGTAGCTATCATCTGCCGGCGAACTCTCTTACTCTTGTTTTTATGCTTTGTTCTATTTGTGAAGCAAAGACATATTTAAGACCTGATTTTCCTTTGAATTCTGTCATTAACAGCTTGTACATGTGACAACCAGTCTTGGGGGAGGATTGTTTAAGTTTGAAGTCTTCCGCTTATATTGTTCTTCTTTATATTGCTTATTTCCGCTTTATTTCTGCTTTGTTGGGTTTAGGCTGACTTATCCTGGTGGGATAGGACAAGTGCCATCACACCCGGTTTTTGGATCGTGACAGTGTTTGTTACAACACCAACTAATATTAATTAACACAACTTAAGCTTAACTGAAATCATTAGTAACACCAACTAATACCAAATAGCATAACTTAAGTTTCACTGAATTTATTAGTGTAGAATAGGATGTTATACGCAAAAGCCATAAGCATGTCTCCATTTATATTCCTAACAATTACTTTGGCTATTGCTTTGTTGATTAGAGATATAAAACTTTCATATGTGTTGAGCTTCCAATTGTTAGCCAAAGGTTTGTTCCAATATCCTTCTAGCTCCATGTCTCTTCCTTATTACTCAATTTTTTCTTCATTGCCACCTTCAGTTGAAATAAAATTTGATTACAAAGTCCAGCAAAATAAAAATATTTTTGTTTTCATACCTTTTTGCACACCTAGCCTTTCATATTTTCCGTAATGCTAGGGCCTAGGAGTAATATGGATGAGAAAGTGATGTACTATATATATTCTTTGGGGGGAAATTTCATCACTACAAAAGTCAATGTAACATATTTGTTCTGTTGAACCTCATGCCTAATAATTTGTGATATTTGCTTTCATACTTTAATTGCAATATCATTCTCTGCAAAAATATGGTCTTTGTTTCATCTTTAGAAATCCTGCAATAAGAACAATTGAAATCCAAATTAGGAGTAAATCTCTTAATATTACTGTATAAAGAGAGTTTCTTTTTAAAAGTGTCTATATGAAAAGAGAGGCTTTGAATAGAGTTTCTTTAATTAGATTTTAGAGAAAAAATGAGAGGTTATGCTCCTTTGTTTGAATAGATCAAAAGCAGAAGAACAAGAGAATTAACCAGAGGAAGAAAGAATCCAAATTGCTTGATTTTTAGTGTGTCCCATCAGAAAAATGAAATTCCTCTTGATATTCTAAGTGATATTGTTTTTCAACAGATCTCTAGATCTAAACATGTATTTCTCAGAGAAGTAGAGAGTCTCAGAAATTGGGTTATTCCTTGGACAATATTTAGCTTTAAAAATTTGAGATCATAAAGAATTTTCAGTTCTAAATCTCCATCATCTTTTAGCATTGAAAGCATGACAAATATCAATTAATCTTTTGAAACCCAATTAATCAAAATATGATTTATGATAATAGCTTTGCCACCAACAAAGAAAAACTTACCTTTCCAATTATAAAAATAAAATAAACAAACTTTTAGGGCGTGTTTTTCAAATTTTCTATGTTTGATAGATTAAAATGTTTGGAAAATATTTTATCTAAGAAAATACGCTCCTTAAAAATAAGAAAAATGACTTTTTTACTTTTAGTGAAAACAAGTTGCATATGTGACGTTCCAAGTTTATTGTTTCCTCACCACCCACCCAATTCTCACCCCTTGATCCTACCCTTGCCACCCCCGAACCCTCACTTCTCATCCCTATATATCTACCTTCATAACGTTTTGCTAGACAACATATAAATACTTTTGTAATAATATTTTCTTACTTACTTACCAAACACTAAAAAATAAATAAAAGATCTATTTATAAATATTTTCTTAGATATCATTTTCTGTGAAGAACATTTTCCTTGGTACCAAACACAAGATTTAGCAAGTGGAATGTATCCTAATAGGGATGGCAATGGGGCGGGGCGGGGCGGGATGAGAGCAGGGCGGGGCGGATTTAAATATATTTTTAAAAAATTTATGTGAGGCGGGGTGGTTGCGGGTTAGGGCTAAAGAAACTTTTAATTCGCTGTTCACACAAATTCTGTATCAGTTTTGCAACTGATTGAATATTTATGAAATTTTTTTGAATGGCCAGAAAGCTATAAAGAAGAAAAAATTATGTCACTGTTTGCATTTTAAATTTTTGTTTATTACATCAAATGTAACTAATTAAAAGCTACCAAAAAAGTTAATTGACATGTCTAAAAGAAGAGTATTATAAAGGAAAAGTTGTATTTTAATGCTAGGCTACCATGTTAATTTAGTGTTAACAGTTAACAAAATTCCAATTTCTTACAAATTATGTGGGATGGGGCGGGTTTATGCGGAGCGGGGCGATGCGGATTGAAAATAACAAATCATACTATATGGGGCAGGTAGAAATCTTAGCAGGTTTAAGCGGGTTTGTCCCGCAACCACCCCATCCCGCCCCATTGCCATCCCTATATCCTAATATTTGTTTGGTACTTTGGTTGGTGCGTGTGTGTAACTTTTTGGCACAGAAAATGTGGGAGAAGGGATAGGTGTCTTCCCTTTTCTCAATTATCCATCAATTTCCCATGTTACGTTTGTCTAATGACAAGACCACGAATCTTCTCTTTAAGGATTAAGAATAATACAACACAAAAAGTTAGAACAAGCAAATAGTTAATTGATAGTGTCGTTCATTTAGCAAACAAGTTTTTGTACACATTATTATATTGAAAGGAACTGTATTTAGGAATAGTGTATATTGTTTCTATTAGTAATATGAAAGTATACAACTAGAAAATAAAAAGAGAGACAAGGAAGGACCTGCCTGGAATCATGTTCAAAGAAGGCTGCTAGTTGCCTGTCTTTGTTCAACTAATCAAAGATATTATTAGGTAACTCTGTTAGCAATTCCCTCTGTTTCTATTTATACGTTGTTCTTACTAAAAATATATGTTTTTTAATACTTGTCATTTTACACAAAATCAATGCATAAATAACACTATTCTTTCTATTTAACTCTTTAGAGTTATTAGCCTTGAAAATATGAATTTGACCAAATAAGAAAACTAAATGATTAATTCATGTTCATTGGTTAATTTATTAATTAAAATAAATTAATTTCATTTATTGAAAACTTAATTTCAAGAGAATACTAAATAAGAATATAATGATAAATTAACATAGTTTTTAAAAGTACGTAAAATCTAAAATTGTGACATATAAATAGAACCGAGGGAGTAAAATAATAGAATAAGTTTGGTGCAAATTGAATGAGATGACTGATTTTGGAGAAACAAAAGAGAGATAGAAAGTTAGAAGATGTTGAAGCAATGATACATGTATGGAGATGGTGACAAAAGAGCCAGCACATAATGACTTTAGCAAGTTAAGACACGAAAGTGTTTCCCTGAAAACCATGCAAAAATTATGGGACAGTTACTGACTTTTCTAGCTAGTTCATTGCTCCTTATATATATATATATATATATATATATATATTCACTTCATTTCAATTTATGTGAGTCAGTTTGATTTGATACAAAATTTAAGAAAGACTTTTGATATTTGTAGTTTAAAATATATAAATCATAGATGTTTGTGTGACTATAAACTATTGTATTTTAAAGTTAAATTGTCACTACATATAAAAATGTGTCATTCTTTTTTAAAATAACTATAAAAAAAAAAGTGAGTCATGACAGAAAAAATATTACTCCTATATATATAGGGGAGCTCCTCCCATTAATTATTTGTAAGTTAAATATAGTAGAATGTTGAGTTCATGTGTTTGAGGGGGGAATTAAGGAAGGAAATTCATCAGTCCAAACAAGGTGGTATGTTGGGACTGATCTTTGCTGCTGAATCATTGGTTCATCACCATATCTCTAAGCACAAGGATATATATATATATATATGTTGTTGCGCCAATGATGCAGGAGCTGAGTTCAGTTTTGTCTTCCTTTTCTTGGACTGAAGGGTTTCCTTCTCAACCCCAACCATGCATCGATCTTGCTCGTTAACGCAGGTTTGATGGATTCAATCTTTCATTATATTCTTAACACTATACGTTAAAATTATGTGTTTGGAATTTCATATTAGTTGTTACAATTTTACTTTACTGATTTTTTTTTTACATGTACATCGAAGTTCCATATATTCAACAAAACCACATGTGTTGTGTGACAAAATTGACTGAGAAACCATGAATCCAAGTATTCACATTAGCCAAAATTGTTTCAACGTGGAATTTCCAGTTTTTGTTTCAAAAAATTGATTTCATTAAGTTTGCACTGACAGCGCTTATTCTAATGATAACATGTATATGAAAAGCTTTCCATATCAGCAAGGAAAAGGTATGTTATTGCACTTCTAATTATTATTTTTTTCTTATGTAGAGTTACTATTGGTGCCAGGGGCGGACCTACATTGGTGCAAGTGGTTCAACTGAACCCACTTCGTTGAAAATTTTTGCGTTATACGTATATAAATTATTTGCGAAATTGTATATGTAAATAAAATGAACCCATTTTACACAAAGTAAAGGCGTGGTTCACTGGTGTATGGGGTTCAAATTTGCCCTTCATACTCGAGTTCAAGTCTCAGTGAAGACATAATTTTTGTTCTTTTTTGTATTTTCAAGTCTCAAGTGGTGGGTTATTTATTTATTTATTCTTTTACTAAATTTAAGTTATTTATTTATTTATTTATGATTTTTTAAAATTGCTCTAGTTTAATTTTATACATAATAGTAATAAGTAGCATGTTAAATAAAAAATATGTGGAAATTTTTTTTGTAAGTAGATAAAAATTTCATAGAATATATTTTTGTTAGGAAATATCACCTAAAAAAACTTTTTAAGGATATAATAAAAATTTTAAAAAAACGATAATTGTTATTATCGACTTTCGTCATGGTTCTTTGTAACTTGAACCCACTTGAACAAAATCCTAGGTCCGCCACTGAATTTGGTGCTGCTGTCACATATAAGGATCATTAACTGATATATGAAAATTAACGAGTCCAACTTCAATACGGACACTTTTTAGATGTTATAGATCAAAAGGGATTCTTCCTAAAAACACATATCAAAATAGACACTTTGCCCATTTGTGGGCGAACTACCTTTAAAAATTTTGTGATGTATTTTGTGTTTTGAGGTGAATTCACGGAAGTTAACTTTATTTATTATAGTTCGCCCATAAATAGGCGAATTATTATTTTTAGGAAGAATCCCCTTTGGTCTGCATCCAAAAAGTGTCTGTTTTAAGATCAGACTCCAAATAACCCTTTATCTGCATTTTTAACAATTCACACGCATATTGGTTATATTAAAGTTTACAAGTGTATTCTAATTATAGTACACCCAAGCAATTAACTAATGCAATTGGAATTGCATTTTTTTTTTGGGAAAATTACTAAAGTATACACCTTTAAGTATATTATTTTTCATTTGTCCCTATATCTTTTAAAAATAACTAAAATCCCTTATTTTAATAATGTATTAATGTATCCGTGCTTGTATTAATGTATCCGCGCTTTCATTAAAGTATCCGGGTTGAGTTAATTTTAAGGGATTATTGTGATTAGAAAAAAAATAGAGATAAATAGTAATTTCATCTTTACACTATGTGATTTATGTAACTTACCCTTCTTCTTTTTTCCGCTTGGAGTATCAGTTTCACTTGACATCAATAACTAACTCAAAATAGGAAAAAATATTTTTTGGGTGATTTTACCCCTCTAAATTTTTATTCTATTTTAAAGTTTTACTTCTTATGGTGTTAAGGTATCTAAATAGGCTGAGACGTTTTTAATTTTAATTTTACACAAGTGTCTAGTGTTTACAAATATAATCCTACCACAATTCTATTTTAATACGTTTGCGAAAGTAAAATCGTTTATTTCCACTTACGTTTTCCCCAGTCACGTTACTTTAAGATATTACGAGAAATAAATACGATAATAGTAGTAGTTTTATGTATTACTAATATTGTGTTTGGTACACTTTTTCAACTTATATATAACTAATGCGTACATTAATTATATTCACTTATACACTCTATTCGATATTAAGATATGTATACAAGAAGTTTTAATTAATGCATTAGCATGTTAAACACACAGTTACCCCTCAAAGTCTTTACCATATCCTTTCTAGTTTCCACCATATTTGTGGAGAGTATTTTTGTAAACAAATATTTTTTTCTAGAAATTTTGCGATGCATGTTATTTTTAATACACCAAACCAAACATAATATAAGAAATATTTCAGCATTTCTAATACATCATATTGTACACTATTCTTATACGCCTTACCAAACAACTCCTAAATATATGGACACAGCCTTAACTTCCATTTTTTTAAGAAATAAAATTAACAAATGTAAACTACACATAAAAACTCAAACAAATAGAAGTTAAAAAGTATATAACATGATCTGACAATGTTCAACAAAGTTTGGCAAAAAGAACATGGTACAATTGCACTAGAAACTTTTTCTTCTTATTTTGTTCACATTTGAACTCCTCAAGCAGAATTTTCTTTAGCTAGGTAACAACTAACACTAAACCAAAACCCAAATGTAAATTTTTACATCCATGCCTATGCTAAAGCTACAGTACAACAATGTTCCTAACTAAGAAGCAGCAGTGCTTGCATACAACAGGGTGAAGAATATTTCTATTTCCGGTATGTCTTGGATAACTTGGATATACCTGTTTCTATTGGGTTCTTCGAGTAGGATCTGGTCCATGTGAGCGATTCGTGGAAGAAGTTTAGCTAATGGCATACCTGATGTTAAATTGGCATCACCACATAAGACCTTTATGTCTTCCATCAGTACATCCACGGCTGCTTTTAGTAATATGTCTACGATATTCCTGAATTCAGTACTGCCCAATAAAAAGTTGGACTGTGAGTATATTACTAACAAATTAACCACAAAGGCACAAGCCAAGAAGACTAATACTGAAATGGACTTAAAACATTGAAATATTTTCCTTAGTTTTTGAATTCTGACGCTTTGCAGGGGCATGAGGGCTATCTGCAAGAAGGAATATTCATTTAACATTATTCATGATAAATCAGCTTAAGAAGATGCAAATTTTACATCAGTTCCTTCCATTCTTTATGATAATGATAAAAATATATACATGAAAACTACTTCACAATGTCATGCTCCAGAGCAAGTAACCTGTTATGAAGTAGTTTTTTCACATAACTTCCAGAAAATAGCATTGTTTACATGATTGATCATGCCAATCAGTGCCGTAAAGAAACTTATATTTGACTCACAACATAATGATGAACTTGAATTACCTAAGTGAATGTCATAATGCTAAACACAGGTATAGCAAGAAAAGTACCTTGACAACACTGCTTGTGTCTCCAGCATAAGTTGCTCAAATTTGGATGCATTAGACAGATCTGTGCTGCCAGTGCTCGAGCTTACACCAAACTTATTTCGCTTAGAGTCCTCTGGCATCAAAAAACTCAGCCACTGATGAGGACTTCCCGTGTTCATGAAGGTGTTCAATATCTGAATAACAGTATCGTGAAGTACAGTAGTGTTGAAGAAATCCTTCAGCTGTTTTCTGCAAATTTGAAGTTCTGAGTTGATTATAAAAACCTTTCAGGCAAGATATATAGCTTGCTGATATACATGTGGACGTGGTGGATATAACAAAGAGTAATCTGCACAAATTTTAGGTTCAAGAAGGTTAGCTAATCGTGTACCTTTCTATTAGCTCTAAAGCTCTCTAAGTTTTAATGGTGACACTTAACTTGTTTGCAGGTCACGATGGAAAGTTCAATCAAGGATGGAAATCTTGAACCCCAATTCAAGGAGATTACATTCCCAAAAATACAACGGGAGCGAATCACAAAGGATCAATCAAATCAATGCAGCAACCTGAAATCTCGACACAACCACAGATGGAAACAAGAGAAGAAAATAAAATCCGCCTAATTCTGGAAGAGAACACTTCAGCAGGGATATCAGCATCCAGTCAAATCCTCTAATCTTGGAAAGAAGAAAATCAGCCAGCTACGAGAAACGGCATCCAGAGAATATGCAAGGATTGGTGCACACCATGTCATCAACACTGACACTAATCAAGATCTCAATCACAAAATCTCATCTCGTGTGATTGGGAGAATCCCTTGGGTTACCTTAGAGCAATCAGCAAGGAGATAAAAGGAACTGATCTCCTCCAAGATTGAAGACCTTGCAGAAGCCTTTATAAAGATGTCCTTCAATCTCTTAGTTCCCCTATTGAACACCATTTGACTATTGGGCCTACATCTTCTGCTCCGGCAAGACCGCCAATTGTTCAAGTTTATTTGAGAAGACGAGAGATCGATGATACATGTTCTGCACCAGTTCCTTTGTTATCAAATCTTTCTTCACTCGATCCTTCAGATGATCTTGATCTCCCTATTGCTCTTCGCAAAGGTAAAAGAACTCGTCATTCGACATATTCCATTGCTAATTTTGTTTCTTATGACCGCTTATCCTCTATGTCGAGGTCCTTGTTTGCTTCTTTAGACTCCATCTATGTACCCAAAACAATGAAGGAAGCTTTGAATCATCCTGGATGGTATGATGCGATGCTTGAGGAAATACATGCCTTAGAGGAAAATCACACGTGGAATTTGGTGGATTTACCTAGTGGGAAGAAACCAGTGGTATGTAAGTGGGTGTTCACAGTTAAAGTAAATCCAGATGGTTCTGTGGCAAGACTTAAGGCCAAACTTGTGGCTAAAGGGTATGCTCAGACTTATGGGGTGGATTATTCAGACACTTTCTCTCCCGTTGCCAAACTTACTTCCGTCCGCTTGTTCATTTCTCTAGCTGCTTCTGAGAATTGGCCTTTACATCAGTTGGATATCAAAAATGCATTCCTTCATGGTGATCTTCAAGAGGAAGTATATATGGAGCAACCACTTGGTTTTGTTGCTCGGGGGGAGTATGGGGAGTGTGTTATTTGAAGAAGTCCTTGTATGGCTTGAAACAGAGCCCACGAGCTTGGTTTGGGAAGTTCAGCGACGCAGTCCTGGAGTTTGGGAAGAAAATGAGCAAATGTGATCACTCAGTCTTCTACCGACAATCAGCAGTTGGCACTATCCTACTGGTTGTGTATGTTGATGACATTGTCATCACAGGAAGTGATTATGCAGGGATCTCTTCCCTCAAATCTTTCCTGCATACTAGGTTTCATACGAAAGGCTTGGGTGAGTTGAAATACTTTTTGGGTATAGAGGTGAATAGAAACAAGAAGTGAATTATGTTGTCTCAGAGAAAGTATATTCTTGATCTTCTTGCAGACATTGGAAAGTTGGCAGCTAAACCTTGCAATACTCCAATGGTTCCCAATGTGCAGCTTATGAAAGATGACGGCGACCTCTTTGATGATCGTAAGAGATACAGGAGGTTAGTTGGGATGTTAAACTACGTCAGTGTGACTCGTCCAGACATTGCTTTTGCAGTAAATGTTTGTCAGCCAGTTTATGTCCTCTCCTACAGTCAACCATTGGGCAGCTTTGAAGCAGATTTTATGTTACTTGAAAGGAGCCCCTGGACTTTGGATATTCTATAGCAACCATGGTCATACTCGAGTTGAGTGTTTTGCAGATGCTGACTATGCCGGATCCAAAATTGACAGGAGATCGACTACAGGCTATTGTGTCTTTGTTGGAGGGAACCTAATTTCATGGAGGAGTAAGAAGAAAAGTGTTGTATCTCGATCTAGTGCAGAATCTTAGTACAGAACTATGTCACAGTCTACGTGTGAGATTATGTGGATACATCATCTTCTAACTGAAATTGGGTTGAAACATCATACACCAGCAAAACTTTGGTGTGATAATCAAGCTGCCTTGCATATTGCCTCAAATCCGGTGTATCATGAAAGAACTAAACATATTGAGGTTGATTGTCATTTTATTCGTGAGAAGATTCAGGAAAACTTGATTTCCACTGGCTACGTGAAGACAGGAGAGCAAGTAGCTGATTTACTCACAAAGTCATTGAATCGAACTCGAGTTGATTATCTTTGTAACAAGCTGGGCATGATCAATATATATGCTCCAGCTTGAGGGGGAGTGTTATAGAATGTATAGACTTAAATCTTAGTAATATACATAGCTATATTTAGGTAGCAGATTTATAGGAATCACTGCAGATTCATAGGAATCACTGCAGATTCATAGGAATCAATCTTAATTTCTTTCCTTAGTTAGCACCTAATGTATTGTATTTATTCACTGCTAACCTACTACAATAAGATAACATCTTCCATTAAATTACAAAAACAAAGCTTTTCAGGATTTCTACAATAAGGAGGGTTACATTCAGAACTTTTGATCTCCACACTCCCCTCAACAAAACGGCATGGTAGAAAGAAAGAACCGATCACTACAAGATATTGCCAGAACAATGCTCATTGAACAAAGTCTTCCTGATCACTTTTGGGCCAAAGCCGTAAGTATTGCCTATCACATTCTAAACAGATGCCTTATCAGACCTATCCTAAAGAAAACACCATATGAATTATGGAAAGGTAGGAAGCTTAATTTGAGCTACTTTCATCCTTTTGGATGCAAAAGTGTTTTGTGCACAACAATGGAAAAACAATCTGGGTAAGTTTGATCCCCGAAGCGATGAAGATATATTTCTTGGGTATGCTCCCTCCAATAGATCATTTAGAGTTTTTAACAAAAGAACTCTATCCGTGGAAGAATCTCCTCACGTTTTTCTTAATGACTCTAACCCTCTAAATCTAGATTCTAGTATATCTGAGCATGACATAGGTGAAGATGTGAACAACTCCATTCCAAGACTAGAACCTGCTAAAAAAGATCCAGTGACCAGCTCGGAGCCGACAAAGCCAACAACCACTACTACTGAAGATCTAAGTCAGTCGACTAAGCCTTCAAACAACCCTCGAGAATGGAGAAGTGAAGCTAGCTTTCCTAATAACTTTATCATTGGCAATCAAAAAGCAAACACGGTCTTCACTGAAACATCATCTTCTGTGGCTCTAATATCTCAACTAGAATCGAAGCATATCGATGAAGCCCTAAAAGATGAATCATGGATGAATGTCAGGAAGGAAGAACTTGATCAATTTGAGAGAAGTCAAGTGTGGACCCTTGTCCAATGACCAAAAAATCTCTCAGTAATCGACACAAAGTGAAATTTCATAAACAAGCTAAATGAAGTAGGTAAAGTAGTGAGAAACAAAGCCAGACTAGTCACTCAAGGATGCTCTCAACAAGAAGGTATAATCTATGATGAAACTTTTGCTCTTGTAGCAAGGTTAGAATTTATTTGCATCCTCCTAGTCTATGCTTCTTTCAAACGTTTCAAATTATTCCAAATGGATGTTAAAAGTGCTTTTCTAAATGATTTTATAAAAGAGGAAGTTTTCTAAAACAACCCCTGGTTTTGAAAATCCCTCTTGTCCTAATTATGTTTTAAAATTGACCAAAGTTTTATACGGCCTCAAACAATCCCCCAAAGCTTGGTATGAACCATCTTAACTCATTTTTGCTAAATAACAATTTTCAAACAGGAATAATAGATACTACCCTATTTATTCAAAGAAGCTCTTCAAATATCTTGATTATTTAAATTTACATTGATCACACTATTTTTGGTAGCTCTGACCCTCTTTTATTCGAGAATTTTGTTGATCTAATGAAAGGAGAACTCGAAATGAGCATGATGGGAGAACTAACGTTCTTCCTAGGACTACAAATCCAGCAGTCATAAGAAGGAACTTTCATCACTCAATCCAAGTACACCAAGGAACTCATCAAGAAATTCAGGATATGGAAAAAGGAAAAGCTTTTTGGCACCCTATGAGTTTATCCACTTGTCTAGAAACTGATGCGCCTAGAAAAGACGTTGATGACAAATTATATCGAGGAATGATTGCATCATTGCTCTATCTTACTGCCAACAGACCCTATATCATGTTCAGTGTGTGCAAGTGCGCCAGATTTCAATCCGCTCCAAAGGAATCCCATTTGATAGCAGTCAAAAGAATCATACGATATCTCATCGAAACTCAGAATCTTTGATATCCTCATACTAACAATTTTGATCTAAGTGGTTACTCAAATGCAAACTTTGCAGGTTATAAGACAGATCGTAGAAGCACCACTCATCTCGTGGCACAGCAAAAAATAAAGCTCTATGGCCCTATCCACAACCGAAGAAGAATACCTAGCTCTCGGTAGTGTGGGACTCAATTACCGTGGATGAAACATCAATTTCTTGATTATGATCTATTTTTTTTATAATGTGCCTATTCTCTGTGACAATACGAGTGAGCTATTAGTTTGTCTAAATACACCGTGCATCACTTTAGAGCAAAACATAATGACATTAATCATCATTTTATCAGAGATTATGTTGAAAATGATGATTTTTCTCTATAATTTATTGATTCCAAAAATGAACTTACTGATATTTTTACAAAACCTCTTTTAGAAGAAACATTTTGTTTTTTGATGATTGCTTAGGTGTCACAGATTCTCATTAATTTATTTTTTTTGCTTAATTAGATTATTTTGTTGCCTTTTGTGCACTTTTCCATGTTCTGACACCCGTCTTTCCATCTCCTCCGCATATTTTTCTGATCTAATGAAAGGAGAATTCGAAATGAGCATGATGGGAGAACTAATGTTCTTCCTAGGGCTACAAATCTGACCATCATCAGAAGGAACTTTTATCACTCAATCCAAGTACACCAAGGAACTCATTAAGAAATGTGGGATGGTAAAAGGAAAGCTTTTGGCACCCCTATGAGTCTATCCACTTGTCTAGAAACAGATGCGCCTGAAAAACACGTCAATGAAAAATTATATCATGGAATGCTTGGATCATTGCTCTATCTCACTGCCAGTAGACCCGATATCATGTTCAGTTTTAGCAAGTGCGTCAGATTTCAATCTGCTCCAAAGGAATCCCATTAGATAGTGGTCAAAAGAATCATACGATATCTCATTGGAACTCAAGATTACGGACTTTGGTATCCTCATACTAACAATTTTGATCTGATTGGTTACTCAAATGCAGATTTTGCAGGTGATAAAACAGAACGCAAAAGCACCAATGGTACATGCTAAATCCTCGGAGAAGCACTCATATCGTGGCACAACAAAAAACAAAGCTTTGTGGTCCTATCCACAACCAAAGCAAAATACATAGCTCTCGGTAGCTGTGGAACTCAAAAAATGTGGATGAAACATCAATTGCTCGATAATGATCTAGTTTTGGGTAATGTGCCTATGATTTGTGACAATACGAGTGCTATCAGTTTGTGTAAATACATATAGAGCAAAACATATTGACATTAAGCATCATTTTATCAGAGATCATGTTGAAAATGACTATTTTTCCCTAGAATTAATTGATTCCGAAAATCAACTTGCAGATATTTTTACAAGACCTCTTTTAGAAGAGAGATTTTGTTTATTGCGTGATTGCTTAGATGTCACAAATTCTCATAAATTTATTTCCTTTGCTTAATTAGATTATTTTGTCTTTTTTTATGTGCACTTTTGCATGCTGACACCCGTCAATTCACCTTCATCTCCTTTGCATCCCTATATCTTTACGCCCCTTAACCTTTCCTCTTCCAACTGTTCATCTTCCATAGACCTCTATATCTCTCCGCTCCCAAAACCCTTTTCCCTCATCTCAAACCTTCTCTGCTTGTCTCTTCCATGACTAACACCTCTCAAGTCTCCATTCATCGATAAAGCAAGAGACTGAAAAACCCCTTAGTCTCTTTCTCTTCTGTTGAGATTTCGGACTCCTCCATGGATAATCTCCCTGCTTCCTCTGCCTCTAACAAAAAATCCTTCCCTTCTGGGCATGCAAGCAAGAAGCACAAAGCAGATTCCGTGGATTTCACACCAGAAGACCTGCAATTGTTCTGGAGCTTAGTGGAGAAGGCCAAGTTCATGGCTTTCAAAGACAGAACTTCGGCTCCTGGACGAGTAATTTGCCTCGATAAACTGGAAAACTCTCATTGCCCTGTGAGTATGTATTTCAATTTCCAGAAACTGCATCTTTTCTTCTTGCTCTGTGAAAATGAAGCGTTTGAGGAACCGGTTAAAATGTTCAATGCAAATCTTCGCGTCTCTAAGGACAATGGTGAATTAGAAACCCTTGTGTTGGGGAACCGCATTGTCCTCAGTCAACATCTCCTTGAAAAGGTTTTTGGAACTAAGTTCTCTGGAAGAATTCCCTTTTTTAGCGGAAACTGGCCTGATGATTTCGAAGTTACTCTTGAAGAGGCCAAACGAGCCATTGCTGAGAAAGGTTTGAATCTCTCTGATTTTGGACCCTCTACTGTCTGTTTTGAACATAGAATCCTGGCTCACATTGTTGCTACTACTCTGCTTCCCCGCAAAAGCTCTCTTAGCTCCCTCACTATTCGAGATGTTTTTGTTGTGTATTGTCTGATTAGGAAAATCAAGATTAACTGGGCTGAATGGTTTCTTGGTTACATGGTGGAAAGCTCTCAAGACTCCAGTGGGTCTGCTAGTCTACCTTATGGGATGGTGATCTCTCGCATCCTTAAGGATATTGGGGTAGATCTGTCTGAATACACTGCTACCAAGATCTCTGCTACCTATGATCTCACAACCTTCGCCAGCATGGGATATACTCTTGCAAATGGAAGGTGGACAAAGAAAGCTCTCTCCAAGCCTAAGGTGGGATTTTCAGGCGAAGAAAAGACTACTGCAACCTCTGAAACAGACATCCTAAAGGTGAGTGTAGCGGAATTAATGAAAGAAACCATGGAGATCAAACACACCTTAGCTGCAGTGGTTGATGGCGTACAGAAGGTGCAAGATTCCCTGCCCAGCATTTCTACTCTATCTGAAGGCACGAGTTCAGGCATGGGAAATCTGAAGCTTCAACTGAACCACCTGCGCAGTGAAGGAGTCAAATCCTTCAACAAAGTTCTCAATCAAGTCGACTCCAAGGCTGCTAGAGTTGAAGTTTCCCAGAATGAGCTTGCTACTGCTGTCCAGAATTCCTACTTCTCTCTCTCCAAACTCACTGAAAAGACCTATCACTCCTTTGAAGGGATCATAAACACACTGAAATATTTTCTTGCTGACCGCTGAATTACCTCTTCTTTTTGCTTGGATGTACTTATTGCCCTGTTTGTAGGCCTTTGAACTCCCTCCTTCCTAGACTTCTTTTTTATGATGAAGGGGGAGATATATTATGTTCTGCATGCCTATGAACTGCTGTTTTGCTTAACTGATTTCAAACTTATGAACTGCTATTTTGCTTAACTGATTTTATTCCTATGTGTGATTGCCTATTTGATATGTGATGTGTAACTCTATATCAGTCTAGTAGCGGTTGTATGCTTTGTGCATTATTACCTCGACAGGTCTAGAACCATCCTCCAAAGCTAACTGGCCATGTAGATAGGGGGAGCTCAAGCTTAACATATTCAGGGAAGTAAAATGAACTCATACCCCTCTTTGGTGTCATCATCAAAAAGGGGGAGGCTGTTAGCTCTAAAGCTCTCGAAGTTTTAATGATGACTCTTAACTTGTTTGCAGGTCACGATGGAAAGTTCAATCAAGGATGCAAATCAAGTCTAGCGGACTTGAACCCCAATTCAGAGAGATTCCATTCCCAAAAACAGAACGGGAGCTAATCACAAAGGATCAATCAAATCAATCCAGCAACCTGAAATCTCGACACAACCATAGATGGAAACAAGAGAAGAAAATCAGATCGGCCTAATTCTGGAAAAGAACACATCAGCAGGGATATCAGAATCCAGTCAAATCCTCTAATCTTGGAAAGAAGAAAATCAGCCAGCTACGAGAAACGGCATCCAGAGAACATGCAAGGATTGGTGCACACCATGTCATCAACACTGACACTAATCAAGATCTCAATCACGAAATTTCATCTCGTGTGATTTGGAGAATCCCTTGGGTTACCTTAGAGCAATCAGCAAAGACATCAAAGGAACTGATCTCCTCTAAGATTGAAGACCTTGCAAAAGCCTTTATAAAGAAGACTACATCAAGTGTAGACACACACAACTTCACTTGAGCATTCCAAGTTACTTCTTTTTCTTACTAAAGCACTGGAATCTGTACTAGCTTATCAGTGTAAACAAAAAGAAAGAAGATAATAGGTAGCTATATGGGTAGAGGCTGTGGCACAAAAGCAGAACTAATCTCACATCAGTTCAAGAGAGATTCTACATGATCATTCCAACACCCTTTGTAATCAAGTTACCAACCAAGCTCTAAGGAAACCCTTGTAACCCAAGGGAATTGGATTAGACACCACAACGATGAATGATGATCAAAACCGGTATAAATCTGTGTCATTAATTACTTCTGTCATAACTTGCACTTTACTTTATTTGCTTTGCTTCACTAACTCTCATCACAGGAACATAGTCAACTACTAAATTTCCTTCAAATTAAAATGCAGTCAATTCAACCCCCCCCCCCTCTCGAATATCACTTTCATCTAGCAAAATATGTAAACGCAATAACATACCAAGTGCAGTCCCACAAAGTGAGTCTGAGGATGGTAGAATGTACGCAACCCTTACGCCTACCTCATAGGTAGAGAGGTTGTTTCCAATAGACCCTAGGCACAAAAAACAAGAAAATCCAACACTCCACCCAATCCAACAAAGTTGATCTAACCACCACTATGTAGAACTCGCCTTTAAGTTTTGGTGGCATCTTTTATCATATAAGATTCCCGATGTTAGCCTCCATTTCATCCGCCCTGCACCAATATGGTGAGTAACATCCTCGACAATCTCCCCATTCTCTTGGATAGTAGACCCAAGATACTTAAAACTACCTCTTTTTTGATCACATGTGTATCAAGCCTCACTTCCACATTGTAAAGATGTGACACCTGTGCCTAACTCAATCCCAAAAACTAGCTCATGAGGAAAGGATTTCCCAAGTCCATATAAGCAGACAACCAATCTATGTTCCAACCAATGTGGGACTCTAACCCACTCTAACACCCCCTTCAAGCCCAGGCCCAACTGGAGCGTGGACCGGCAGCCCAAACTGGGAATGAACTTGACTCTGATACCATGTAAAGATATGACATCTAAGCCTAATTCAACTCCAAAAACTAGCTTATGAGGGGAGAATCTCCCAAGTCCTATAAGCAGACCACCAATCCATTCCCCAACCAAATGTCGGATTCTAACCCACTCTAGCACACGTCAACCTCATGCGCTGTCACTGAACTAGCACTCTGAGTATTTTGTTTTGGTCTTGCTCAACCTAAACTCTTTAGACTCTAGAGTCTGTCTCTAAAATGTTGGCTTACCGTTAGCTCCACCATGAGTCTCGTCAATCAGAACTGTCATATGCCAATAGCATACACCAAGACAGCTTACCTTGAATTTTTTGTGTCAATGTATCCATCACAAAGGAAAATAAAAATGGGCTAAGGGTTAATCCCCGGTGCATCCTCATTAAAATTAGGAAGTGCTCTGAGTCTCCTCCCAAAGTCCTTACCCTAGTCTTGACTCCATCATACATGTCCTTGATCGCGCTAGGGTATGCCACAGGTACACCTCTAGCCTCCAAGCAATTCCAAGGAACCTCCCTCGAGGCTTTGTTCGTAAACATTTTCTAGGTCGATGAACACCATGTATAAGTGCTTCCTCTCCCTATACTGCTCCACCAGTCTCCTAACAATATGAATGGCTTTTGTAGTTGAGCAACCCGACATGAATTTGAACTGATTTTCAAAAATTTCCATGCCCCTCCTCACCCTCGTCTCCACCACCCTCTCTCAAACCTTCATAGTGAGGCAAAATATGAAAATCCTAGAGAATGATGTAAGATTGGGGAACCTATTGCCTTGCCAGTGGCTAGCAATTGGAAGGTGGCAAAATGAGCAATTAATCACATTTATCTAACTATAACATTTGCACTGTATATCATCCATCTAGCTCGATGTTCATAGTCATTCATTTCTAGCCAAACATTCTTAGATACAACAATAAAGAAAGTATAGATATAAGAAACGAGAAAAACACACATGTGATCTCATCTACTGCTTGCAAAGTTAAGATCATAGGCGTGAACACTGCTCGATCCTTGTTAAAAAAATTGAAATTTCAAATTGCATATGAGTGAGGGTTTTAGTTGAAACATCCCATTCCAAGATCATCAATTTTGTAGTTTAGATTAGTTGTTAGAAATCGAAAAATATAGGCATGCTTTAACATTCTACAAAATAACACGTTTAGTAAAAAGACATTGATTTGAATTTGCAAAGCAGCCATAAATATTTTTTTCAAGTCGAGTAAAGACAACATGTTGCCCCACAAGTGTTTTACTTCTCACTCCCCTTCACAAACCCCAATGCCACTATAGACTACCTAAACTTTTTTGCATTTAGACGAGTACATCAACATCATAAGCAAATCTAGAATTTGAACTTTACGAGCTCAGATATAGAGTGTTACCACAATGTTTTGAGTATTATCTCTTGTTATTGCGGTATTGCCATCTATATATTGCACAGGGCTTTAAAGTATTTTCTATACGAAACCTCGCCACTACTTTGTTGGTGACGGTCAATGATGCTTACTGAATGCGTGTTGGTGTACTCGTACTACACTTTTGCACTGTGTGAGCAAATACTTATCTGAGTACCTGCGCACTCGTTTTTGATCTTTGGAGTTGGTGTTGTGTTCCATTGGTCAGCCTCCTACTTTGATCCTACTGTGACTGTAGTCTTTGTAGCTTTCTTTATAATATTTTCTTTCCAGATAGACTTGTATTATTCTGATGTAGTTGTACTTTCACTCCTAGTAGCTCATGATTTATTTTTTTTGAAATTGGTAACGTTGTATTCCTCAGCATTAAGGATATGCTGGAGACCTTCAAAAAGAAGCAAAAAGAGAGTAGGAGGAAGCGCGTTATTGTCTGTATAGTTTTCTAGAGCAAAGATCTAGCAACACATTTATTTTGTCAAAAGTTTTTTGGTGATGAAAACTTCAATCTTCAAGCATGGAACTTCTTAAAATGCATGAACAACGGAGGACGTGACTTGTCATCGATACTCCTGGCCTTGTACACACCACTCATCACACCATGGGAGTTGTCCATGGCCGAAGTCGCTAACTTAACTGCAAGAAGGGGGATGCCAAATAATCCAACATAGACCTCATAGTGGTTTTCGTGACTGATAGGTATAGTAATAAAGGCTTCCAAGGATGTTCCTGGCAGTGTTAGGATTAATATAAACATGTCACCATTCAGGACATCTTATCCTGACCTTGGTTCAGTTTCTACATGGCTGCTAATCCGGTAACTGCGGGCTAGAGGGCGAAAACCATTCTTCCCAATCAATAAAGCTCTAAGGCCCTATCTATAGTAAGAGGCCCTTTCTTACTCAGTAGAGTTGAACAAGATTAGACTAGCCTTGCTAAATTCATTCTCGAATGATTCATCGATGGAATCAGGCCTAGGTGTATGAAAATTTCTTGTGATTCCCCTTCTTTCTTTGACATAGGTATCAAAGTGCGCCTCTTCACAAGGGAGATTAAAGTGCAATGAAATGCCTTAAGAGTCGAATATGATTTGTGAAGCATCTGGCTTAGCGGTAATCTCCATGTCAGGAATAATGGCCATTAAGGATGTACTTGTTTTTCCTTTTTTTGGTTTATGTTAATTCCCATAACTTTATATTTCAGTTTAGGCTTAATGATTATTTATTGTTGATTGGTTTGCCTGAAGGGTAAGGTTTAGGCGCTATCGCGATTTAGTTGAATTGAGTCGTGACAACTTGAATTTTACTAGGTTTGAAATTGATTATATGTACTTATGTAGTGAACTTTAACACATACACTGGGTTCAAGCCAAAATTACTGGGTTCAGATGAACCCGTACCTTACGCTCTACATCTGCCCCTGACAGTAACACTTACATAACCTCCCTCCCTGCACAATTCCAACCTATATCTTCATCCTATGTCCTCCTGGTTGACTCACTCCATGAAGCCTCTCTTCCCCATTCTGCATCTCTCCAACAGATATGGGCCTCTAATTTCCAGCATTTTGCATCTAGATGCTCAAGATTTTATCACAGTCGGAACCAGCCATAAGAAGAAGAATACAGTTGAGCATAGATAACATAAGATCACTACTTAAGGTTGAAATTGGAGTAACGAGGAACTTGGAAACAGTTGAGACTTTCTCGTGCATATTCTCAATTATATTGATTTTGCAGTCCCTCTTAACTTGGAGATTGACAACTCTTTTGTTTTTTGGCAGAAAAGGGAGAAACTATAAGGTTTGGGAAATCAAACCATCAGCTAGTAGTCAGTAACTCAGTTTTACCACGTACCAAACATAAATACAATAAATGATACTGAACTGACCAAATACCCAACAGCAAATGCACATATACTGTGTTGTTTTGCATGGTAAAGGAATTAAGTAAGAAATAAAAGGCATACCCTTTTAGGACTTCAGAAGTTGCTCCTTCAAAACTAGAGATTAAGGTGGGCAGGCCAAAAGAAGTTAAATAGTCTGCACTGGCCAGAAACTGCTGCTGGTCGTTTCTGTCAATTAGATCAATTTCATCCTAAAAAACAAAACAGCGTACTTCTCCAATAAACAAAAGAAGTGTAGGCTAAATATGTACCATCAATCGAATCAGCTTTATTAAAGGAAAAGGAAAAAGAAAAGAAATTGCAAGAAGCACCGAAACCATGGGCATAAAATAATTAACACAGTAATCTTGATTTTCTTTTTCCCTTCGGTAACAACCAATTGAAATACTATTTTCATTTTAAGCTTCTCGCAGAACCTGTTTCCTCTGTTTCCATTTGAATATGGACCACAAGGTTCAAATGTTCTCTGTTTGTTCGTGCATATGCACACACACACCTACATATTGTTTTGAAACATAGGGAGAACAAGAACTAGCCAATTTTAGATGTTGAATATTTTCCAGTTAGATTTCCCTCATTTAATATCATGAAGCACCACATATATGTATATATGAATAAACTTTTTTTTTCTTAACAAGTAGAAATTTTAATAGAATAAAGCACCCAGAAAATATAGCAAATTCGGGTACAGAACCCATATACTCTGTGTGAGATCCAGTTCTACCAAGAAATATCCCATTATCTAGCATCAACTACACATTAGTCTCCTTATTTATAGATAGGTTCCTTCTTGTGTGTTGGTTCTACATGATTTTCCAGCTTCTTCGCTATGTTCTTAAAATTAACTGCGCATAAGAGTCTCCTTAGTTCTGTGTTTGTATTCAGGTACCTGAGGAATAGTGGAGGTGCGAGCAAGCTAGCCTAAACACCACCGTTATAAGCAAAGAGAAGTTCTATGTTATATTTTCACTTCCCTCCTTCAGTTTGTCTTTGTTTCCACTTATTTCTTTCCCATTCTACCTCAACTAAGCTAATGCAAATCTTACAATTGTTCTCATTCTGTTGGTCTTAAACTGAATTAATTAAACAGCAAGAACGTGATAAAGCAAAGAGAAAAGAAAGATAAATATTAGCAAAAAGATTGAATTGAACCGGGCAGGCATCTTTTGTGCATACAGGCTCTACAAGAAAATTGACCCCCCTCCAATAGAAAAAAATAGAATCTATATTGTTTCGTTGAGGGTTTCCGGGAAAAGACCATCGGATATTCCTCCAGTTCCTTATAAAAGATATTGAATCCATTAGAATAGAAGTTAATGTGGGTATTTATGTGAAGCAGATGTGTAGCTTCAAGTCAAGGACTTGCATGATAACATTTCAATGTGAGAAGGAAGATGAAAGTTAAAGACAAATTAAGACGAATCCATTATGTGACAACGGGGAAATTTTGGAGACAAAATTAAGTGATAGGGTGTCCAAGAAGAACCTGAAGACGATGGCTAACATTTGAAATATGCATAAGTATCTTTCAGAGAGCGATGACAGATCAAAGCATCATGTCTGGTCAGTTCATTTAACTATAATACACAAAAAGACTACAAAAGGCGGGTTGGTTCATTCAATCCCCCAGAAAACTCTCAAACTTGTGGGCTGATGTCTGTCCATATCGTTTCTAGAGAGCCCCTGGCCCTAACCTTAGTCCAAACATTGTTGGAATTGTCTCTGCAGTCCTAGATCCATGATTCCATGATCTGGAAGTGCGAAAGAGAGGATTCAGAACCTCATAAACAGAACCTGGTTCGATAACTCTATACTTACTTACCTACTTCAAAAAAAAATAACTCTATACTTTGCAGCCAAGCATGGAAATCCCACTTAGTTAGGGAATTCAAAGATACTTAGGTGAATAGCAAGGTGCTCTTATCAACTATCATCAGAATTTCATGGAGAATGACCTAAATATTGACCTTGCGGTAGGCTGTACCATTTATGTGCCTGAATATGCAACTGTGCAAAGCTTCCGCTACATCACAAATTTTCAAAACCTAACGATACCAAAATTACACCCTGCCAAGAGGAGAATTATTACCAGAATTCTAATTTAGTATGTATAGTAACATAGAAAGAGGACCTACGCCTGAAATATGCATTGTAAAAGCTTGCTAGTTCTATGGATAAGAAAATAGTACATATTTCCATCAATGAGTTCGAAGTATAATAACTGATAAGAAAATAAAACCAGCTTTCATTCATATTGTACTTCTCTTTCAATTTATATTGTTAAATGTTTACAATTCTAAGCAACAGACCATCCACAAATTAGTCACATGGTGAACAGATTTTTTTTAAAAAAATTATAAGTAAAGTAAAGATGAGAGACAGAGGGAAGTTTCTGCAATAATGAACAAAAGAACTTGGCTCTAGGCACAAGATGGACATTGAGAAGAATAAACAGGGTAGTTAGGAGACAAAAACAAAAGTTGGAGGTTAGGAAATTGAAACTAAAGAAGGTTTATGTAAGAAAATTAACACTTGGAAGGATGATAGAGAGTATAGAAAGTTATCAGTGAAATCCTTCAGTTCTACTGGTTTGGATATGTTGCAGTCTGGGGGGAAGGTACACTGCTATAGCTATCAGTAAGCGTGATCTGGATGATTTCAGGAGCTGGAGCCTAACATAGATGCCATTGCCAACTCTGACGCAGACCTTACAAGAACTGAGAAGTATAGACCTTCTCAAGTACTGAATTTCACTGTAACTGACCTGTGGACTAGTTCATTGTTCCTAGCATCAACACTAATCAGTAGCTTGTAATCTAAAATTTCATAACCTTAGAGATTGTAATTAGCAACAAGGCTTCTCTAATAAACAATTTAGAAACAGTGATCATCATAATTGTAAGCTAGCTACCAATTATAAAGTCATAAACAAGAAAAGGGGTAGCAGTTCTTACAAATTGGCCAGAACCTCCAATGCCACGTGCTGTGTCTATATAGAGATGTCTCCCTAATATGTTTACTTGAACTCTAATATATAAGCTCAGCAGTGTTGCTGCCCACAGAGACAACACCATTCTTGTAAAACCTGGAAGATCACAAACACACAACAAGATAAGATAACTACTTTATATCAAATTTCAATGCATGAACCCATTCTGCATACTTAAAATTTTGAGTTTGTCCCATAGCTCGAGCTTCTGAGCAACTGTTAGACTATTTGGCAGATCCTTTCCTTTCATCAACCTCTCTGTCAACTGCCTAAGGTCCAATTCTTCTTCTATCTGACTACGTAAACATCGCACTACATGAGGCAATGTTGTTGAATCAGCTATTCTTTGAACATTCTCAAAATGTGCCTTCACCCTACCGATCAAACAAAACATTTCAACCATTAACAACGTTAAGCATGACTAAACTCTTTAGAACAGATAATACACTAAAAAATAAAAGCGAAAAAAAAGAAATCTTTACTGGAATTTAATGAGTTCATCACTTCTCCTTTCCTGTGCGAGTTCTGTGTGGAGATCAGAGAGTTTTCGCCTGTGTGCGTCATACAGCTTGTACAAAAAATACCCACTTCCTAGAACTCCAAGTGTAACATATACCTTTCTCCTATATCTTCTCCAAAATTCCCTATTACAAGAAAATCAAAGTCAATACTGAATGATAAATCAAATCAAATATTGTTTGTATACATGATCAATATGCATTTCAATAAACCTAGAGTCAGAAACAAAATTCAATTTTATATGTAACATAACTAACATTATACTGATACTGTAAAGCGTAAACTTGAAAAGAGAAACAAATGCATAAGAGAAATCCTCTGTTTGTTTGTTTCACCGGCCTTTGTTGCGAAATTGTAAAACAATAAGAGGGTTTTGGCTATTTGATAGCTGCTTTCAAGTTTGAACTTCCAATTTCGAAATAGGCATGTGTGTTTGTTTTGTTGGAGCATTTAATAAAATAGGGGCTTCAATTATTAGTTGCTTCTACTCGTTCTATATTGACTTGACGCATAACTTGAAAAATAATAAGTAATTGAGATAATATTACTATATTATTCTTTAAAAATATTAAATTTAATATTTTGAAAAATGTATTAGATATTAAATCGTATTTAGTAGCAAAGTTAAAATATACATAAAAGGGTAAATTATCTCTTATTGTTCTAAACTGAATAAGTATAGTTGAACGTCGAATTTTAATATAGTGGATAAGTAAAAATGGACGGAGGAAATATTAGAAAATAATAATAAATGAAAGCAATTTGTAGAGTTGAGAAAATGAGCCAAAGTAGGGGTAACGGTTAGGGTAAAAATTGACCCAAACCAAATCAATTTAATAAATTGATTTTAATTTGGTTTGTATGGTTTGGTTTCACATTTTTAAAAATCTATAATATTTGGTTTGATTTTGATTTTATTTTTAAAAAAAGTAACTAAACAGAATCGTCAAATTATATACATATTTTTTTTTGTAATTATATACAATAATATACTTTTTTGAACAATTTTAAATATTTTATATCTATTTTCATTAAAATTTATTTATAATTTATTGATGAAATAAATAAAAAAAAAGACTATTCCTATTGGAAAAAAGAGCAATCTAGTTGTCGTTATTTGGTGAAGTCATAACTAGAGTCATTCTAACATATGTTATCAACATGGAAGAATGAAAGATTTCCTAATAAAATTGATATTCATATCCTGAAAGTCAAGAAAACTTTTACAGTTATATATTAGAATATATATGGATTCATTTTATGTGTATGGATTTCATATTAATAGAATATTCTTAATAATTGTTTATAACTGCAAGAAAATATAGGGTTCGATCAAAATTGTGATTTATTTCATGGTTTCGGGAGAATTTGTATTAGATGTACGCCATGCATGTTACTGTTTTATGTGGTAACCGTAAGATTTATTTTTTATTCTTTTTTAACTAATATGCGATGCTAGCAGAGTAACATTTGGGGCTGCTCTTGCTCAAAGGAAAGAGAAGTTATTCCATCTGGTGTACTATGAAAGTAAAATATTGAATGAAGCTCAGAAAAACTACATCGCAATGGAACAAGAACTATTGGCAGTTGTGTATGCGTTAGAAAAGTTTCGGGCATATCCTTTGGGTACTAAGGTGGCAGTTCATTGATAAGTTGGTGTTTTACCAACTTATTAACTCTTACGCATGAGTTGTTGCCTTGTTCTAATTCTATTTGGAGGGATTTTATGCCTTTTTCCTCTTGTATACAGACATTTCTTGAAAATTGAAGATAATAAAGGATTGAAACTGAAAACAATTTGTTAAAGATAGGCAAAGAACATGCGTGTCGTAGGATAGCACCTGTGTAATATAGGTGCAACAAAAAATTGGAAGAATTCACTGGTTGCCTATATGCGTGCATTGACACATTCGTCTCGTAGGTGCCAGCGTAGGAAGATCAGTGCAAAATTGGAACAAGAGTGTTAGTACATCTTCTTACCGCAAGTCTTGACATGTGAAACATAGGTGCCAACACAAGTGAGCCAACGGGAATTTGAAGGGAAAAATCATCCATGGGAAAATGACGTACTTTAGAAACTTTCAAGGGCATTTTGGGGATTTGTGCAAGGATAGAAGAGAATTATTCTCCCCCAATTGGGTATTTTGCATTTTAGAGAATTAAGTAGTGAATAGAGTACCTTGATAGTACAATTCTTAGTTTCATTTTTAGGAAGAAAATACCATTGTTGTTGAAACTCAAGCTTGGAATTGATTACATTTGCTCATGATGAATGCAATTGAGGAATTCAATCTTGGTATAATTCTTATTTCTTCCATTATGAGAATCAATTATAATGCATAGATCTATTGTTGTCTTCAAGTTTTAATCTAAAAATTAATGGTTGCAAACATTAATTGAACTCTCTAATTTCACTTTTGCTTGAGAAAGGGAAGTGAGATTGGGTAAGGCTTCAATGGTGAGGACTTGAGATTTTTATCAAAAGAATAGAGATAGAAATAATTTAAATCCGATTAAATTTTCATTTAAGGGCTTAAGCTAGAAATAGTATATGCCCACTCAAGCTAATATTTGGTTATTCATATGGTATGGTTTTAGGGTTTGAAAGAACCCAAGACAAACACATTCGATAGGTTAAAAAACTTTCAATGTAGTTCAAGCCAAATGTTTTCCTTGTGGTAATATATTCATGGATAGTTAGTCAATACTTATCAAATTGACACCCCATAAAATGCACACCCCTAGTCTCTCCAATCTTGATAAATCAACATTTGTGTTACATTTTTCTATTGAAATCCGAATCGGCACTTGTTACAAACAACCCCCCCCCCCCCAATTTACATTAATTGTTGATACAATATACATGCATGCTCTTGTGAGTTGAGAAATGAATTTTGGTAAATCCTAACTCCAATCCACGTAGCATTCGACCCTGACTCATAGTTGGGTAATTATTTTGCAAACAACGGTGGCCACCTCCTTAATTTGAGTCACTTTGGATGTTACAAAAAATGGGCCGTTACCGGGGATTGGAATATAATTTCCATTGTTTGTTTGTTAATTCCTACTTGTTTGCATCTTGTTTTGCTTTTGCTTTTACTTTTTTTTGTTGTTAGTGTTTTTTTAGCAGGTTGAACAATGAGTCATGCTAGAGAAATGCTAGTGTGGATGGATTTATGGACATGGAACATGAGCTACTTGTCCATGGGATGACTGGTGTCATTTGCTGTTGTTGCTTCCAATTGCACACGCAAGTGTACGTGGTTGCAAAAGTAATAAGTGGCTCTTTAAGAACCGGAATATCGAACCCACAGAGACTTGTCAATTAACTATTTACTAAATTATACTAGTCTAATTATTTATTTAAGAGTATCAAAAGAAATAAAAGAATGCAAAAATTAAATACTAAGATTAACTTACAGTGATTGGGACAATTCCAAGGCTGCAACATGCATAGGGTTTCATGTATCGCATCTCATGTAATGAATTAACTAAGGTTATCAAAATACTGATTTACAGGGTTGATTTTATGATCATGATCTCTCGACCTCTAATCGCCTACTCCAACTAGCTGTCTAACTACATCGTTGAACGGGGATAGGCAGTCCTAATTGGCGAGCATTTATATTTCATCCTGTTTCGTAACCAAGTGAGGTGTTCGTCCAGGCATCACTCCTGAACACGAATCTAAACAAAGTTAGAACAAGCTCTTTGCATTCTTTGGTCTATCTACCTCTTTATCTCTCGAGTCCAAGAATAGACAATAGATTTATTTCTATGGTGATCAAGCATGAAATACTAAAACAAGAATACAAAAGTAATTTAAACGATAACCAACATTAATTCAAAACAATCGATGTTCAACAATTATCCTTGGCCGCATCCCCAGTACAAGGGTCTTTAGCTACTAATACCGAAGAAAAAGAAGAAGAAAAGAACCCTAAAAATATTAACAATTTTTCCTTACAAAGTTTCTTCCTTCAAAAGTATCTCCAATAATTATTTCTATGGACTATTTATAGATATAGAAAACCCTAAATAAAATAACTGAGTCCAAAACAAATTAGGAACCCAAAACCAAAACGGAATTGGAATTCTGTACTGCCGCCCAACCTTTCCATATATATAAATATTAATATAATATTCAATTTAATCCATTAAGCTGCCTGCTTGATTTTCCTTCTTCAATCTTTCATAATTAATTCATTTTAGCTCCAAACTTCTTCAACTTTGTACCAATTTAATCCTACAAATAAAATACACTATTTAGCACAATCCATAAAATCCATGCTAAAAAAGGACAAATATAAATAATAAATATGAGGCAACTAATGATAAGAAAATATATTTTTGGCATCAGATCAGCTGTAATGACTCTTCAGGTCATTTTTATCATTTTCCAATCTTTTCAGCATTTAGAGCTTTTCTGTAGTGACCCCAAGTCATTTATGACTTGCTGGGACTGATAGTTCTTTCATTGGGTTGTTCATTTGAGTTTTATGCTAGTTTCCGTTGGAGCCTTTAAAACTTGAACGATTTACTTCCATAAAAAGTTAAAGAAGACAACCTCAGAATGCAAATCTGACAGTCCCATCAGCTCCAGAATGTCCATTTTAGGCTAAGAGCATGGTTAATTCGGACCCCGAGACTTCCGGTACGAATTTATATTGTTAGGTATTTTAATTTTGAAGCTTTGGCCAAGCGTTGACTTCGATCAACATTCTTGGTAAACGTGCTCAGATTAGAATTTCGTTAGCGTGGTTAGCTCTAGAATGTCAAGTTTGGTCTAGAACGACCTTTCGTTCGGTTCCTGAGGCTTTTAGTCTCATTTCGATCCTTCTTGTAGATCTAGCTTAAAATAGAACTTAGGTGTGAGACCCACTTTTCATTGAGACGATCTCGGATGGAAGTTTTGATGGTTCTGCTGAGTTTGGAATGCTGAATTCAATAGGGAAACATATTGTTTTGCACACATGGGGTTCCGAATGAATCTCGGGCACCCCGTTGGAAAATTTCTAAGTGGGTAAACCAGCTGATATGCATCGGCTGGTGCAGCCCATATTTGACCTTCGCATTCGCGAGCCCTAAGGGTCGCGTTCGCGGAGCCTAGACTCCTAAGCCTTTGCGATCGCGAGACCTTTGGCCGCGATCGTGAGTGGCCGCATTCGTATGAAGCCCTCCTTATTTGTGGAGGTCGAGCCAGCTAGCCCTCCACATTCGAGAGGCTTTCTCCGCGTTCACGGTGAATTATTTTCACCTGGGCTGCGATCGCGAGCCTTGGGCTCTGCGATCGCAATGAGTTGGTGGGATTTGTAAAGACCAGTCGAGGATCAACTTTTTTTGGTTGGTCTTTTTACGATTTAGAGAGCTAGAGAGCTCTAAATTTAGTGATTCCAAGTGCTGGAGGTTTGTATTGTTTGTGGATACATGTTGAAAGGTTTGGAGCAGTTTCGAAAGCATTGGTTTGAGGTATATTCCACCCTAAAGGGGCTGCCCAACTCTCTATTGTGTTCTTTAATGGTGTTTTAATTGCATGTGTTTGATTGGGCTGTTCCGGGCATGGAATTACGTCCCAATTAGGGACACAAGCTCGGTTAGTTGATTAGTACCTTTTGAAGGAGTCAATTTTAGGATTCCTAGCATGGGTCCCACATTCTCATTTTGACTCGACTTTGGGTTCTTTTCCAATTATTGTGAATTTAGTATCTAAATGTCCTTAATGACATTGTGATCAATAATTTGATAGTGTGGCGGTGTTCAGAAACATTTTAGAAGTTGATAGCTTATGTGCGGTGGAATCAGAGCACGCGTGATTGGCTTCGAGGTAGGATTCGGTCTACTTTCTTGATTGGGTGTTTTAGTTAATGCTTAGTATAAATTACATGCAATTTTGGATTGTATTTTTTGGGTATTAGTTCCCCTCATATTCATTCTATCTTTTCTTGACTCTCGTAGGAGCGTGGGCTTGTTTTTGGGTGTTAGGATACCTAGTTTAGGTGTGTAGCCTCACTTAGGGTAGAGATTATCATGTTTATCTTTGTTAGGGTTAATACTTATGGCCTTAGACTAGGATTGAACCTTAGATGCCTTAGAATTCTTTTTATCGCCCTTGTAGTTGTTAGTTACTCCCTGTAAGGCTTGTATTGGGTTGTTCATCTTGTGTTGGTGCTTGAGACCTTGGTGGCTCGTCCTAGGTGTAGGTTGGCACTAGCTGTGCCTAGTCATAGACTAGAGCGGTATGATTGGGGTAGGGCTTCGTCCTTTGAGCTTTCTCCCCCTTATTCATTTGGAAGCTTTCCTTGGTTCCTTCGCGTGTTGATTTGTGGTATGCTTGTTTGAGTTATTGAGCTATGATTATATCGTTGGGCCCGCGGCAGTGTTTGAGGACCAGTTGGATCCCAGGTTAGTACTCTCATCCTTGGTAGCGTGTTATGGTTAGTCTCTTATTTATTTGATTGCGAGTGCTTTGTTTGAATGCTGGTGATGGCGTGCGTTGCATTGGATGTTCATTCTCATGTGTTTTGTGGTACGATCCAGCTGATGCATTGGTTCATCTTTATCATTCATAGAGAAATATTGTTTTCACTTAGTTTTTATTCTAAACTAGTTTTAACGGGAGTCGTACCACCTAGATCTCTGGATTTACTAATTTTGAGACTTATGAGGCGTCATTGACATGCTTCTTTTCTACTTGAGACATTAGAGGCATCTAGGATGTGCTCACGTTTTACTTGACTATCTGGCACGTCTATGCCTTTTCCTGCATGTTTTTGGCTACTCATGATCCTCTACGGAGTTGATCCCTACTATTCACACATTAAAGGTCTGATCTTATCCTCTACGGAGTCGACTTGTTGTAAGACCTGTATTCAGGCCCAAGCAGTGTATACAAACTTCCTACGTCCCCTATGGACCCCTCTTACTGTGAGTACCATAATACCGGATGAAGGAGTTGCATGGGTTCTACCTCACCTGCACGCTAAGAAGGTAGGTTTATACAATTGGTTACTGATGGTCCTACTGCTTACTCTACATTCATGTGAATTTCCTATCACTAATATACTTGTTTGTTGATTGCACCCTCCGATTCATGGGGGCAGGTTTGGTTATGCTTGTGTTTGTACCTTCTGGGCTTATGGGTCCAGTTAGGTTATTGTTTGACTTTATTCCGCTCTCTGTTTTTATTGAGCTGCTAGGTGATAGGTTTTGGTTTTAGAATTGTGGATGTTAGTCCTCCTGACCGGTAGTTGGCTTTATATCTTAGTTGCTTGTAATTAGGTTGTTGGCTTGCGTTCCAGGTATGTTCTCGACTCAGTTCCTTATTTCTTGTATCATATATTTGTCCCTTCATATTATCTTCTGTTTAGTTATCTCTGTCATGCTTTCCTTATTACTTGTTGCTTATACTTGTGTTATCTTTGAGCTCAATCCGTCGATACCTATTGAGTATCGTCTTTGGTACTCATACTACACTTCTGCTCCATGTTAATCATAGGTCCTCGCCGTTGATTTGGATTCGTGCGGAGCATCTTGGAGGTTCAGAGACTAGGGTGAACTCTTAGCATTCGGAGTTATCGGTTTCCGTCTATTTTGGCTAGACTTAGTCTGTACATTGTATTCAGAGATAGCCTGTACTCATTTTGTATTAGTAAAAGCCTTGCACTCTTATTTTGATTAGACGCTCGATTACCAGCTGATCTCAGGTCTTGGGATGGTTCATTGTGTTATATTTATGTTGATTATCCTTTCTTCGTTTTATTTTAAGCTTTAAGCTTCTTGTTGTTGACTTTCGCGTAGTAGCCCGTTGCTTATGGCTCTGGGCTAAGGGTTAGACTTACCTATTGGTGGGGTATAGTAGATGTCATCATGACCTGAGTAATCGGGTCGTAACATTTGCCTACCTCCAACGGTAAGGAATGCAGTGTTTCACGTGACAAACAACATGCTTCATCTCTTGCAAATGAAAGGTTTGTTTGACAGGCTTTCCAATGAAGATGCTTATCGACATATTCAAATTTTTGTGAACTTATGCCAATCATTTAATATCACAAATATCAGCCAAGAGTCTATTAGTCTGAGGTTATTTCTCTTTCCCTCACGAGAGAAACAACGGAGTGGCTAGAAGAATTACCTCTTAGAATGAATTAACTGAAGCATTGCTTGACCGGTTCTTCCCACATTCAAGAATATTGTAGTTGTGTGATGAGATCACTAAATTTCGAAAAATGCTGGGACAACCATTACATGAAGTGTGACTGAGATTAAAAAAGTAGTCATGTGCCCAATCATGGATTGCTTGACGAAGTCCTTTTGCAAAAAAATTATCGTTCTTTAGACTCCATAAACAAGTTAGTAGCAAATAATTTGGGGGATGGTTCTCTTATGGATCAAATATTTGGGCTTGCTACAACCCTGTTAGACTGCATGACTAAAACTAACCAGGCCTGTCATACTAGAGACACGGAGTAACTTCGGGTGTGGCATCCGCAAACATGACTAATGAGATGAGAAAAAAGTAAGAGGAAAGGGATGAAGCTATGGAAAAGATGATTACTCAGGTAGAATTGCTAGGGAAGGATATGATGGGTACTAAGGTAAAAATTGTCAATGCCATTGGAGCACATAGGGTCGCGTCCATGGAAGAAGAGGCAGCTTATGCATCATTTGATGAAGAAGATATGTCGAAATAAGGGGAAGGTTCTCGCTCGGCGTACCAAGTGCTAACCAAGAGCCTTGGCTTACTCATGATGAGAACCAAGGTTGGAGAGATAGAGAAGGCCAATGAAGGAATCGAGATAGCCAATGGTATGATCGTGACTGTGAAAGAATAGGAGATAGCTTCAATCATCAGTGTGAAAAACCCATACGTACCTCCTCAAAAAGATAATGCCGCTCTAAACAAAAAAAGTGTTAGTGACCCCACAAGTTCAAAGATTGAAGAAATATTGGCTCAAGTTATATATAAACTTAAACTAATTTTTCGTCTTTTAAAATGGGGAGGCCTCTAAAATCGACGGAGAGATTTTTTCACTGGCCAATTTTAACTTATAACGTATTCGATATTATTCCAACAAAGTAAAATAGTCCAAAACAAAATAACTTTAACAGTGATCAAAATGAGTAAATTACCGAAAAATACTACACAATACCAACTCAAGCAAAGCAATTGAAACTAGATCAGTAATAAAAATAAATAAAATATATGATTAAAAAAAGATGAAACAAACAAATAATAATAACAATCAAAGCTTAACCAGATAAAATAATTAAAAAAAGGCAACCAGACAACTTCTTCCTAAACACTAAAGCCAAAATAGTGAGAAAAAACCATCTAAATGCGTAAGTATTAATTCACAATACAATATATAATGATAAAAAAAAATAACCAACAATATTCAAAATAGAGCAATCTGCAGAAAACATTAATAATGAAGTAAGAAAAATGTAACAAAAGAAATAAACATGGGAACATATTCAAATTACCATAGGAGTTTCCTCCGGAGTTGTTGACCTCGCGGTGGTTTTTGTTGCTCACTAGTGGTGTTTGTTTATTGCTCCGGTGGAGCTGATTCATCCCACCTTTGATGGGCATTGTGGAGAGTAAGTTTGGGTCTGGGTCGTCCATGTGGACCGACCTGACTTGATCCGATTTTACCAAACCCGATTCGATTTAATTAATTAATTAATTAAATGGATAATCCTTTTTAAAGGATAAGAGGGAACAGTTAATTTGTTCAACCTCTACTTAGAAGACTCCTAGTAGGAGTGTTTTTTTTTAACGGGCAAAAAGGAGAGAACATGAAAAGAGACAGAAACCATAGAATGTTAAAAAGAAAAGGAAAAACAGAGAAAAACCAAATGTTATCCTTTTGCAAATATTCAATCGACATAATCTTAGACATTTAATTTGTGAACATGAAACGATCTTTGTTTCCTTGTGATTCAAAGAGAGATCTGGAGCAATTCGTTTTGACAACGAAATCAACAATTATTTTCGCTGCAAGTTATGAGGTACACATCTTATTGTTGTTTTGCTATTAAAATTCCTTCATTGATATCAGAGCCAGGTTAATTGATCCCATTATTCGATTCTTCCATGTGAATTCACTGTGTTATTAAAAGAAATAAATTGTGACTAATTTTTCTTGAAAATCGGTGAAAAGAAAAAATTGGAAGAAGTTAGGAATTTTTTTAAAAGCCTTTTGAATATGGATTAAATATATTGTAAATAGGATTTCGTGTCCTATATGATTCTGACTCATATTGTAGATAGGATTCCTTGTACTACAATTAAAGAGTTTCTGGATTGTTTTTTTTTTGTTTTGAAAATCTGCTTCTATTTTCTATTATTTTTGTTCTGCATGTTCAAAAATTTGGCATGAAACTTTAATTTCCATGATCTACTCATTTGTAGCTCTCCGTAAATATATTATAATATAAAACAAATTTAAAACGAGTGAGATATGATTTTTTGAAAGTTGACTATTTTTGGACTGTTTTTCTGAAAAATCTACTTATGCTGGTTGCAATCTGGAAATTGGTTGTAAAATATTTTATTTCGAAACTTCATTTAAGATAATCTACTCATTCGTAGATTTTCGGAAATATATTATAATAGAAAAACAGATTTAAAACGAGTGAGATATAATTTTTTGAAAGTTGGCTGTTTTTTTGACTGTTTTTCTAAAAAATTTGTTTATCCTGGTTGCGATCTGGAAATTGGTAGTACAATATTTTTGTTCAAAACTTAATTTTTCATGATCTACTCATTCGTAGATTTCCGAAAATGTATTATAATACAAAAACAGATTTAAAACGAGTGAGATATGAATTTTTGAAGTTGGGCTGAAAAAAAAGAAGAAAAAAAGCGTTTTTGAATGTTTTTTTGAGAAAGTTCTGTGTCCTTTTAGGATTATTCTTTGGAAAAGGAATTTGTGTCCTTTTAGGATGATATTTTATAATATATGTGTTTATATATTTTTTTAAAAATATTGGTCTTGATAATTCATTTAGTCCTTATATTCCTTAATTTTTTTTTTGTCTTCTACAAATAAAAGTGACATATGTTGTCACATTGAATGGTTCAACCATTCTTATTGTTTCCTTGTTCTCATTTCATGCATGGCTGAACAGGAACAAACTCGAATTACTCCAAGTGAGAGTTCTCGAAGTCGAGCAAAAGGACAATGTAGAAAAGCACATCGCCGTAGGACATGTTTCCGAGGGCGTGAAATCATACGGATTGGTGTCCCAAGTGCGACACAGAACCTGTTAAGGAATCAAAGGGCTATTCGAAGGAAAATAAATAAAGATCTTAAAGAGTTTATGTCTTTGAAAATGGATCCTTTTCATTAGATCCTTTATAACGAAATTTGATGAGATTAATGAAAATTTCATTCAAATTGAGGAGTGGGTTGCATACGATGTTTTGTACCATTCCTTACTAGAATATTGGAAGAATGAACTGATTAAAACTTGTTTCGACATTGGGCATAATGAACCAATATGGAAGTATGAGGTGAATATAGGAGTTAAGTGGATAAAACTTCACAACATAAACATAGTTTAGTATTGTTTGTTTTTTTTATTCTTTACAAACTATGTACTGAACACCTTTGATTATGCTTTAATATGAATATTTGAGTTTTATCCTTTTTTATTGATTAGTGGATTGTTATTCTATTGCGCATTATCATATGGTGTTTGATTATTAGACATGTAAATCTTTGTGATTATGGTTTGAAATATATTAGTATACACATTAAGAAATTAGTTTCGAATCTTGGTTAAGTATTTAGTTCGTAAATGATGATCGGATACTTACGTGTCTTTTCGATTTTACATTAAATATGAAACCTTTATGAGAATTGATTTGCTTAAATGTGTATGTCACATGCAATATTGATTTTAAAAAAATTCTTGCCTCATTGCCTCTCAAATACAGTCATGGCATCAAAAAGTATCATTACTGACTTAAACAAAGATAAAAAACTGAACGGTGACAATTACGACATCTGGAGTCGTAAAATATGGTATGTACTGGAAGAGCAAAATGCGCTCGAAGGTATAAATCATGTTTTAAATCAACCAGAAGAGGAAAACACTATACAACATAAAAGAGACCTTGAAGCTTATAAAGCATGGAAAAAGGTTAATTCCATTATACATGGAATAATAGTTAGTTCTGTGGTGGATGACCTCATACATGAATGTGAGGAATTACCTACTGTTCATGCTATGTGGGCACATCTGCGAGGAACATATGGGGGTACATATTTAACTCGTCTCCGAAAGTTGATTATCAAATTTGACACTTACAAGAAGCGTCATGATCAAGATGTCAAACAACACCTTAGGGTGATCCACTACATCAAAAATGACCTTTAGAGGCAATTAATTAACGACAATAGCTTGATTGCCACTAAAAACATATTTTTAGCGGCATTTAACACTCTTTGTAAATGTTCCTAAATCCTATAGCGACACTGGATCCAATGGCATTTAACTAATGCCGGTAAAGGCTTTATCATTCTTTGTTAATGTGTATATTTATTGCCGCTAAAAGTGGTTGTTGTTTTAGTGTGATGTCAAACATGATAGCCCAACTCAAGAGTGCTGGCCATGTTCTTTCGGATGAACAACAAGTTCAGGCAGTGATCCGGTCTCTTCCCAATAATTGGGAACATTTGAAGGTTAACTTGAACCATAATAATAGTATCAAAACTTTTTCTGGTATTGCCCGCCATGTTAAACTTGAGGATGAGCGGCTTGGTGCTGCTAAAGTTGTCTCTAATGCCTTTGTGGCAGAGTCAAGTGGCACAAAATCTTCAGACTTCAAGTGCAAGAAGAATTGGAAAAGGAATGTGAAAGACAAAGAGACTGAAGACAGATCCTCTAAGAAAAAGAAGAAGCCTAATTCCAAGAAAGGAAAGCGGTTTTTCCAGAAGAGAGACAAGAGAAAAATGAAGTGCTATAATTGCCAAGTGTTGGGACACTTTGCTCGTGAATGTACCGAGCCGAAAAAGGTAGCATTTCCAAACGCATCTCTAAGTGGTACATATGTTTCTAGCACTTCCTTATTAACTGAATCTTATCCAATGTGGATTGTAGACTCAGGATCCACTGACCACGTGAGTCGAGATCGAGAAGCGTTTGTGAAGTTTCGTCTAGTTTCATTTAAATCAAGGTGGATCTACGTGGGAAATAATGCGAAATTGGAAGTCAAAGGAATAGGCACTTGCAAAGTGGACTTGCATGGTGGCCGTTCTTTGATGTTACATGACGTCCTATATGCTCCAGAGATTCGACGAAACTTAGAATCTGTGTCTATTCTTTTAGACGGTGGTTTTAATTTGTTTTTTAGTCGTAATGGTGTTAAAATAACTCTAGATAATGTTTTATATGGTTTTGGACTCTGTTATGACCGTTTTATCATTTTAGATTGTAATCGTTCAACTTATGGCTATTATATTGACCGTTGTGTAATGGCATGTTATTCAAGTAACAATGATATTGATGTTATTACATGGCATTCAAGATTAGGTCACATAGGGAAAGATCAAATGAATAGGTTGGCAAAAGAAGGACATTTAGGTTCTTTTATCAAAATTGATATGCCAACTTGTGAAAATTGTCTTGCCGGAAAGATTACGCGTAAACCCTTTGGGAAAGCTAAGAGAGCTGAGTTCATACTTCAATTAATTAATTCTGATATTTGTGGTCTAATGAATATGAGGGCAAGGTCTGGTGTTATATACTTCATTACATTTATTGATGATTTCACGCGCTTTGGTTATGTCTATTTGATTTCTCATAAATCTGAAGCACTTGAGTGCTTTAGAAAATATATGAATGAAGTTGATAATCAATTATATAAAAGCATAAAGGCTTTAAGAACCGATAGAGGGCATGAATATTTGTCAAAACAATTTGAAGAATTATGTACTGAAAATGGTATTGTCAGACAGTTAACTACTCCTTATACACCTCAACAAAATGGTGTGGCAGAAAGAAGGAATAGGACATTATTGGACATGACTAGGTCAATGATGGCACAAGCAAATTACTCTATCTCTTTATGGGGAAACGCACTATTGACAGCGGCCTACTTATTGAATAAAGTGCTCTCCAAATCAGTATCTTCAACTCCTTATGAACTTTGGACTAGTCATAAAATAAACTTGAATGATCTACGACCTTGGGGTTATGCTGCATATATTAAAGATCGTTTTGATGAGTTTGGTAAACTAAGTCCGAAAGGAAAGAAATGTATCTTTATAAGATACTTAGAACACTCCAAAGGGTATGTGTTCATTGACAAATCGGAGGATGAAAGTATTACTGAAATTGTATCACGATATATCAGATTTTTGGAAAATAATTTTTCCAAAAAAGATGAAATAGATGAAGGTGAGTCTCTCTACGAAATGTTGAATTCAGAAGATCAGGTAATGTCGTCAGGCATACTTAATAACTCAATGGATCAAGAAATAATTCCTGGTCCAAGTGGGAGTTATGAATCCCAAAATCCTATAGAGGAATGTGAACTTCAATTACGTAAGAGTACATGAAAAGGAGTACCTAAACGATCTTATGAGATTGAGGATTATGTTTTCTTGGTATCTCCTACAGAATTGGATGAACCTAATTCTATAACTGAGGCCTTATCGAATCCTAAAAGGGATGAAAGGTTAAAAGCGATGAAAGAAGAATTAGAGTCCATGAGAACCAACAAAGTCTGGGATCTAGTTGATCTTCCTAAGGAACGTAAAATTATTGGGAATAAATGAATTCTCAAAGTTAAACGCAAGTCGGATGGGTCAATAGAAAAACACAAAGCACAATTGGTGGAAAAAGGTTTTACTCAAGAAGTTGGAATAGACTATGAGGAAACTTATTCACCATATGTGAAGTTTATCTCCATACGATTGATTTTAGCTATTGTTGCACGTTTAGATCTAGAATTACACCAAATAGACGTGAAGACCGCTTTTCTCAATGGAGAATTAAATGAGAAAATTTATATGAAACAACCCGTAGGTTTCGTTGTTAAAGGCCAAGAAAATAAAGTTTGTAAATTGAAAAGTTCAATTTATGGCCTAAAGTTATCTTCAAGGTAGTGGTACGTGAGATTTCATAAGAAGGTGATGTCATTTGATTACACCATGATTGATGAAGACTATTGCATCTATGTGAAAAAGTCCAACGGAAAATCTGTAATTCTTTCTCTTTACGTAGATGATATTTTATTAGCTGAAAATAGTTTGGAGTATGTGAAAAATGTCAAGTCATAGCTTTCAAAATCATTTGATATGAAAGATATGGGTGAAGCAGACTATATATTGGGTGTTAATATCCAAAGAGACCGTTCCAAGAAATTTTTGAGTTTATCTCAAGAAACTTACATAAAGAAAATATTGGAATGCTTTCGAATGAATAGTTGCAAATCCATGTATACTCCTGTAGCAAGGGGCGAAACCTTAAGCCTTGAAATGTGTCCAAAGACTGAAAAAGAAAAGAAAAACATGTCCCGGGTTTCGTATTCTAGTGTTGTCAAGACTTTGAAGTATGCTATGATGTGTACTCGCCCAAACATTTGTTATCCCGTAAGTCTGGTTAGCAGGTATCAATCCAATCCTAGAAGAGATCTTTCGATAGCAGTAAAGAGAATATTCCAATACTTGAAGGGAACTACAGATCATTCACTATGTTATAGGGGATCTGATTTATTCATTAAAGGTTATACAGATGCTGATTGGGTTGGTAATCGGTATGATAGAAAATCAACATCCGGTTATGCTTTCTTACTAAATGGTGGTGCTATTTCATGGAAAAGTAAGAAGCAAACTTGCACAACTCTTTCAACTATGGAATCTGAATTCATGGCTTGTGCGTCTGTAGTACATAAAGTTGTTTGGTTAAAGAGATTCTTTGAGTATTTGAGTATTGCAAAGAATTCTAAGGATCCCGTGATTCAATATTGTGATAGTCAAGCGGCTATCGCATACACGAAGGATCCTAAGTATCACAGCAAAACCAAACACATTGACATCAAGTATAACTTTGTGAGTGAGGTAGTGGCAAGTGGAGAACTAACTTTGTAATATATTCCTACACGTGAAATGATAAATGATCTTTTTACAAAGGCCATATCTAGAGATTTGTTTGAATAACATGTTAAGGCTCTAGATTTACGTAGGGTTTTATGATATTTCAGTATTGTAAAAGAATTTGGTTGTTATAATATTCTCTTCTATACAATACTATTGAACTTCTCTTAGTCGGTTGTCTATGGGTAGTGTTGCTTATGTTGAGGATGGTAGGAAATAATTTGTTCGAGATGTTCATAGATTGGCCCAATTGGGTGTTCGGTTGATTGATTCTAGTGAGGGTGATGTTGTCATTCCCAATGGTGCACAATCGTCCTTCATGTCGGAATTGAAAGCAAAGCAAGGTCTATATTCAATCTTGATGGAGTTGAAAGAAGCAGTGCTCAAGAAGTCCGTTGAGGCTTTCTCCCAAGGGGGGATGGTGTGGTTCGATTTCAAGGTCGTTTGTGTGTTCCTGATGTTGATAGTTTGAGGGAGCAGATTCTATCTGAAGCCCATAGTTCTCGATATTCCATTCACCCATGAGCCTCCAAGATATACCGTGATTTGTGGGAGGTCTATTGGTGGAATGGGATGAAGAAGGATATTGCGGAATTCGTAGCTAGGTGTCCTAATTGTCAACAAGTGAAAGTTGAGCATCAAAAGCCGGGAGGTTTGTCCTAAGATATTAGTATTTCTACTTGGAAGTGGGAATATTTGAATATGGACTTTATTGTTGGTTTACCACGCACCCAGCGGCATAATGATTCGATTTGGGTTATTGTGAATTGCATGACAAAATCAGCCCATTTCATTCCCATCAAGATTTCTTATTCGGTGCAGGATTATGGTAAGTTGTACTTGAGAGAAATGGTTAGGTTGCATGGAGTGCCTTTATCCATTATCTCCGATCGTGGTACCCAATTTACTTCTCAATTTTGGAAGTCATTCCAAAAGGGCCTTGGAACTTGTGTTAAGCATAGCACAGCCTTCCATCCTCAAACTGATGGGCAAGCGGAACGTACTATTCAAACTTTGGAAGATATGTTGAGAGCTTGTGTGATTGATTTCAAGAGTAATTGGGATGATCATTTGCCTTTGATTGAATTTTCTTACAATAATAGCTACCATTCTAGTGTTGGTATGGTGCCGTTTGAAGCTCTCTATGGTAGGAGGTGTAGATCTCCTATAGGTTGGTTTGAAGTTGGTGAAGTTGCTTTCTTAGGTCCCAAGTTGGTACATGGGGCTATGGAGAAATTTCGGCTTATTAGAGAAAGGTTGAAAACGACTCTAAGTCGGTAAAAGTCCTACACCGATGTTAGAAGGAGAGATTTAGAATTTGATGTTGATGATTGGGTTTACTTGAAAATTTTACCCATGAAGGGTGTAATGAGATTCGGAAAGAAAGGGAAGCTTAGACCCCGTTATGTAGGCCCATATCAAATTTTGAGACGTGTTGGTAAGGTTGCTTATGAACTTGACTTGCATTATGACTTGGCATCAGTGCATCTGGCTTTCCACGTCTCCTTGTTGAAGAAATGTGTTGGTGCTCTGACATCTATAATGCCATTGGAGAGTCTTGGCATAAATGATAGCCTTTCCTATGAAGAAGTTCCGGTTAAGATTTTAGACCGGCAAGTTCGGAAGTTTAGGAATAAAGAAATTGCTTCTGTGAAGGTTCTTTGGAGGAATCAATTAGTTGAAGGTGCTACTTGGGAGGCCAAGGGCGATATGATGTCCCGATATCCTCATCTCTTTCCCTCCGACCCTACTCTAGCTTGAGGTATTTAGTTCCTCATGGTTCATTCTTTTGGCTTCATGTGTCTTAGTTATTTCCATGATTCCTTGATTATGCATGTTCATGAAGAGTTTAATTTTGAGAAAATGAGCTAGCTTGATTGATTTCTCTATGATTATGTGCATTTGAGTATGAGTTGCATAAAGCTTTTATGAAAAATGTTTTGAACATGCTTTAGCTTGGAGATGATGTTTCCTCCTCGAATATGTGCAATTATGTGATTTCATTCTTGTTGGGTTGTTAGATCCTATTTCTACCTTCCTTATGATGTCTTGAGTTCCATTCGAGGACGAATGTTCTAAGGGGGAGATAATGTAACACCCCAGATTCGAAAAGAACGAAAATTCAATTTTTTTTGAAAATGAAGTGTGACCTACCACTTGACCTACTGCTCGTTGGTTGACCTACCAACCGTAGGTCAAGTAGTAGGTGGTGTCGTGGATGACACTGCCTTGGGGGTGAATTTTGTTAGATTTTTTGGAGCTCAACCAGTGTGACCTACGGTTGGTCACCAACGGTTGGTGGTTTGACCTACCAACCGTAGGTCAAACTGTATGTGAGGTGATCTGGGAAATTTTTTTAAGTGGTCTTTTGGTCTTTTCACCAAAAGGTTTTATTCCTAAACTAAGTCGTTTACCTACTGATCCTAACACTATATGAACCTTTTTAAGCCTAAAATCTACTTTTTCAAATTATTCCCAAAACTCTCCTCTCCCAAATAATTCTCTCTCTAGAAAAGCTTGAAATACCCTTCATTGTGTGAGACCCCGAAAAGTTAAAATGACTTTTCAATGAAATACCCTTTGACCTTTTGCTGTTTCTTGAAGTTTCAATTAATGTTGCTACTTTAGCATGTTACTAATAGCCATGAATGATTCGGCAATGCAGTTGATGTCTAGGAAAGCAATTGAATTAGAATAGATAGATTCGAGTAGAAAAGAAAGACGATTAATTGAATAAAAAACTTGTATACACAAGCCGGCCATTGCACTAATCATATTGGAATTGAGTGTAATTGTGTGTATAAAGTTAAACATGAACTCGAGTTAACCTCTTTAAGAGGATGAGGGATCGAATAAGTAACTACTGAAGTAGTGAATAAAATCTAGTGTATTGTGAGTAATAGTGTCCTTAAAATAGTAGTGAATTCTTTCCATATGTGATTGGATTCTTATGTAGGGCTTGTAAAACCTTAAAGGTAAGCTCTTGATGCTAACAGGTCACATGAACTATTTGTCGTATGAATTGTGTGTCTGATTGATGTTGTGTTGGCTTGGGTCTTGTCCACCATGTGTGAAGTGAGAGATGTAGGTTTTGGGTCGTGGGTCGCCCATGTGGACCGACCCGACCCGATCCGATTCTGCCCGACCTGATCTCATTTAATTAACCTTTTTAAATAATAAGAGGGAACAATTACTTTGCTCAACCTCTCCTTAGAAGACTCCTAGTGGGAGTGTCTTTTTTGAACGGGGAAAAGGAGAGAACGTGAAAAGAGATAGAAACCACAGAACGTTAAAAAGAAAAGGAAAAAACAGAGAAAAACCATAAGTTATCCTTTTGCCAAAATTCAATCGACATAATCTCAAACATTTAGTTTCTGAACATCAAACGATCTTTGTTTCCTTGTGATTCAAAGAGAGATCTGGAGCAATTCGTTTCGACAGCGAAATCAACAACAACTATTTTCACTGCAAGTTATAAGGTACATATCTTGTTGTTATTTTGCTATTAAAATTCCTTCATTGTTATTGTTGTTGGCGGCTGTTCATCGCCGTAAATAGAGCTTAAAGCTCGTTGCTAGGCGGTGGTTTTGGCAGAGCTTGGAGCTCGTGTGGGATTGTTTGGCTATTAATTTTGGTCGATTTAAGTGGGGTTTGGGTCTGGTTTGAAGAAGAAGGAAAAAGGTGGTGGTGTGGTGGCGGCTTGGTTGTTGTTGCCTGAAAAAATGGGGAAAGAGAAAGGGGTTTTGGTGGCTGGTTGGAGTTGTTTCAGGAGGCTGGAGGTCTGGTCGCTGGTGGGTTAAGCTATTGAATAGGGAGCTCGCCGTTAATGGAGGAACTCAAGCAAGGGGAAGGGATTTTGGTCTGATTTTTTTGGAGAAGACGAGTATGGAGGCGGTGAGGTAAGCTGGAGGATATCTGGTGGTTCAAATGGTGGTTCCGGTGATGGAGGTCTGGTTGTTTGTTGGAGTTGCCGATGGCAGCGAAGCTTGGGATTTAGGTGGTGATTGGTGGCTGTTCAGGGCAGGTTTGGGTGAGGTTTTAGTGGTCTGGTTGCTGTATTGGTGTGGTTGTCGTTATTCACCAGAGTTGTGGGTGGTTGTTTAGTTGGGAAAGAGAGGACATGTGAGGGAAAGACGACCAGTGGGGTCTATTTGGGTGGTGACTGGTTGGAGCTTCTGCGAGTTTGTCGCCAGAAAAAGATAATGAGCAGTAGAAAAATAAAGTAAAAATATCTGAAAATTTTACTCCAATTCTAAAACCATCTTAGTACAATATCATGACCTTAAAATCATGGGCCAAAACCACTGGTTAATAAAATATCTACGTATTCAAATCTTATCCGTATTTAAATGTATTTCTTGGACTGTGCTAAAAAACATCAAAATGAATATATTAAAAAGTCTAACGAATAAAATGAATATTAACAAGTGTAATGAATATAACCAATGGCATGTCAAAAATACAATTTAACAAAAAATAATGATTTAATCAAATTGAACAAATATTCACAGTATATTCAACTGATTGTGACAAAAATAATGTAATCAAAATTAACCGATAAAAATCCAAATATTTTGAGAAATAAGGATAATTATTAACAAATTGTATTAAAATAGCAAAATATATATTTTGAACTAATTAATGAATAAAATATTTAAAAATATTAACTTTGAAAAATACTAGACCAAAATTTGGTGTCAACAGGATCCCCTAAGACTGCTCCAATGCGATTGCTCATGGCGGAATGGTCTATCAAACATTTCGATGGGAATTCATTTTAATGTGTTGGTAAAAGTTGACAAGTTCATCCTACCGGCGGACTTCATAGTGTTAGATTGTGATGTAGACCTTGAGGTACCTATCATCTTAGGTCACCCATTCTTAGCTACCAGATGTGAATTGGTGGATGTTGAGTTAGGAGAACTCAAGTTCTGGATAGGTAGTGAGGAGGTCATGTTCAATGAGTGCAAGTCAATAAAGCCACCAGATGAATGTCGAGTTGTATTGGTGATTGATTCAAAGGACGAGATGGTTGAGAGTCCTTGTGAAGAAGTTACACCTTTTGATGAATAAAAAACCTTGAGGTAGTATCGTCGAGCCGCGATGAAATCAAGCATTTCTTGGGAGGCAAATCAAGTGTTTTTCAATTCTTTTTACTTTACTTTTTGTTGTTTTTTGTTTGTTTCAGGGAGGCATGATATATACAAGTAACAAGATTTGAACATGCTCGTATGAGGTGCATGTGCCAGAATTGCAAACTGCCGGTGCCATATTGCAAAACGTAGGTGGAGTGTAAGATCAGGATAGTGCAAAGGTGCGAGTAAGGGGAAGAGTGGAAAAGAACTTTTATCGGTGAAAGGAGAAAAGAGAAAAGTATGGAGGTGTATTTATTGTTTGTGGAGATGAATGGTGAAGAAGAAGTGGGTTACAAGTGTTTTAGGAGACAGGGAATCCTGGGTCAGACGAGGGGTTTGGGAGGTTGTGATTCACGGGTCAAAACCGAGTCAGGTCATCAAACTGGGTAAATTTTTAAAACAAGGCCATACTTGTGCTTGCGCAGGCACATGAATTTCACATATGTGAACATGAAACACACGTGCCAGACAAATGATGATTTTTAGCATTTTCTTGCCAGTTCACTGTTTAGAACCTACGTGCAACAAGTACATTTATATATTCATTCTATTCTATTCTATACTCACTTCAAATTTGTTCAGGGAAGAGGGAGTTATTGTCTATCGTTGGTCTCTAAGGTAGAATCAGTTGCGAGACATGAGAGGTGGTGGTTTATCATGTGGCAGATGTCAACGATTCGATCTGTTTATTGCAGTTTGATTCAAATCTTAATTTTTAACGGGTAAATTATATGTATATATATTTAAAATTTCATTCTTTATTTTTGTTTCACATTAATGTAAAGCTTCATTTATCTTAGATAAATATACCACTGTCCCCTTCTATTGTCATTTTGTATTTTTGTCGCACGTTAGTGTAAAGTCTTCATTTTTATCGAGTACTTGTTCTATATTTATAAAGTCATTCCATTCTTTCGTGTACTCACGACAAATTTTTTTTTTTTTAGAGATTAAACTACAAAATTTTCATTTTTGTTGGACACACTACATTTTTTTAATTCTTTATTTTTATCACCCCCTCATACAAATTTTGAGTTTTGTCGGGTACTTGATAGTATTTATTTTTTTATCCGATTGATTATGTACTAATAATAAACCTCTATTTTGTCCTTTAAAGAAATTATTCTTAATCTCCTCTCTACTTCCCTCTCCTTCACACATATAGAACCCTTTTAAATACGTGAAGTGCATTAGATGTTTTCTCTTAGGTTGGGCGGTTAGGGTTGGAGAAGGGCAATGACTTATTCATAAAACAAACATTTTTAAGACCAAAGAGTTGGGACGAAAGGGGGGAAATCCCTCTGTTCTTAATTCTCCTGTAGTTTCATCCTACGGAACCATAAGAATCTTTAGTTAGAATGAGAGTCCAACTCAACATCGTTTGAATGAGATTGAGAAGAGTTGCTATTTTGAGAACACAGTGCGATGAAAGTTGTAAGTTGTGTTCGGAAGGGGGAGGGAGAGTTATTGTATATCATTGTGCTCTATGGTAGAATTAGTCGAGTGACCTGAGAGGTGGTGGTTTACCCGACGACAGATGTTAGCGATTTGATATGTATATCTCTTACTAGTGAACTTAGTTAATACAAAGCTTGATGACACTCAATATTTCCGATTCGGCAATTCAAACCTAAAATTATTGCAAGATAAATTATATATATATAAATTTTAACATTTTCTTTCTTTTATTGCACGTTCATGTAAAACTTCATTTATAATTAATAAACTTTGTACCATTTTTCCCTTTAATTATCAGTTTTTATTTTTGTCGCATGTCAGTGCAAAGTCTTTAATTTTGTTGATTACTTGTTCTACATTTATATATTCGTTCCATTCTATCATGTGCTCACTTCAAATCTGTTCAGGGGAGGGGGAGTTATTGTCTATCCTTTGCCTCTATGGTAAAATCAGTGGAGGGACCTGAGAGGTGGTGGTTTATCTAGTGGCAGATGTTAGCGATTCGATCTGTTTATTGCAGTTTGATCCAATCATAATTTCTAATGTGTAAATTATATATATATTTAAAAATTTCATTCTTTATTTTTGTTTCACATAAATGTAAAACTTCATTAATTTTTGATAAATTTTGTACCATTTTTTCCCTTCAATTATCATTTTTTAAAATTTTTGTCGCACGTTAGTGAAAAGTCTTCATTGTTGTCGAGAACTTGTCGTATATTTAAAAATTCATTTTATTCTATCTTGTACTCACTACAAATCTTTCTTTTATTAGAGAGTAAGCTACATAATTTTCATTTTGTCGGATACACTACAATTTTTCTTTAATTCCTTATTTTTGTCGCACCCTCGTAAATTTTTTTAATTTTATCGGTTACTCGATTTCATATTTTTTTCATTTTATTGTGTACTAAAATAAATCTCAATTTTTTATTTATATGAATTAATTTTAATTTCATCTTTCCTTCCCTCACCTACACAAATAGAACTCTATTCAATAAGTGAAACACATTAGGTGTTCTCTCTCAGGTTGGGTAGCTAGGGTCGAAAAAGGGAGATTTTTTATTCTTAAAACTAGCGTTTTAAGACTAAATAGTTGGGCCGAAAGGGGGAAAGCCCTCTATTCTTGGTTCTCCAATAATTTCATCCAACAGAACCACAAGAATCTCTAGTTAGAATGAGATTTCAACTCAACATCTTTTGAGAAAGATTTTGAGAAGAGTCGTTGTTTGGGGAACACAATACGATTAAAATTGTATGTTGTGTGTGGGGAGGGGGGGGGAGGGGGGGCTATTTTCTGTCATTGGCCTCTATGGTAGAATTAGTCGAGGGTCCTGAGAGGCGGTGGTTTACCCTGTGATAGATGTTAGCGATTTGATCCCGCATATCTTTGACTACTAAACTTAGTCAATACAAAGCTTTATGATAACACTCAATATTTTCGATTCGACAATTCGATCCAAATTTAAATTATTGAAATATATATATATATATATATATATATATATAAACATGTTCATTCTTTTGTTGCACGTTCATGTAAAACTTCATTTATAATTAATAAACTTTATACCATTTTTTTGTTTAATTATCAATTTTTATTTTTGTCGCATGTCAGTGCAAATTTTTTGATTTTGTTGAGTACGTGTTCTAAATTTATATATTCGTTCCATTCTGTCATGTGCTCACTTCAAATCTGTTCAGGAGAGGGGAAATTATTGTCTATCCTTTGCCTCTATGGTAAAATTAGTGGACCGGCCTAAGAGGCGGTGGTTTATCCTGGGGCAGATGTCAGTAGCTCGGTTTGTTTATCACAGTTTGATCCAAATCATAATTTTTAATGGGTAAATTATATATAGATTTTAAAATTTCATTCTTTATTTTTGTTTCACGTTAATGTAAAACTTCATTAATTTTTGATAGATTTTATACCATTTTTTTCCTTCAATTATTATTTTTTATTTTTATCGCACGTTAGTGCAAAGTCTTTATTGTTGTCGAGAACTTGTCCTTTATTTAAAAATTCATTTTATTCTATATTGTACTCACTGCAAATCTTTATTTTGTTAAAGAGTAAGCTATAAATTTTTTATTTTTGTCGGATACGCTACAATTTTTCTTTCTTTCCTTATTTTTGTCATCCCTCGTACACATTATTAATTTTGTTGGGTACTTGATTTCATTTTTTTTATCCATTTTATTGTGTACTAAAAAGAATCTCTTTTTTTCCTTTATATAAATTAATTTTAATTCCATCTCTCATTTCTTCACCTTCACACACAGAACTCTATTCAATAAGTGAAACACATTAGTTTTTCGCTCTCAAGTTGGGTTGCTAGGGTCGAAAAAGGAAAATTTCTAATTCTTAAAATTAACATTTTTAAGACTAAATAGTTGGGCTGAAAGGGGGGAAAGCCGTCCATTCTTGGTTCTCCAATAATTTCATCCTACGGAATCACAAAAATCCTTAGTTAGAATGAGATTTCAACTCAACATCTTTTAATTAAGATTTTGAGAAGAGTTGTTGTTTGGGGAACACTATACGATTAAAGTTCTAAGTTGTGGGGAGGGGGGGGGGTGGAGTTATTGTATATCATTGGCCTCTATGGTAGAAGTAGTCGAGGGACCTGAGAGGCGGTAGTTTACCCTGTGATAGATGTTAGAGATTTGATCCGCATATCTCTGACTAGTAAACTTAGTCAATACAAAGCTTTATGATAACACTCAATATTTTTGATTCGGCAATTTGATCCGAACCTAAATTATTGTCATATAAATTATATATATATTCATTCTTTTGTTGCATGTTCATGTAAAACTTCATTTATAATAAACTTTATACCATTTTTCTAATTAATTATCACCTTTTGTTTTTGTCGCACGTCAATGCAAAATCTTTAATTTTGTTGAGTACTTGTTCTACAATTATATATTCGTTCCATTCTATCATGTGCTCACTTCAAATCTTTTCAGGGGAGGGGGAGTTATTGTCTATCCTTTTCCTCTATGGTAAAATCGGTGGAGGGACGTGAGAGGTGGTGGTTTATCCCGTGGCAGATGTCAGCAATTCGATCTGTTTATTGCTGTTTGATTCAAATCATAATTTTTAATGGTAGATTATATATATATTTTATAATTTCATTCTTTATTTTTGTTTCACGTTAATGTAAAACTACTTTAATTTTTGATAAATTTTATACCAGTTTTTCCCTTCAATTATCAGTTTTTATTTTTGTCGCACGTTAGTGTAAAATCTTCATTGTTGTCGAGAACTTGTCCTATATTTAAAAATTCATTCGATTCTATCTTTTACTCACTCCAAATCTTTATTTTGTTAGAGAGTAAGCTACAAAATTTTCATTTTTGTCGGATACGCTACAATTTTTCTTTTATTCCTTATTTTTGTCACCCCCTCATAAAAATTTTAAAATTTTTCGAGTCCTTGATTTTATTTATTTTATCCATTTTATTGTGTATTAAAAATAAATCTCTATTTTTCCTTTATATAAATTAATTTTAATTTAATCTCTCCTTCCCTCACCTTCACACAAATAAAATATCTATTCAATAAGTGAAACACATTAGTTGTTCGCTCTCAGGTTGGGTAGCTAAGGTCCAAAAAGAAAATTTTCTGATTCTTAAAAGTAGCGTTTTAAAGACTAAATAGATTGGCCGAAAGGGGGGAAAGCCCTCCATTCTTGGTTCTCCAATAATTTCATCCTACGGAACCACAAGAATTCTTAGTTAGAATGAGATTTCAACTCAACATCTTTTGAGTAAGATTTTGAGAAGAGTTGTTATTTGGGGAACACAATACGATTAAAGTTGTAAGTTGTGGGAGTGGGGGGGGGGAGTTATTGTTTATCTTTGACCTCTATGGTAGAATTAGTCGAGGGACCTGAGAGGCAGTGGTTTACTCTGTGATAGATGTTAGCGATTTGATCCGCATATCTCCGACTAGTAAACTTAATCAATACCAAACTTTAATTTATGATAACACTCAATATTTTTGATTCGGCAATTCGATCCAAACCTAAATTATTGTCATATAATTTTTTATATATATATACATATTAACATTTTCATTCTTTTGTTGCAGGTTGATGTTACTTATAATTAATAAACTTTACACTACCATTTAATTATCATTTTTTTGTCGCACGTCAGTGCAAAGTCTTTAATTTTTTGAGTACTTGTTCTACGTTTATATATTAATTTCATTCTATCATGTATTTACTTCAAATCTGTTCTAGGGAGGAGGAGTTATTATCTATCCTTGGCTTTTATGGAAGAATCAGTCGAGGGACCTGAGAGCTGGTGATTTATCCTGTGATAGATGTCAATGATTCATTCTGTTTATCGCAGTTTGATCCAAATCATAATTTTAAATGGGTAAATTATATATATATATATATTTTTTTTCTTTCTTTCTAAATTTCATTCTTTATTTTTGTTTCACATTAATGTAAAATTTCATTTTTTTGGTAATTTTTATATCATTTTCCCCTTCAATATTCATTTTTTATTTTTATTGCACGTTAGTGCACGGTCTTCATTTTGGTCGAGAACATGTTCTATTTTTAAATATTTGTTTCATTCTATAGTGCACTTACTGCAAATCTTTATTTTGTTAGAGAGTAAGCTACAAAATTTTCATTTTTGACGAATACACTATATATTTTTATTTCTTTATTTTGTCACCCCCTCGTACAAAATTTCAATTTTGTCGAGTACTTGATTGTATTTATTTTTTTATCCGATTTATTGTGTACTCACAATAAATTCTTATTTTGTCCTTTATAGAAATTATTCATAATTTCATCCCTCCTTCCATCTCCTTCACACATAGAAAACCCTATTCAATAAGTGAAATGCATTAGCTGTTTGCTCTTAGGTTGGGCAGTTAGAGTTGGAGAAGGGCACTGACTTATTCTTAAAAACAATGTTTTTGAGATCAAAGAGTTGGGCCAGGGGGGAAAGCCCCTTTTTCTTTGTTCTTCTGCAGTTTCATTCTACAGAACCACAAGAATCCTTAGTTAGAATGAGAGTCCAACTCAACATATTTTGAATGAGATTGAGAAGAGTTGTTATTTGGAGAACACAATACGATGAAAGTTGTAAGTTGTGTTCAGAGGGAGGGAGTTATTATCTATTCTTACCCTCTATGGTAGAATTAGTCGAGGAATCTGAGAGGCGGTGGTTTAATCTATAACAGATGTTAGCTAGCGATTTGATCCATATATCTCTTACTAGTGAACGTAGTTAATACAAAGCTTGATAGCACTCAATTTTCCGATTCGGCAATTCGATCCAAACCTAACATTATTTTCAAATAAATTTTATATATATTTAAAATTTTCATTCTTTTTTTGCATGTTCATGTAGAATTTCATTTTAATTAATAAACTTTGTACCTTTTTCCCTTTAATTATCATTTTTTATTTTTGTCGCACATCAAATGCAAAGTCTTTAATTTTATTTCGTACTTATTCTACATTTATATATTCATTACATTCTATTTTGTTGCACTTCGAATTTGTTTAGGGGTGGGGGAGTTATTTTTCTATTGGTCGCCCCTATGGTAGAATCAGTTAAGGGAACCGAGAGGAGATGTCACGACCCGATTTCTCGAGTCATGATGGCGCCTACCAGCCCACCTGTAGGCCAGCCAAGACCCTATCCCAGAACTTAATAGTAATGGGACTGAGGATGGAACATACCTCAATTAAGCAGAAGCATATATAAAGGAACACATATAAAGAAAGGGTGGAAGCGAAACATCTATATAAAATAACAATACCTCCCAAAACCTGGAAGTCTCCAATACATAGCTACTAAACGAATACAAGCCCCAAAAGTGGACCACAAAAACAAGACTGTCTCAAAAAAAAAGACAAGCCAAATTATAAATACAGAAGGAAACAGGTAATCCAGAACGCCAAATGCTCACCCACGTCTCCTGAACAAACAGCTACAGGCTCGAACTCAATGCTGATAACTCGTGCTCGGACCTGCATCACGAAACCAGATGCAGAGTGTATCATGAGTACCAAAACAATATGTACCCAGTAGGCAAAATAGACCGACTGAGCAAGAAAGGTAAAAACAGACAAAAAGGATTGAATCAAACAAGAACAAAGGTTAATAGAGCAACAACAAAATAAGCGGAAAGTAAATCTAAGAACATCAAAACTAAACCCAGCTGGGCCCCCCATAAGATCCGCTAGGTACACTTGTCACGACCCAATTTCTCAAGTCATGATGGCACCTACCAACCCACCAGTAGGCCAGCCAAAACCCTATCCCAAAACTAAACAGTAATGGGACTAAGGGTGGAAACTAATCCATAGCCAAGCGAAAGCATACAATAAGAGTACTCACGAAAACTGGAACGGAACCAAAATAATATATACAACACCTCCCAAAACCTGGAAGTCACAAGTACAGAACTACTAAAAAGAGTACAAGTCTCGAAAGTGGACCACTGGAACAACTGTCTCGAAAACAAAAGACAAGCAAAAACATATAAACAGAAGGAGACTCGTAATCCCAAAACGCCAAGTGCTCACCCTCGTCTCCTGAACAGACCGCTGTAGCCTCGATATCAATGCTGATAGCTGGTGCTCGGACATGCATCACGAAAATAGATGCAGAGTGTAGCATGAGTACCAAAACAACAGGTACCCAGTAAGCATCATAGGCCGATAGAGCAAGAAGGGTAAAAACAAGCGGACAAGATAGAATCAGCACAAACAGAGGTCAACAGAATAGGAATCGAAAAATCTAAAAGGAAGCACAAAGAAAAAACTAAAATAAACCCAGCTGAGCCCCCCATAAGACCCGCTGGGCACACTCGTGCGCAAGTTTAAATAAAACCTAAACGGACCCCCATAAGCCCGACAGATACACAGAAGACCTATTCTACAGAAACGAAGGAATAACCAACTCAAGAACAATACCAGGGCCCCGCCCAATCATTACCATCAGAGCCCCGCTCAGTCATAAATATCAGAGCCCAGCTAAGTCATAAATATCAAAGCCCAGCTCAGTCATCAGTCACGAGCTGGAAATGCTGGACTCTAACCGGGCAAACTCAGTCTCGGACTGGCACAAACAGCCCACACTCGACAGTCTAACGCTGGAAATACTGGTTTCACCGGATACGTCGATCGCATAGCTGGGACTAGTAGCCTATGCTCCACGGACTCGCACTGGAAATAATGGGCTGCAATCGTGTAACGTCAGCTGCGGACCGGAGCGGGTAGCCTACCCCCGTCAGCCTAGCACTGGAAATCCTGAGTGATAACCGAATAACGTTAGCTGCGTACTGGAGCCAGCCGTCACGAACTAGATAAGCCACAAAAATAATACACTAAGAGACTAAAATTCACGAGCCGCCCCCCCTCCACATATATACCAACCGAAGGCTCCCAGCATAACACAATCCAACCGACATTTGGCGCAACCACGATATCTTCCGGCAGCATCCCAAAAATCTCAACGATAAGGGCCAAAGAATCGGAAGGTCCGAAAGCCACGAAAACGCCTATACTAAGGCTCATAATCTGACCCAAGTCTGCTATATCAGTCTACAAGGATCTAGTCCATCCGAAACGACGTCGGATACATACTCAAGTCAACGAGGTACATGAGACTATGTCAATAAATCACAACCTATTCTAAGGCAGAATCACAATAATCAGTCAATCATCAACCAGATTCACCCGGACCCACTCATGCAACATCAGATGTTACCAATAGATACCTCACAACATGCATATCAACAAATCAAATCAGCAGCCCAACCTATAGCATGATACTAGCTCATAACAACCCAACAGTCAACTCTAAACTGAGGAAGTCGGGGAACGAGGGAAACAATACTAACTAACCACCCTAGATTCACAAATATCAACCATCATTTACACAATCAGGCTTAGTCTAGAAAGAAGGGAAGCCGTAACCTACCAAAAAGCCGATCACGCGCGTTCCAGGTCACTCAATTGGAGATTTCCCCTTCCGAACGGCCTCAGACTACTGCCACGCTACCAAAAATAGAATCACAGCATCAATACGATCGTTTAGACACAAAAAATTAACAAATTCGGAGACAGACCAATTTTTGGGTCAAAACCAAGCAAAGTGGGACCCGCTCCGAATTTCCAGGAATTGACTCCGTCAAAAGGTCCCAAATCCTTCTCCCAACACTAATCCTAAACTAGTTTATCAAATAGGGGTCAGATCCGCTCCCAATCAACCAAACAATAACAAATCTAAAACTAACAAAAATAGGCCAAATTAGGGGTTTACCTCCGATTTCACGCAGAACGAGGTGTACCCATCAAACCCCAACCTCAAATATACGAAGACAAAGAAAACCCGAACACTAGGGACATTAAATCACCAAAAAAGGAGCTTTAGAACTCGAGATATCAAAATTTAAAATGAAGAAGAAATCATAAGTTGATGGCAGCAGCTTCGAGCTGAATTTCACCACAAACGAGGGTTCACCAACATATTCCGATCACTCCACTGCCTAGCCACAATCTCCACGATCATACAGGACTTCGAATCACTCAAATCAGAGATCGGATGAGGGAGAAATCGACATTTGAAAATGAGGGTGAGAGCTGAAATTTCTGGGTTATAAAACCCAAACCTCGCCGCTCCAGCAACCAGATTTTAGCTATTTTTTTAAAGTCTCCGAACGGACCCTCGAAATTTGTTCGGGACCCTATAAAAATAAACGAGATATGCCACCCCACTAAATTTGACATTATGGACTCAATGGCGCAGTTGAAATTTCCATACGAGGTCGTTTCGATAAAAAGTGGGTCCCACACCCATTATGCCATTTTAGCCAAATTCTACCAAGGGCCTCGAATTTTGATCGGAAGCTCTCGGTAATTCTCAAAAGGTCGTTCTAGATCAAACTCGGCATTCTGAAACTAACCGCGCTGTTGGAATTTTCATCCGAGTGCGTTTTCCAAGAAAGTTGACCAAAGTCAACCTTATGCCAATTTCCAAAGGCTAAAGAGCTAATCGGCCCCAAATTCACACTGGAAACCCCGGGACTCATGCGAACCATGCTTCTAGCCTAATTTGGCCTTTCCGGAGCTGATGGAATCGTCAGAATTCTCATCTGAGGTCGTTTACCTGAAGTTATGACCGAAGTCAACTTTTCAAGGTTCAAAAGCTCCAAAATAGAAAAATGGGCATAAAACCCAAACGAACGACCAGGCGACCGAATCGTCAGTGCCAGCAAGTCATAAATGACTCGGGGTCGCTAGAGAAAAAATGCTCTAAACGACAGAAAGAAGGCATTAACACATAAATGACCTGGAGGGTCATTACAATATCCACTACTAAAAGGACTTTCGTCCGCGAAAGTAAGGATTAAGAAGTACATGTGGGCTCAAACAAGCTGGGGAACTGCTCCTGCATCTCCCGCTCGATCTCCCAGGTAGCCTCCTCAACTAGATGATGCCTCCAACAGACCTTAACAACAGGAATGGCTCTCAACTTCAGGTGCCTCACCTCTCTGGCCAAAATAGCAACTGGCTCCTCAGAATAGGTCAAGAGATCATCCAACTCAACGGTGTCATACTGGAGAACATGAGACTCATTTGGAACATATCGGCGCAGCATCGACACATGGAAAACTGGATGTACATAGAAAGCTGGAGGTAAGTCTAACTCATAAGCCACCTCGCCAACTGCCCTCAAAATCTCAAAAGGCCCAATAAACCTGGGGCTAAGCTTGCCCCGCCTCCCAAATCTCATCACGCCCTTCATGGGCGATACTCGGAGGAATACTCTGTCACCTACAACAAAACTCAACGGTCGACGCCTGCGGTCTGCATAACTCCTCTGTCTACTCTTATCCGTCCTGAGCCTGTCCTGGATCAACCTCACATGCTCCAAGGACTCCTGAAACAAATCTGTACCATGCGGCCTAGGCTCCGTAGACTCAAACCAACCAACGGGAGTGTGACAACACCTACCATATAGGACCTCAAACGGTGCCATCTGGATGCTGAAATGGTAGCTGTTGTTATACGCAAACTCTGCCAAGGGCAAGAAATGGTCCCACTGACCTCCAAAGTCTATAACACAGGCCCGCAACATATCCTCAAGCACCTGGATAGTGCGCTCTGACTGACCATCACTCTGCGGGTGAAATGTTGTGCTAAGATCCACACGGGTGCCCAACTCTCCCTGAAATGCTCTCCAAAAGCTAGAAGTGAACTGTGGACCCCGGTCTGAAATGATAGAAACAAGCACACCATGAAGAAGGATGACCTCCCGAATGTAGATACGGGCTAACCTCTCAGCATGGAAGGATGTATGAACGGGTATGAAGTGTGCTGACTTGGTCAATACATCCACGATGACCCAGATACTGTCAACACCTCTAGGAGTTCGTGGCAATCCAACAACGAAGTCCATGGTGATGCACTCCCACTTCCACTCAGGAATGGGCATCCTCTGCAACTCTCCCCCAGGCCTCATATGCTTGGCCTTAACCTGCTGGCAACACAAACAACGGGACACATAATCTGAGATGTCTCTTCTCATACCGCTCCACCAGTAATGTTGTCTCAAATCAAGATACATCTTTGCTGTGCCCGGATGAATAGAATATCTGGAATCATGGGCCTCGCTAAGGATCAGTTGGATCAAATCACCAACTTTGGGAACACACAAACGGCCAACAAATCGCAAAACCCCATCTGAATCTAAGGTTGCCTGCCGGCATCACCTGCCAACACTCAATCTCTGAGTGTTGTCAAAGACTCATCCTCAAACTGGCGACTACAAATCTGGTCAAACAGAGATGACTGAACCACCACATAAGCTATCACCCGATTGAAATCCGAAACGTCGAGTCTGATCATCTAATTAGCTAAGGACTGAATGTCCAAAGGGCCGCTCTAAGACAGAAAGGAAAGCTAGACTACCCATACTCATTGCCTTCCGACTCAAGGCGTCCGCTACTACATTCGCCTTGCCCGGATGGTAAAGAATGGAGAGGTCGTAGTCCTTCAGGAGCTTAATCCACCGGCGCTGCCTCGAATTAAGATCCCTATGCGTCATAATATACTGAAGGCTCATATGATCAGTGAACAACTCACAATGAACTCCATACAGGTAATAATTCAAGATCTTAAGCGCGAAAACTACTGTCGCCAACTCCAAGTCATGAGTGGGGTAGTTGCGCTCATGCATCTTAAGCTGCCTCGACGCATAAGCAATAATCCGGCCCTGCTGCATCAGAACACAACCCAAACCAACGTCGGATGCGTCACAATAGACCGTGAAGCCCTCGCCCTCAAGTGGAAGAGTCAAGATAGGAGAAGTAAGAAGTAGTAAGCAACTCCTTAAGTCTCAGAAAGCTTCTCTCGCACTCCTCTGACCACACAAATAGAACATCCTGGTGAGTCAATCGCGTCAAAGGTGCTGCTAATGTGGAGAAACCCTCAACAAAGCATCTGTAATACCCGCTAGTCCGACGAAGCTCCAAATCTCAGTCACAGAAGTGGCCTAGCCCAACCACGAATAGACTCAATCTTCGTCGGATCAACCATAATGCCATCCTTGGACACCACATGCCCCAAGAATGCTACAGACTCCAACCAAAATTCACACTTTGAGAACTTGGCATAAAGCCGATGGTCTCTCAAAGTCTGGAGCACTGTCCTCAAGTGCTGCTCATGATCACTGTGGCTCCGCGAGTATACCAAGATGTCATCGATGAAGACAATGACAAAAGAGTCTAAGTACTGCCTGAACACTCGAGTCATCAGATCCATAAATGCGGCAGGGACATTAGTTAACCCAAAAGACATCACTAGGAACTCATAATGACCATAACGAGTCCTAAAGGCTGTCTTCGAGATGTCCGCTGCTCTAATCCTCAGCTGATGATAACCGGACCTCAAGTCAATCTTCGAAAACACTGCTGCACCCTGAAGCTGCTCAAATAAATCATCTATATGAGGCATAGGATAACGGTTCTTCACCGTCACCTTATTCAGCTGCCTGTAATCGATGCACATTCGCATGGTGCCGTCCTTCTTCCTCACAAACAGGACTGGGGCACCCCAAGGCGATATAGAAGGCCAAATGAACCCCTTACCTAAGAGGTCCTAAAGCTGAACACTAAGCTCCTTGAGCTCTGTAGGGGCCATACGGTACGGTGGGATAGAAATAGGACGAGTATCCGGCTCCAAATCAATGACAAAATCAATATCTTGCTCTAGGGGTAGGCCAGAAAGGTCGGCAGGAAACACATCAGCAAACTCTCGGACTATAGGCACTGACTCCACCGTAGGGCTCTCCCTGCTAACATCTCTAACATAAGACAAATAAGCCAAGCATCCGCTATCCACAAGCCTCTGGGCCTGAATACAAGAAATCAATCCAACTGGTGTGCGATTGTGAGAGCCTTGCCACACCACCGACGGAATACCAGGTGTGGCTAAAGTAACGGTCTTGGCATAACAATCAAAGACAGCTCGGTGAGGGGATAGCCAATCCATGCCCAGAATCACATCAAAATCCACCATACAAAGCATAATAAGATCAACCAGGGTGTCCTGCCCTGAATAGTCACCACACAAGATCTACATACCTGATCCACTACTAAAGAATCCCCTACCGGGGTCGAAACACGCAAGGGTACCACTAAAGGCTCTAGACTCACCCTTAACCGAGGAATACAATAAGCAGAAACATATGAATATGTAGAACCAGGATCAAATAAGTCTGAAGCGGGCTGATGGCATAGGAGAACCGTACCTGTGATCACATCATCAGATGCCTCGGCCTCTGCTCTGGATGGAGCTGCATAGAAATGGCCCTGGGAGCCTCTACCACGAGCATCCACCCTGCCACCTGTCCTACTTCCCCGAGGACCTCCCCGAACACCCTACTGCTGACCTCCTCCTCTAGCTGGAGGTGCTGCTGCTATCGGTCTCGCTGCTTGAGGGGCTGGTAAGGCCGGTTTGGAGACAGGGCACTCCCTAGACCAATGACCAAGCTACCCACAAGTAAAGAAACCCTGCGAAGATCTACTCACCGCTGAAGGCCGGCCACCCCGACCTGATGAACCTGCCTGGAACCCACCTCGGCCCTTACTCACGCCGGCATTATACCCACTCTGACGGTGTTGGTCACCCTCTGAGATCTGTAATGAAGCCTGGAACGGGCGACTGGGCTGACCTGTCTGGAAGCTCTGATAAACCTGGTCCCAAGTAACTCTAGGCCTAGAACGGGGCCCACTAGCTCTATCATCCTATATGTCCCTCTTGCCGCTGCCCCCGCGGGTCTCGCGACGGAGCTGCTCAATCGTGCGGGCGTGATCCACAATATCCAGAAAAGAACGGCCCGCTGACAACATAGACCGCGACTCAATACACAACGACAATCTCAAACCTCTAACAAAGCATCGGACCCTCTCCTCCTCTTCCGTAGGCAGAATCATGGTGGCATGACGGGAAAACTCATGAAATCTTGCCTCATACTCGGATACCGTCATGGAGCCCTGCTCCAACCTCGAGAACTCATCACGGAGGCAATCCCTAACGCTCTGTGGGATAAATCTGGCCAAAAAAGCCTCTGAAAACTCGGTCCACGATACTGGTGGTGACCCAGCTGGCCTGGTCTCGATGAAGGAACGCCACCACTGCCTGGAAGGTCCGTCTAGCTAGTACGCCGTGAAGTCGGCTCTTTTAGATTCCACTAACCCCAAAGCCTACAATCTCTCCCGGCAAGTCGTAATAAGCTCGTGGGCGTGCTCCCCAACAACCCTAGAAAACCTCAGTGGTGATAGCCTGAGAAACACCCCGAGCATCTTCTACTCTCGAAGTGGCATAACCCCATCCAAATGGTCTGGTTGAACCGCGACCGGTGCTGGCGGCTGATGAACCTCTGGAGCCACTACTGCAGGCTGGTCCTGCTGACGCATCTCTGGAACCACAGGGGCAGGCTGGAACTGGCTGCTGCATGCCCCCGATAGCAGCTAGAATCTGGGCAACCATGCCCTGAAGGTCGAGGGCGGCAGCTAGTGCGGGCGGTGGCTGGGCTAGTCCCGACCCCACCGGCTGAGGAGGAATATGCTCTCCACGAGGGTCTGGCTCCAAATTCTTCGCTCTGTCGCGGCCTGGTGCCACAGCACCACCTCGACCTCGGGGTCGATCTCTACCGCGCGTATAAGCCATCCTGCAACGGAGTTAAACAACTGAGATTTCATGAAACCAACCAGACAACGATGCACGAATCGGAATAAAAATAAGTAAACCTCCTACGGACACCCTGTAGCCTCCCTAAGATAAGTGACAGACGTCTCCGCGCTAATCCACCGGACTCTACTAGATGCTAGCTCTGTACAAGTGAGACCAATGAACCTAGGGCTCTAATACCAACTTGTCACGACTCGATTTCTTGAGTCATGATGGTGTCTACGAACCAACCTGTAGGCCAGCCATGACCCTATCCCGGTACTTAACAGTAATGGGACTGAGGGTTGAACTAACCTCAATTAAGCGGAACCATATATAAAGGAGCACATATAAAGAAAGGGCGGAAGTGTAACATCTATATACAATAACAATACCTCCCAGAACCTAGAAGTCACAAGTACAAAGCTACTAAATGAATACAAGTCCCAAAAGTGGACCGCAGAAACAAGACTATCTTAAAACAAAAGACAAGCCAAAATATAAATACAGAAGGAGACAAGTAATCCCAGAACGGCAAGTGCTCACCCTCATCTCTTGAACAGACAGCAGCAGGCTCGAACTTAACGCTGATAACTAGTGCTCGGACCTGCATCACGAAAATAGATGCAGAGTGCAGCATGAGTACCAAAACAATAGGTACCCAGTAGTCATCATAGGCCGACTGAGCAAGAAAGGTAAGAACAGATAGAAAGGATAGAATCAAACACGAACAAAGGTCAAAAGGGCAAGAATAGAATAAGTGGAAAGTAAATCTAAGAACATCAGAACTAAACCCAGCTGGGCCCAATAAGATCCGCTAGGTACACTTAAGCACAGACAAACAAGAACCCGAACGAACCCCCATAGGCTCGACAGGTACATCGAAAGCTAGATCTACGGAACCAACGGACACCAAACTCCGCACTGAACCAACCACTCCACTCTAGACCAACCATAAGTCTGACTTTCCAAAGCAACCCACCTATCATGCCAACACTCCGGGGTCCCTGTTCTAAGCCAGACAAGTGTTGCAGGGGGGTATGACGACCCCTCCAATTGACCTAATATCCAACTGCCCAATAGGCTATCACCCCAAGGGTCCTTTCCCAAGCCAGATGGGTGAGCCTACTATCACTCCGGGGGATCTGTCCCAAGCTAGACGAGTGCACGGGCGTACCAACTCCGAAGAGAATCATAATCAACTTGCATCCAATTGCCTAGCCGACTGACATTCTGGGGCCCTGTCCCAAGCCAGACAAGTGAGTCAGCTAACACTCTCAGGGGCCTTGTCCAAAGCCAGGCAGAGCGTATAAGGAAAGTCAATTCCATAGAGGGTCTTAAATTCCAAACCATTGTGGATCGACGTCCACTACCAATCACAATGCACAGAAACCAACCTCGAAGCACTCCAACCAGGAAGATACTACGCCAACGATAGCGCGACGGCACCGCAGAAAGGGGGAAGAAGGCAGAAGGATCGCCACTAGAATAATCGCAAACTAAGCTCAACTATCATACTCAAGTCTGCTATGCCAGTCTACAAGGACCTAGTCCATCAGAATCAACGTCGGATACATACCAAAATCAGCAGGTGCATGGGACTAAGGCAATACTACCCTAACCTATTCTAAGGTCGAAAAGCACAAGCAATAAACATAACGAAAGAAAACAATCTGAACCCACGCATGCAACAACAGATAACCGCCCAACAAATAACCCCCAAACAAACTGATCAACACCCAAGGTCAACAACCCATACTAAAGCATGATACTAGCCCCGAACAGTCCAAAAATCAACTCTAAATGAAGAAATCGGAGAAGAGGAACAGAAATACTAGCTACCCACCCCAGATTCACACAAATCAGCAAGCATTTACGCATTCAAGCTCAATCTAGGAAGAAGGGAAGTCGTAACCTACCAGAAGGACGACAACGCGCGCTCCAAGTCACTCTGCCGGAGCTTTTCACTTCTGAATGGTTTTAGACTGCTGTCACGCTGTCAAAAAGAGAGTCATGGCGTCAATACGGTTGTTTAGACACTAAAATCATAAAAATCGGAGAGAGACCAATTTCAGAGTCAAAATCGAGAAATGTGAGAGCCACTTTGGATTTTCTGGAATTGACTCCGTGAAGAGGTCCCAAATCCTCCCCCGAACTTGTATTCCAAAATGGAACACCCATCGGGGCTCGGATCACCTCAAAACAGCCAACAGCAAGAAATGCAAAACTTTACGTAATTATGTTTAGGATAGAAACTTACGCCTCAAATTCAAAGGTATCGAGCTACACCCAACACAAACGGACCACTAAACTACGAATCCAACAAGAATCTGAATGCTTGGGACTTCGAATCACCAAAAACTGATAAAAGATGAGGGAGATATGAATTTCACAACTTTCTTTCCAAATGAGCCTCGACCTCATTTATAAAGCCACTGCACCCCATTGACCTCCGCGAACGCGGAGGGATCACAACCACTACTCCGCGAATGTGGTCCCAGCCTCATGAATGTAGAGGGATGACAAGTAGAGCTCCGCGAACGTGGCCCCACGCCCGCGAACGCGGAGAAGAAGGTCACCCAGCCTCACAGACCTCCGCGAATGCGGAGAGCAAGACCTCAAACCTCCGCGAACGCGGAGTAGACACACTTGCACCTCCGCGAACGCGGAGTAGACACACTTGCACCTCCGCGAACGCAGAGTAGACACACTGCAGCTCCGCAAACACGGAGCCTATCCCGTGAACGCAGAGAGGAAAGGTGTCTGCAGATATGAGTTGCACCAGCTGAGTTTTGGACAATTCCAAAACTCCGCGGGGTGGTCAAAATTCGTTTGGGACCCTGTGCACGCAAACAAGATATGCTACCCCATAAAATTTGACGTTAGGGACTCTATGGTGCAGTCAAAATTTCCATACGAGGTCGTTTCGAAAAAAAGTGGGTCCCACACCCAATGGGCTATTTTAGCCAAATTCTACCGGAGGCCTCGGAATTCGATCGAAAGCTCTCAGAAGTTCTCAAAGGGTCATTCTAGACCAAACTCGGCATTCAAAACTAACCGCATTGACAGAATTCTCATCCGAGCGCGTTTACTAAGAATGTTGACCAAAGTCAACTTTAAGCCAAATTTCGAAGGCTAAAGAGCTAACTGGCCCCAAAAATCAAATCGGAAGTCCCGAGACTCGGGCCAACAATGCTTCTAGCCTAATTTGGCTGTTTTGGAGCTGATGGAACCGTCAGAATTCACATCTGAGGTTGTTTACCTGAAGTTATGACCGAAATCAACTTTATAAGGTCCAAGAGCTCCAAAACAGAAGAACAGGCATAACAACCAAACGAATGACCAGGCAACCGAACCTACAGTGCCAAAAAGTTAGAAATGACTAGGGGTCACTACAGGAATGCTCTAAACGACATAAAGAAGGCACAAACACACAATGACCTGAAGGGTCATTACAGGTGATGGATGTAACACCTAGAAAATTTCTAAGTTAAGACCTGAACCATTCTTGAATTTGTGTATAAGGTCGTACCGAGTGATTCTTAATTGTTCTTAGGTGTTAAGGTCAATTCATTGATGTGGGAATGATTTTGGATATTAATTAAGGTCACTAGAATCCTCTAGCAAAAAGTTGAGTTGAAAGCTCCCCTACCGAGTAAGTTTTGACCTAAGATTCTACTTAGGTCAACTTTAAACGATCATATATCTTAGCTCATAATGAATAGGTGGCCCATGAACTATCAAATCGAAGGTTTTTGAGTCCTCTTTCCAACGCCGCCAAGTTTGCTTAATTTCGAGCTCGTAGTAAAAAGTTATGCACGTTTGAGTGAAGCTTCTCTATTTAAGACATCTCATTCATTTTAGAAAAGGATATTTTGGTCTTTTCCTTTTCCCACTAGGCTTAACACGTTTTTATTGACCTAATTAAGGGTCTAATCAGATTCTAAATCACGTATTCACGTTCCTAAACACTTAGGGATTTAGAGCGAGGTTTCAAGAGGAGAAAAAGGGCTAAGTTCAAGCATTCGTCAAGATCCCATCGATTCTCACCAAGAACATTGTTCTTTCCAGGTATGTAAGGCTTCTCACAGTGTTGGACGTGTTCGTCCTCACGCCATACATCTAATTCATCCATGAATTCATCCGTGAAATCGTTATATTAAGAGATTCTTGAGTAGTTCTTGATTTTAGTTTCATTCTTTAACAATGGAGGTTTTGAGTTTTCTTGGGTTGAAGATCTTAAGTATGAGTTGTGATTCTTGAAAGGGATTGTATGAAATTTCTATGAATTTGTGTTGGAAGTTTTGAGTTTTCTTGGGTTGAAGATCTTAAGTATGAGTTGTGCTTCTTGAAAGGGATTGTATGAAATTTCTATGAATTCGTGTTGGGTTTGAGAATCAAGAAGAGTTTAGAAGGAATCACTCAATTCTAGACGAGTTAGGACCCTAAATTGAGTAGAAAAATTCGTCAGATTTTTAGGGTAGGGGCCAGGGGCGGTGCGTCACCATAGCGCCAAGGCCTGACTTTAGTAGTTTAGGCCCTGAGGCGGCACGCAACCATAGCGCCAAGGCCTGACTTCAATAGTTCAGGCCCTGGGGCGACGTGCCAGCAGTACGCCAGGGTCGCGTGGTCCCTTTTCCTTCTATGTTTCATTTCGAACGTGTTCCTTTGAGTTGTGACTACGTTCTCTTCTTTGTATTAGCTCCTAAAGGCTCCATTAATCCTTGAGAGATCCTACATGTCCTAATCACATGTCTTAATTTACTTTTAAAATTAAAGTGAGTTTAAGAGAGAAGTTCAAGAGCTTTTATTGAGTTGATTTTGAGTTCTTGAGTTCCTGGTCCTTGTTGAAACTCTATTCCTAATTATTGAATAACAATATGTTATACATTGAGGTTCTTGAGTTGATTCGTTCGTGTCTAGATTTCAGCATGAACCCTATGAATTGAGTATTCTTGAGATGAGTAGTATTGTTAAGTTCTGAGTATTAAGTTTTTTATATTGTTATTGAGATTATTGAGTTGATTGTTCATGACTATTTTTCAGCATGAACCCTATTCTTGAGTATTCAGTGAATTCTTATTAAGATTCTTTTAAACAAAACATTAGTGTTTATACTGAGTTTTGAGAAAGAGTAAAAGGGAACTAAGTAGTCCCCAAATGTTTCATTTTTACATGAAGAAAAAGAGTAGACTTTTTTTGAGAAAAGTTAAAAGAGTTTTCAGAAAGATTAAGTACAGAGAAGTTACCTCTTAAAGAGGCCTCTTTTTTATCTCAACCCAGAATGTATTTTTATGTTAAGCAAAGAGAAACCTTGTTTTCTAAATGAACAATGAGTTTCAGAAACATTTCAGAGCCGTTACTTCTTTTAAGAAGATAGTTTGAGCAATTACCTCAAACCAGAAAAAGAGTAATGTTTTTATACATTTGAGCAACAGTATATATCATTAGGAGTAGTATTGAGCACCGATATGGGGGAGAGTTCAAACAACTCACAGCCCCCATAAACCATGTCTTGCAAACATGGGTTCAGGATCATACTTTTAGATGAATCTTTATAACTTAGTGGATCCACTTAGTTGAGGAGTCCTATATTCCGGCACGATATAGGACAGTTCTGGCAGCGTGGACAAGACGTTGTATCATCACTTAGTTCACAGTGATGGTTGTCAGTTAGAGAATTTCCCAATAAAGTTAAAGTATATTTTTGATATAACACTTCTTATGTTGAGTTCAGAGATGAGTAAGTATTTTTGTAAAGTTAAATGATTTCATTCCTTTAATTCTTTACATTCAGTTGAGTTCATGTTATATCTATTGCAGTCATTCAGTTGAGTTATTTATTTCACTTCAGCCATATTACATACTCGTACATTCAATGTACTGACGTCATTCGACCTGCATCTTTTAATGATGCAAATACATGTACTTAGGATCATCAACAGGAGTTCCGTTGAGATTACTTCATCCGCTTGTCAGCTTTTGAGTAAGGTCTCCTTGGTTCCGGAGGACTCCAATTTTATAAGTTGTTAGTAGTAGTTCTCTTGAGGAGTTGGGGTCTTGTCCCGACACTCATATTTGTACAGTAGAGGATTCATAGATAGACAATTTTGGAGAGTCTTTCAGTCTTAGAGGTTTTCTTTAAAACTTATGTTTAATACTCAGTATATTCAGAGAGTTTTAAAACGTAATACACTGTTGATTTAGCATTTCTTTCAGTTTGATGCTTGTGTATGCTTGAGTTAGTCTTCCACTTGTAGTTAGCCATGATGAGGGTTCGCTTGGGGACCAGCAATGGTTCTCGAATTCTGGCCACGTCCAGGGTGTAGGCTCGGATCGTGACACTGGTTTACCCTGTGGCAGATGTCAGCGATTCAATCAGTTTATGGCAGGTTGGTCCAAATCTTAAATTTTAATGGGCAAATTATATATATATATATATATATATATATATATTATTATTATTATTATTTTAAATTTCATTCTTTATTTTGTTTCACATTAATGTAAAACTTCATTTATTTTTGATAAATTTTATACCATTTTTTCCTTCTATTATCATTTTATATTTTGTCGCACATTAGTGCAAAATCTTCATTTTTATCGATTACTTGTTCTATATTCATATATTCATTCCATTCTTTCGTGTGCTCACTATAAATATTTATTTTGTTAAAGAGTAAGCTAAATTTTTTTTTGTCGGATAAGCTACATTGATTTTAATTCTTTATTTTTGTCACCCCTCGAACAAATTTTTAATTTTGTTGGATACTTGATTGTATTTATTTACTTATTCAATTTATTGTGTACTAACAAAATATCTCTATTTTGTCCTTTGTATAAATTATTTGTTATTTCATGTCTCCTTCACACATATACAACCCTGTTCAATAAGTGAAACTCATTAGTTGTTTACTGTTTGGTAATGACTTACTCTCAAAACTAGCATTTTTAAGACCAAAGAATTGTCAAAAAGGGGGGAAAGCCCTTTGTTCTTGGTTCTCTTGCAGTTTCATCCTACGGAATCCCAAGGTTATGTTGTGTTGATGGGTGTACTAACTTGGTGAAATAATATGTTTTTGATTGCATAAAGTGTGAACTGCAAAAGTATGATTAAATTTGTTTGGTTGATTCTAGTGCGGGTGGATAAGTCCTTAGGTGTTAATGAAGAGTTGATAGTGTAGAGATTGTTCGAGGACGAACAAAGACTTAAGTGTAGGGTGGTGCTCTTGGGCATATTTATATGTCCAATTACTATTATTTAACTGTACTTACCTTAGATTTCGAGGGCATTTTTGATGCTAATTGTTGTGTTTTGATAAGTATTGCGATGATTGCTCACTAATCTACATGATTAGCCATATGAAGGGATTCCTAAAGAAGTACGAGTGCAATGGGAGATGGAAAGGACTTAACAAGAGCAAAGGAAACGAGCACAATAAAAGATACAATGTGAGGGGAAGCATTGGCGCGCCGCCCCAACCCAGAAACCACTGGAGGCCATTCTTGGCGCACTGGCAGCACAGGGTGCCAGCCTTGCCTCGCCTGGGACTTGTTCCTAGCGCATTCCTAGCGCCTTGCCCCCGATTTTTCCGATGAATTTCCAGATTTTTGAGGTTTCCAAATCCCATTAGGAGTAGGGATTAGTTCCCTAAACTTTAAAAATAGGACCCTAGGGTTATTTTGTTAGGTTACTTCTTCTTTTTCAAGTGCAAGAGCAAGGGAAAAACAATTCATCTTAGGTTTCAATGTTCTACTTTTTCTTTAGTCTTGAATTGCATGAAAATAATCTTGTTTATGTTTCTGATGATTATGAGTGACTAAAAGCCTTTGTTCTGGGGCTGTAGCCATGTGTGATTGTTGAACATCGATTTCTATGGATTAATCGGATTATCACATATACTACTCTTATATTCTTGTTTTAGTATTTCTTGATTGACCACCATTGAGATAAATATATTGTCTAATCTTGAACTCGATAGGTAGATAGACCAAAGAATACAAGGAGCACGATCTTTCTTGCACACCACTTGTTAAGATTCGTGTTTAGGATTGACGCCCGGATGAACACCGTGCTTGGTTACGAACCAGGATGAAATATAAATGCTCGCTAGTTGGGTCTGTCTATTCCCGCTTAACGATATAGTTAGACAGTCAACTAGGGTAGATAGTTAGAGGTCGAAAGATCATGATCATATCATCAACCCTGTAAATTAGTAATTTGATAACCATAATTAATTCATGAGATGTGATACATGAAACCTTAAGTATGCTGCAGCCCTGGAATCTTCCCCTTATTGTTTAAAAACATCGATATTGAAGTTGTCATTGTTAGTTACTTTCAAAGTTTAATTATTTGAAAACGTAGTATAGAAAACACAAGTTTCTTGAGAACACTTTCTTTAATTTGTGGAATTAGTAGAATTGATATAAATTGATCTTAAGTCCTTTGGGTTCGACAATCCGATTCTGAAAGAGTCATTCTATTACTCTTGCAACCACGTACACTTGCATATGCATTTGGGAGCAACACTTACACCACCCAACCCAATTACTACTAAGTAAAAGCTGAAAAAGATTAGTTCCTATTAGCTTTTCACGAAATTCTAAGAAATCAAAATATATAGATCTCTAAATAAAATTCTTATTTATTATGTTTGGAATTGCTAGAAATAAATGCGGAGAGTAGACAAAAGGGGGGGGGGGCTTAGGTATTTGAATGAAGGGGAAAAAAAGAGAGGATGAAATGCACTTAAGGGTTGGGGTTTTAATTAGTCCAATAGGGAGGAACCATGTAATAAATAACATCACTTTGTCTCAATTTATGTGACACATTTTAGATTTTGAGATTCAAACAAGTTTATCTTTGACTGTAAATTTTTCATGTATCTTTTAAATATTTTGAATTATCAATTATTGTGGCTTATAATACTTTTTACGTAGTTTACAAATATATAAATTTCATTTTAAAAAATTTGAAGATTCCATGAGCAAATTCTTAGTTAAACTTAAACTGTTTGACTCTTAAAAAATGAAAATGTGTCACATAAATTGGGAGAGAGAGAGAGAGTAATAAAAAAAAGTGGGCCGTTAATTTTAAGGGTAGAAATAGGCGAAAATGTGGATATAGGTGTATTTTTGCCCAAATAGATGAATGAGGGGTATTTAAGGAAAAATACATAAGTACACAACTTAAGATATCATAATATCTATAAGGGAAAAGGGTCAAAAATGCCCTTAAACTATGCGAAAGGAACAAAAATGCCCTCAGTTTGTAGTTTGGTCCAAAAATGCCTTTGGTGTCAATACTTTGGTCCAAAAATGCCTTTATTGTTATTTTAATGGGTCAAAAAGGGCCATTTTCCAAATAAATATATTATTTATTTTCTTTTTAACACATTCTTTTTCTAATAATATTTTTTTAAATTAGCAAATGTTTATCCTACTTCAATTTTAAAAAATAAATTTTTTTTTCTTATTTTATTATAATTATTTTTTATCGTTATATAAATAAAATTAATGATGGATATACTATGATCTTATATGTATGACATATATTATCGGTCGAAAGGATACATGAAATTATTTTATTTTATTTGATAAAGTGAGATTAAGAAGAAAAAAATTATTTCCTACATTTTTATTTATTAAAGTATTTTAAAAGAAAGAAAAACAAGTATAGGATTTTTTAATAATATTTTAATTAGGAAGAAGATGTGTTCAAAAAGAAAATAAATAATATATTTATTCGGAAAAGGGCATTTTTGACCCATTTAGTAACTATAGGGGCATTTCTGGACCAATGTATTGACTACAAGGGCATTTTTGAACCAAAGTATTGACACTAAGGGCATTTTTGGACCAAATTACAAATTGAAGGCATTTTTGTTCCTTTCACATAGTTTAAGAGCATTTTTGACCCTTTTCCCTATCTAAAATTCCCTAGCATTTAAAAAAATTACAAAATTGCCTCTCGGATATATCTCCATCCCCTCTCAGATACATTTCTATCCTCACTCGGATATATCCCTATCCGCTCTCCCATACATTCCTCTCCTCTCGGATACATCCATATCTCATTTTGAATACATTCCTCTCATTAAGTAATGTAACATTTACAATGTATCGGACAACTAAGAAATGTATCCGAGAGTAATGAAAAATCTCAATTTTTTATTAGCCCCTAATATATGAAATTTTTGTAAGTTTTTCATTATTTAAACCTTTTCAGATAATAAAGAGTAGAGAAAATGGTTTAAAACCCCCCCAATCTATACCCGAAATCTCAACTACACACTCCAACTTCACGGGTGTCCTATCACCCCCCTGAACATTTTAAAAGTGAAATATATACCCCCTTAAAAAGTCACACCCAGATTTAAGTTAAGCAGTGATATACACTCGCCTGCCACATAATATTATATTATTTTTTTAATAAAAAAGTTATTATTCTTTATCTTTATTTTATATTTTCCTTTTTCTTTTTCTCTTTTGTTTTTAATCCTCTTTTGACTTTTATTTTCCTTTTCTTTAACAATAACTTTTTCTCCATTGATATGAAACCCAGAAGCACATTAACTTTCTTCTTCTTTCTACTCTTTTTATATTTTTTATTTTATTTTATTTTTCATAATTTTAGTGAAGTTTCATTCAACTTGATAATATTGTTGAATCGAATTTGAGGCTGCCAGCCGGAGAGTTAGAAGATGGCATATTTGATAAGTTCATATGGTCAACTATTTTCGGAAAGTGGGTGGCATATTGGAGTTGGAGATGATAGCAAAATCCAAAGTGAATTTGTGATTTGAAGTATTGAAAATTGTTTTTGCTATTTTTATCTCGTTGCCATGGTCACTGTCTACGAAAGGTGTTTTTTAGTGTTTTAGAACGAAACCAATCTATCTGTCTCACTTTTAAATATTTCTTGCTCAGATCTGGAAAAAGTAGTTGAAAATGGCTACATGGTAGTAGCAAAATTGGTGGTGTGAGAATGAAAAATGAAGTTTATGATTAAAAGAAGGGGAGTCGATTTCTTCTGGAAAAAAAGAGAGGAAAGAGATAGGATTAGTGATAGCTGAATAGTGAAATAAGTTCATGGCATTTTCCGGTGACTTAAATCCGGCGAAGAGTTGAAGAGAAAAAGAAAGAAGACAAAGAAAATAAAAAAGAAAAGATAAATAGAAGTAAAAGATAACATAATTTTAAAAAAATAAATCAAAAACTTAATATAAAAAGGAGAAATTACTTGCAAAGTTAAAATTTTATTAAAAAAAAACCGTCTCTCACTCGCTTTGAGAAAGTGAATACACTTTCTTTGCCACCTCAGCATATAGGGTGAGATTAATTCCATTTTAAAAAAGTTCAAGGAGGTAATAAAACTCTCGTAAAGTATAGGTGTATAGTTGAAAATTCGACTATAGATTAGGAGGGATTTTGACCATTTTTCTCTAAAGAGTATAGTTGGCGCTTTTCTGTAAAAATTGTGTAAACAACCCGGATGCCCTTCAGCAGACCCGTCCGAAAGCCCTAGAAACCTTGCAGCGTATATATACATCCAATTGAGCTAGTTAGGGTTCCTCCTTCCTTCTTCCCTCACTTCCATTTCGCTTCAATCACCGTTGAACAAAAATGTCGCAAGAATCACTAGTCCTCCGCGGCACAATGAAGGCCCATACAGATTGGGTGACAGCCATTGCCACTCCGATTGACAACTCCGACATGATTGTCACATCGTCTCGTGACAAATCCATCATTGTTTGGTCACTTACAAAAGAGGGCTCACAATACGGTGTCCCCCGTCGCCGTCTCACCGGACACGGCCATTTCGTCCAAGATGTTGTTCTATCATCAGACGGCATGTTTGCACTTTCCGGATCTTGGGATGGTGAACTCCGTTTATGGGATCTTCAAGCTGGAACCACCGCCCGGCGTTTCGTCGGACACACGAAGGATGTTTTATCCGTCGCATTTTCAGTTGATAACCGTCAGATTGTTTCTGCATCACGTGATAAATCGATTAAGCTATGGAACACTTTGGGTGAGTGTAAGTACACGATTCAGGATCAAGATTCACATTCTGATTGGGTGTCTTGTGTTCGTTTTAGCCCAAATAATCTTCACCCAACTATTGTTTCTGGATCATGGGATCGGACTGTGAAAATCTGGAACCTTTCTAACTGTAAGCTTCGCGCGACTCTGGCTGGGCACACTGGGTACGTGAATACTGCTGCAGTGTCTCCAGATGGTTCTTTGTGTGCTAGTGGAGGAAAGGATGGAGTGATTTTGTTGTGGGATTTGGCTGAAGGGAAGAAATTGTACTCCCTTGATTCTAGTTCCATTATTAATGCTCTTTGTTTTAGTCCTAATAGATACTGGTTATGTGCTGCTACTGAATCGAGTATTAAGATTTGGGATTTGGAGAGTAAGAGTATTGTCGTTGATCTTCGTGTTGATCTCAAGCAAGAGAGTGAAATGTCTGGCAATGCAGCTTCTACTTCTGGCAAAACCAAGGTGAGTTTGATTTTTCCTCTTCTTTTTCCCCCTAAATAAATTGTGTGTGCTTCAAGAATGCTACTTTTGGTTTATTGTACTATGTTATGTATAATATCAAGATGATTGTTTGAATGCTTTATCGTGGATATTAGTTCATTTGTATTGTATTATTGATAATGATATCAGATGAGCAGTTCGTGAACTTATCAGTAAAATAACAAAGTTAGTAGCTCTTGGCAGAGGTTAGCTATTTATACCTTGTAGGTCTGCAATTATCCATCTTTTCTTGTATATACTCAATGCCGTAGGAAGTTATGGTAGTAAATCAGATAGTATTAAAGTTTCTTAAAACTAGTATTTATCAGCTGACTAATTTGTCATCTATGCTCTCGCGACTTCCTTTTTCCCCCTTTTCTTGTATGTACTCAATGCCGTAGGAAGTTATGGTAGTAAATCAGATAGTATTAAAGTTTCTTAGAACTAGTATTTATCAGCTGACTAATTTGTCAGCTATGCTCTCGCGACTTCCACCTTTTCTTGTATATACTCAATGCCATAGGAAGTTATGGTAGTAAATCAGATAGTATTAAAGTTTCTTAGAACTAGTATTTATCAGCTGACTAATTTGTCAGCTATGCTCTAGCGGCTTCCTTTTTCCCCCTCTTTTTGCAGTTTTTAGCATTCTTTTCTTACTGGTCCAGTCATTTGTTAGTATACAAACGAGAATCTTTAATACTTGGAAGGGTTGCTGCTCTTTCTTACTTGCAAGTTTAAAACTTAACATTTCTATGGTCGTTTTGGCCTGATTTTTGTAATGATGCTGTGTGCTCGGACTTTGTCAGTTCAATTGTTGTCAAGGGCGAAATACCTTGTGTGTAGCTAATCTCATTTTATCACCACTTGACAGGTTATATACTGCACCAGTTTGAGTTGGAGTGCTGATGGGAGCACACTTTTCAGTGGATACACAGATGGTCTGATTAGAGTTTGGGGTATTGGCCGTTACTAGGATAAACATGTAGCACCATTTGGCCTGACTTCCATTTAGATGAAATCTAAATGATAGGAAGAAGTATGCCAGTTTCTCTTTGTTTTCTCAGTTTTGAATTTTATTTAAGCATGTTGTTAGTTGGATGTAGATGATCCATCCAACTAGCGGTTTTTGCCTAGTCCTTGGTTAACTCTGTGTTTCCTTCTGTGTTTATCTACCTTACAGATATTTTGTTTGTTTATGAATTTTTTGAGACTGTCTTCAACTCTCTCTATACTCCTTTTTACCCTCATTTTTCTTGCTGTTTGGGCAAATTTTTTTTACTGCAATTATCTATCAGGTCATTTTGCCAGGGCAAATAGCTCGTTGTTGTTCCCTTTACCTTAGAGGAAGTCTCATTGAAGAACTGGTAAATTTTATTTTGTGTCTGATTGTCATTTGAAATTTGACATACGATATCTCTACAGAGAGCTTTTGTAGCTTACAATGAAATGTAACTTTCTATAAAAGTAAGATTTGAGGATGTTCTCTATTTGTCAAAGTTGCATCTTTTCAGCGGTGGGAACTTTGGCACTTTAGATTATTGTATTTTAGAACAGCTCTGTAAAATAGATTCTAGATGAGGGTTATTGTGAGTTATCAGGTTATACAAAGACGAACAAATACTACTAAATATACTCAGAGATGGTGTAACAGGATTCAGACAACACCACATAAAAATGAAATTGATAATTCATGATATTTTGACATAACAATCTAAAGTTTGGCGTTGTGATGTCTCCTGACATTTGTGGGTTGGCAAGATGTTAAAAATTTATGTTGATACACCTTGTTCATTGAATATAATGAACTAAATAATTGATAAAGGACAATCCCAACAATACTAGTTCACAACATTCAGTATTATTCTTATACACCCTACCAAACAAACCCTAGATGTATTTGCTTACACGGTTACACCTCCTTACGTTAGATGTTTCAAAACCCATTTGTACAATGGATTCAACTGTCCAAGAATGCTGGACAGTTGATGTAAGATCATCCACAGATTGTTTAAGTGTGAAAGTGTTTGAATTATTTCTTCTGTCGAAAGAAATGAATCGTCGAAGTAATGAGTTTTCATTGATGTTGACTCAAAGATTGTTAAATGCTCGGGAGCTTTTCTATTTAATCTTTTTCTTCTTTGTTGCTGGTTGTATTTTTGACTTGACAAGAAAGATTTTGGTGACTGCTTGTTATCGTGTCATACACTGTTTGGGATATGAATTGTCTCATCTCTAGAATGCTGTCTTTTGCCTTCCCCATGCAGGACTTCTTGTTAATGGTTTTCTGTATGATATCTGGCTTAGGAAATGTCTTATTTTGAAGATCATTTCAAAATAAGACAAATATATAGACAAGATATAAGAAGGTGCTTTCTTATTTCTTTCTGCTGTGTTGTAGGGCCGTCGTTTATGGCCCTCAGTTCTTAGCCAGTTTCTAGTAGTGTGAAAGCTCCTTATAAGAGGAGAAGAGCACCAAAAGAGTTACTCAAGAATGGCAGTATAAAGGGGGCACTACCAGGTGATCTTGCCCATGCTTGTACACCTTTGGGACAATTTGTGGCCTCTGTAGTAGTAGAGCAGAAGTCTACACAAGCAGTTGAGTCACAGAGGGAAGATAAAGTTGATTCTAGTCCTGGATTCACACAATCTCAACTCTTCCAAGCTACTTTTCTGCAAATTCTGTGATTTTTTCGCCTTACCGTTATCTAGATCTTTTATTATTGCATTTAACTGAAGGGTCCAAACCCGAGACAACTATTTCAAAGGGACATTAGCCTCAAATTAAATTTCACGGCCTTAGTGTATTATCATGTTATCGGTAGAGTATCTTAGCGACGTCTGTTTTTAAAAAATATGCAACATTGTTTACCAAAATAGCGGTAGCAACAGTAACAATTTTATCTAAGTGTAGCAGCTGTTTTACAAGAGCTTTGAGCAGCGCCAAACAAAACAAAACGCAGCAGACACTCAGCTCAAAATGCAGTAACAGTTTAGCCAAAATGCAACAACAATTTGTCCAATAACACTCCAACAATTTGCCCTTGAAGGCAACAACAAATTGCTCAAATTATAGCACTTCAAAGGCAGCACAACAACAGTAGCAGGAGCCCATAGTAAAGTTTCGAATGGGCACTCAATGTGGAACCTCAAAACGAGATTTCTTGCGATATGAGTCTTGATAGGAAGACCCCTGAAAAATAAAGATTAGAATAGAATTTAATATATGGAAAAGGGTCAAAGCTATCCTTCAACTTTTCGAAATAGACCAAATATACCCTTCAACTATTTTTGGGCTCAAAACTACCTCTCCCGTCTAACTATTGGATCACTTCTACCCTTCCTTTTAACGGAATAATATGTGGCACCTAGTGTGTAAATTATAACTCCACATAGACGTCCACCTAAGCGCACCCACCCATTAAAAGATTCAACCTTCCCTAGTAACCCTAATTTCATTCTTACTCCATTTCTTCAAGAAGGTTTCTTCACTTCTAGAATTTCCAAGCAATGTCAGAATGTTTTATCAATTCACTTGAAACACAGTATGTGAACAACTTGAGTACCTCTTTGTCAGCTATACTCAATTAGTTGGGTCTTTGTTGCTGCATATTATAAGAAAAGTCGAGTGCATTTAAGCCTTGAAAACTTTCGTATGTGTATGTTTTTACAATGGAATGAGCATTATTGAAGATCAACAGTAAATGAGTATCTGTTAGAATTTTAGAGTCTTAATTTCAATTTTATGCAATATGATATCTTTGCAGGGTCTTTAGTTATAAAATTTTTAGTAGTCTTATTACGTAGAAAATCACAATGAAAAGCACTTGTTAAAACTATGAAGAGACCTCATAATTGTAAAAAGCATTTTGGTATCTTTATAAAAGAACATGTAAAATTAGGACTGATCAATTTCATAGAAACTGAAATTTTAAGATTGTCGCTTGAATGACATTCTGTGCCTTTTATGAAATCTTCTTGCTGATAGCAGTCATTGGTTATGTACATACTTAAAGACTATGTAAGATTATCATTTTAGAGCTATTTTTGTTTCCACCTTAGATGATCTGAGATAATCATGACCATACTGGTAGATTTAGTTATCGCAAACATAACTGCTCCTACCACTTAGATTGGTGTAATTTCTCACTTTTTCTTGACCTCTTTAGTTTTAGTTGTTTGCTACTCATACTTCATTGTTTCACTGTGGTTAGTGTTTTTTTATTACTGCAGTTTATGTGTTTTATTGTGGTAGCTGTCTATTCATCCAGTTCTGTATTGTCTATGCCAAAAGTATTTAGCAGTCTCTATTAATCTTTATTTAATATAAAGAAATGTTTAATTAGCTAGGTGAAATTTATGTATTGATATAAGAAAACCAATGATCATTTGGAATAGAACTTCGCAAACTAAATGATCAGATCCCTGTTCATTGAGCCTTTCCATACAATTAAATATAAAGTCCCAAGAGCGCCATATTCTAGGAGCCCAAACTATGTGATTAAATAAATCCTCCTACGGGTCATGGTTACATATGGTGACAGATTTCGCAGAGTAGAGTTGTTGGATATTTTGTAATATATAGAGATCTTAAATTGAACAGACACATTTGTTCATGAAAAAACATGACTGTTATGAAAAATATATTTTCATGAAAGAATATGACCTTTATGAAAAGTCATATGTTCATGAAAGAACATGACTCTTATGAAAAGATACATCTATTCATGAAAGAACATGACTCTTATGAAATGACACATTTGTTCATGAAAGAACATGACTTTCATGAAGAGTCATCTCCTAAGTTCTATAAATATAAAGACTCTATAGAAGTAGCCTAAGAAAATCTGCATGTATAAATCAAGGGCTTTGTTATATCCTTGAAGAGAATTGTTTGTATTTACCCCAATATGTATATGGGCAATATCTCTTTAAAGAAAGTGATTTCACGCCTCAAAGTCATCTTCTTCTTCAATCATATTTCCTACTATTATTTTTCTAACAATTTTAAAGAGATATTGGGATTGAAGAAGATAAACGAAACAAGATCCTTGAATTCGTGAGGAAGTGGAGTTGTAAGAAAAAAATATTTGACTGATTTAAAGTATGATTCTAAGGCAGCAAGTCATATGGAAAAAGTGAGCCAACAATGGATCACGAAGGAAATGACATATATCGGGTTCTGCTTTCTTAACTTCTCTTATTATTTATTTATGAAATTTTATCCTTTGAAATTTTTGAGAAATGATTTTTCATAAATGTTAGGATAAATTAATTCACTTGTGATGATCTTGAAATGCTTTTTAAATAAGTTTAGGAATAACATATTTGGTATGCCTATTATAAATTTGTTATTAGGGACAAAGAAAATTATTATGGCATAATAGTGTTGCATAAAGATCATGTGGATTATATTTTCAACTTGTGGGTAAGGCTGGCAATCGGACCGGACCGGCAGAACAGGACCGGTTTTACCGGAACCGATTCCCGTTTACCGGAGAAATTACCGGAACCGAGTCTACCGGAACCGGTTTTACCGGAAATTTTCCGTAGTTCCGGCCCGGTCCTATAGCTACCGGGTTGGAACCGGTTTGGACCGGTACCGGAACCGGGTCAACGGGTTCGGTAATTTTTTTTCAAATTAACTTATTAATTATTACTTTATATTATTATATAATATATATTATTAATTATTATATTTAAATATTATTAAATAAATATATATTATAGTTATATTATTTAATATTCATTAAAATATTTAATTAAATTATTAAATATTTATTAACTTAATATATAATAACTTTAATAATAGTCAATTTACAAAAAAGTTTGATTTACTTTATGTTTTTAATTTTTTATAAAACTTCAATTTGAAACTTTAAAGTTTAAACTTTAAACATTAAAGTAAACTTTAAACTTTAAATTCAATTTTAAAGTAAACTTCAATTTGAAACTTTAAAGTTCAATTTGAAACTTTAAAGTTTAAAGTTTAAACTTTAAACTTTAAAATTCAATTTTAGAGTAAACTTCAATTTGAAACTTTAAAGTTTAAAGTTTAAAGTTTAAAATTCAATTTTAAAGTAAACTTCAATTTGAAACTTTAAAGTTTAAACATTAAAGTAAACTTTAAAGTTTAAACTTTAAAATTCTTATATTAGGCTAATATTAAAATAGTTGAAAATTAAATTTATAAAATGACTTGCATTAAATATAAGAGACTATTTTAAAAGAAAATCAAGGCGAATAGCCGTCTATTTATTCAAATAAATAAATTGTACAAATTCAAATACTAGAAAGAATACCTAATCTACGCAGCCACCTTCTAGGAAGGGTTCTGTTTGAACTAGGTATTGAATATTATACTAATAATTGAATTTTTTTTGAAAATCTTTTCTTAAATTTTGTATCATACTCCAAGAAACATTATTTGGAACTTGTATTTGTCGTTCTTCCCCCATTGCTTCCATGCCATCATCACTATTATCACCAAATATTTCATCTATTTCGTCTTCTATTTGGCTACTTAATAGTGGTAGTTCACCATTTCTTCTTTTGGCGTTGACCCAATCTCTAAACAACACTGATATTTCCAAATATCTTTTGCTAATGAATATCGATGATCTCCAATCATAAATCTCACTGCGCTGAAGGCTTGTTCCGAAGTGACCGAAGATGCTTGAATCGCTAGCACATCTCGAACAACCCTAACAAGGTTCGGAAATTGTTCTCCACGATTCTTCCACCATATTAGTAGTTGAGATGGTCCTTGATCATTCCTAATCTTTTCCCGTGTCTGATTAATATATACATCAAAATCATTATTATTAGAGGATTCAAGACCAAGATAATCATCCATAAATTCATTTAAATCATCACTTTTAGGCCTACTAGATGGAGGTACTACCATTGGAACATTTATTTCTATGGCTCTATATGTATTATATAAATATCTAGCTTTTGTTATTATGCTTTTTTTACAATCTTCAACACTAGGAGTTTCATCAAATGTAATTTCTAAATTTGCATAAATTTTTTCAACCATTCTTTCAACACCTTTTAATTTGTAATTTGGATTGAATAAAGTAGCAGTCAAATAGATTTGAGGAATAGGAAAAAAATATTTTTTGAATTTTTCAATGATAAAAACAAGTGATTCTTTAAACTCATCTTTTCCTTTATATTTTGCAAATTCAGATGCAATAACACAAATATTTACTAAAACAAAAAAAATAGTTGGATAATATTGACCAGAAATAGCATTTGTTGCTTTATAAAAAACACTTAAAAAATCAATAAGTTCTTTTATATTATCCCAATCTTCGCAGCCAATTCTTAAATTTGGATCCGCATTATGAGCATTAAAAATTAATTGTATCGGCTGTTGATAAACATATGCAACTTCAAGCATTTCAAATAAAGATTTCCATCTAGTGCATACTTCTTTTGGAACTTTTCTATATGCGAATCCACATTCATTATAACGATTTTTAAATTCTGTAATTCTAGCTTTTATTTTAGCTTTAAAAATCCAATTACAAGCAATTCTAATTTTTTCACAAGAAATTCCAAATTGAGAAATACCATATTTTACTATCAAATTATAAACATGTGCAGCACACTTAATATGAAAAACATCATTATCAATTGGACAAAGTCTACATTTTAGATAATCAACTGCTTTTAAGTTATTAGAAGCATTATCTAAAGTGACACTCATTATTTTATCACATATTCCATAAAATTGTAAAATACTACCTATTTTTGAGGATATATAAGAACCAGTTTTATTTTCTTCATCATATTTATAGGCTAATATTCGTTTTTGCATGTTCCAATTATGGTCAATCCAATGGACAGTAAGAGTAAAATAATCATTACCATTAGGACTACGTCCCATATCAGAAGTAATAGATAATCTACCATCAAAATAAGCAAATAAACAACGAAGAAAATGACAATATTCTTTTTGATATTTAAAAAGATCACTTTTAATTGTATTTCTTGGAATACCTTCATAATATGGGTTATACAATTCTCGAATATAATGAATAAAACCAGGATGTGAAGGAAATGAAAAAGGCAAACCACAAACATCAACCATTTTAGCTAATTCTCTACGATCTTTTTCTTTACTATATGTGCGGTGTGTGCTTGGGACAGCCGGGTTAGTCATATTTAACACACTTTGAACCATATTAGAACCTTCGGGTGCTACAGAATTTTCAGTTATGGGTATTCCCTTTCTATTAGCCCTTTTGATATCATTTAGGCGATCAACTTTTTTATTACACTTTCTCAAATGTGTTCTTAGCCGTCCCGTTCCCCCATGCGTTCCCGTAGTCAAATAATTCATGACTCTTTTACATTTCATGCAAGTAGCAGTAGTTTTTTCCTCATTTTGTGTCAAAAATTTCCAAACTAAAGATCTTTTAACATGTACAACGGCCTTTAAAAACGTAGGTAAAAGGGGGATATCATTTTGTTTCGGTAAATCGGTAGCCGGACTAGTAGGGGTAGGGATCTCTGTCTCATCATCATTTTCCTCTTCTATTTCTAGTTCCTCCTCTAATTCTTCTTCAAAATTAGTAAAACATCTATTTAATGTCTCATGATCTAATTCAGTTTCGAAATTTAATTCAATAATATTTGATCGTGAACTAAAAGAAGTTTCATCAACATGAGTATAATCATTAGTATTAATTCTAAATCTAGGTGGCAAATGTTTAGAAGTAGAACTACTACTTCCTCCCCGAGAATTTGTTTTCCAGATATTGGTCTTTTACCACTATTTTTTTCGAAATTCATGTTTAAGTTTAAAAAAATTAAATATTAAGAAAATCAAGCAAGATAAATATAACAAAAAAATAAAGTAACTTAAATAAATAAATAAATTAAAGTTGGAAGTTGGAACGAATGTACCGAACGTCTACGTAAAAGTAGACGTATAACCAAAAGCTGGAATTGAGAGATGCCAATTTGAAGCTTGCAATTTACTTCAAAAAAATCTCCGAAATCTGAACTCCATGTCTCCAACAAATCAATTATCAATAGCACAAAATAAAAATTATGAGAGTTTGAGAATTGAGAGATTTTGTAAGATGGTAAATTGTTATTGTAAATAGTTTGTGAAATTTGTGACTTAAATGAAATAAAATAGGACATATTTATAGTGTTATGGGGTTAAAGGGGGGGGGTAGTGGGCTGGGGGGGGGGTGTTGTTGGGACCTTGGGGATGGGGGGTTGATTTTCAGCCATTATTGGGCCCCACCCCAACGGATACATTGGGCTGCCCAAGGCCCAAGGTTACAATTTGTTTTAAAAAAAATAATTCAAAAGTGACCGTTGGAACCAGATCGGAACAGGGTGGAACCGGATCAACCGGGTAAAAACTCGGGTTCCGTTTCGATACCTGTACCGGTACCCTATCCAACCGGTTCCTTACCGGTTCAACTGGTACTGGATTTACCGGAATGGGAATCGGACCGGACAGGGCAAAAACCTGTCCAATTGCCAGCCTTACTTGTGAGATGATATATATAAATTCCTTTATTTTGATGAATAATATCTATACTTGAAAGTTACTAGAATAATTGAAATTAAGAGAAATGATTACTTTTATTAGATCATTTGTGTTCATTAAAGGTTGAAGATTTTGTCTTCTTATTAAATGTTCATGTGTTATAGTATTGGATCACTATAAATTTGATAACAAGATGATTTAATGATGTTAATTAGATGTCCACACAAGTTATGTAAAGGACATTTGAAACATTTAAAGTGTGGGGGTGATTGAACTATGATTAATAATCAATAATATTTGAAGAATTTCAAGATATAAATTGTTTCTTCAACACCCACAAGATATATCTTTAATGTATTTGACATGGTAGTTAGTGTTTATAACTTGATAATTTTAGTGATGATTAGTTGTTTAGACTACTAAAGTAATGATTAGGCTATAAGCCTTGGTAAAAAATATTATGTAATTTCGTAAAGTAGTGTCACTTGAAATGTTGTGAGTACTTTTCATAAAAAAAAAGTATCTGTTGTAAGATAACTTTTGTATAGACATGACCATTCATACATAGATGAATTGGTGTGTTGGTCTATAAATAATGAATCTTCTAATGTAATGATAAAATCCATATAAGTTGGATTTGTAACATGTATGAGGATGTCATAAATTTAGCATCAAAATAGGCTTGAATTCCATAGTGGAATAAGAATATATTTAGCATATAAATGCTTGAAAAGAAATGTAATGGTTGAAAAAAAAATGATTTTGAAATGTTGTGGCCACAACTGATGCAACCATTCTAAGCTATTGAGATAATGATGATATCTGTAATATGCCTATGTGAAAGATTTGTATTAATCTTGTAAAATTTATTTTCAAAAGATGCAGTATAATAAATGTGTAATGAATAAGGCTAAAATCCTTAAACAAAACACAAGTGATGGAAACCCAACTTTGAGTTAGTATACACTCTAACAATACAAGTTCAATGGGTACTAACAAGTTACTGTTATGTGAGAAATGGAGGAGTTGTTAAATGCTTGAAATAATAGGGGCATAGTGACAAACTCCATAGTGCAGGCTGTTACGTGGAGGTTGAATTAATTCTTAATGAAATTAGTAAATGTCTACAGTAACAGGGACATAGTAGCTAATTTCACCTATATGTATATTGAAGTGGTGCCGCTTCAAGCAAGATCTAAAGGATTGGTCTTGTAAATATTCATGAAATCAGGATGAGCACATGGCCATAAACGTGCTAAAGCAAATACTGGGGTTTCTAAGCTATATATAATATTATGTGTGTGATATTTTCGATTTTGACACATGGAGTTGTGGTTCAAATCTTTTAAGATACCAATTATTTCGTCAGAACTTTAAAGTATTTAAGCTAACGGAAAGTTCAAATCTATTATAAGATACTCTCTGGTATGCATGATATTATGAGAAATATTACAAACTAGTGGGGGGATTGTTGGATATTTTGTAATATATACATGTCTTAAATTGAACAGACACATTTGTTCGTGAAAGAACATGACTGCTATGAAAAGTCATATGTTCATGAAAGAATATGACCTTTATGAAAAGTCATATGTTCATGAAAGAACATGACTCTTATGAAAAGACACATCTATTCATGAAAGAACATGACTCTTATGAAATGACACATTTGTTCATGAAAGAACATGACTCTCATGAAGAGTCATCTCCTAAGTTCTATAAATATAAAGACTCTCTAGAAGTAGCCTAAGAAAATCTGCATGTATAAACCAATGACTTTATTATATCCTTGAAGAAAATTGTTTGTATTTACCCCAATATGTATTTGGGCAAATCTGTTTAAAGAAAGTGATTTCACGCCTCAAAGCCATCTTCTTCTTCAATCATATTTCCTACTATTATTTTTCTAACAAGAGTGAGCGTCATTGACTGTTTAGTTTGTTTGTATGTATCTTCTCTACCCCCACCCACTCTCCTAACTTGAAATTTGATGTCGTAGACCGTCGTTCCAACTTCGTTTTATAGTAACTATCTTGTGGAATGCAGTAAGGATGTTCAATTGGTAAGCATTTCAATTATCAAAAACAAAGTCAGACAATTCATGTCTAAACACGTATTTGATTGTTTTCTTTTATCAACTTATACATTATTTGTGAACATATACAATTACAACATACCCAGTGTAGTCTCAGTGATAGTTTATGGGGATAGGATATGTGGTAGAAAAATGGATGATCTATTTTCTTCTTTCCAAAAATATCATCTTGCAGATTGTTGCTAAACACTGTTGGTAGGCTTTACTTTCTTGAGGAAACATTCCTCTTGAGGGTCTTCTTTATGGAATTGGTGCTTGCTTTGGTTCATTAATCAAAGGTTTCAGCTTTTTATACATTTTATTGTCAATTAGTTTCTGTACTTGTGTCTTCCTCCTATTCTTTAATTTTTATTCTTAGATTTTTAGGTTTCTTTCTATTTTCGCTCATCGATATTATATCACCTATCTGTGTGAGTTATTTATGAGGTACAAAGATTATTTCTGATAGACCTTCGACTTAAATAAGTGAAATCAAATTAATCGTGAATACATAAAAGGTATTAAAAACATGTCATTTTGTTGTTTGTAGATTGGTGTATTACTGGGTTGGTTTTCTACCTGTGGTTATCAAAGAAAAAATGATGGTCATACATGTGGATGACATATGCTACTTTAGTTAATTACTCATGGTAATATTGCAACCACATGAGTCTGCAAATTGAAAATTGTCTTGCAAACTCATATCAATGTCTATAGTTTGTTTAGGATTTTGGAACTAACAATTGATTAGTATTTCATGATTTTATAGATGTGTTTGGGTAAAGGTGGAAAAAACCACTTAAAACTCCAGAAAAGTGCGGTGAATGAATATAGTGAGTTAGTGAAAGATTGAATGTATATTCTACCAATTTGTAGCGAGTTAGTATGAATGTAAATAATACTTTCGAATATGAAAGAAGGGAAAATAGTATTTTTTGTCTTTGGATTATTGACTTATCCCAACTTAGGTCTCTCTAATAGTACTGCACCAATTTTCTCTCTCTACAATTTCATATAAGAATAAAGTTAAGCTTTTAAAACATAATATTGAATTCGTGCTAGTACGGGCAATCACCATCTAGTTTATAAATTTGGCCAAAAAATTTTTAAAAATTAATAATATTTTTAGTTTTTTTTCTTCTAAAAATCATACGTGAACAAAAAATCTATGTGATAGGAGAGTATATTTCACTCTTTTAAGATGAGGGGGTAATTAGAACTACTAATAATTCAATGTGTTCCGAATAAAACACGCTAAGTTTAGGGGGTTTTTCCAAATAAAAAGCATCACAATGAGGATTAAAATTTACTCAGTTCAAATATGTGATTTAGACCTTATTTATTCTTATCGGAATGATAAAATAAATGCACCAGCACCAAATAAAGAAATAAAGTAAATTAGTTAACAAATTTTCTAATACATTCATAATTTCAATATAAGTAGAGTTGTTTCCAAGCCCAACTCCCATGCCTATTCTAATTTTTTTCTCTTAATATATGTACTCCTCCTCCTCTTCATAAAATGATGAGCATGAAAGAAATAAAAATGCAAAAACAAAATGTACAACATGGTATGTTGATGTACCTATGCATCTATTGTGAAAGAAACTTCCCTTCAAACCAAGACATATTAACTCATACAAGGTGTCACTTTAAGGATAGCCGAGTTAAAGGAACCCTCCAAAGAAAAGTGTTTGTGCTATTTTTATAATCTAGAGGTAGAAAGGTAGTAGAACCCTATTTCTGTTGTTGACTTGGAACATAGCACAAACAGTTTTCTTTGAGGGGTTCCTTTAACCCAACCATCCTTGAAGTGACTCCTTGTATGAGCCGCTATCCTTGGCTTGAAGAAATTTTTTTTTTACAACACATGCATCGGTATATCAACTTATCATGTTGTCCATTTTATCCCTGCATTTTTGTTACTTCTATGGTCATCATCTTAGGGAGAGGAGGAGGAATAATATATATATTAAGGTGAAAAATTAGAAGAGGCAGAGGGAGTTGGGTTTGTAGGCAACTCAATTTTTATTTAGATTCTGAATGTATTAGAAATTATGTTAATTATTTTACTTTATTTCTTTATTTGGAACTAGTGCATTTATTATTATTTAGATAAAAAAGAAATTAAGTTGACAAATAACGGATCCGAATTGAGTAAATTTTAATCATTTTTATGATATTTTTATTTGGTAGAATACTCCCAATTCTAGCGTATTTATTTTGACCCCCTTAAATTATTAGTAATCTTAATTACCCCTCTGATTTTGGCTATTTGATAGTTTTGATCCCCATACGATTTTATCCTAAGGGAGTGAGATACACTCGCCTGTCACTTGGAGTGGCAAGCGAGCGAGTCGAGTCGAATATGAGTCGATCGAAAATGAGTGCACTAAAAATGGATATAGTACTCGACTCGACTCACATTTTAAATGGGTAAAAATGAGTTACCCAATGGATTATATGGATAAATATGGGTACCCATATTATAGTAGAGATCTTGTTAAAAGCTTTAAAAACAAAATCTTTTTAAAGTTTTTTTATCACTCTACACCCCTATCAGCCTCCTACCCCCTGCCCCGTGCCACCTATCCCAAAAAAATGTAAAAAAAAGTTTGTTTTTTTTTTATAAAAAGAAAAAAATAATTTTTTAAAAAGTTTTGTTATCACCCAACACACCTACCAGCCCCCTTCCCCCCCACACCCCATTCCAAAAAAAAAAATGTAAAATAATTTACCACCCCCATGCCCCCTACCCCGCGCCCCACGCCCCCCCAAGCCCAAAGAAAAATGTAAAAAAAATGAATTTTTTTATTAAAAAAAATTTAAAAAGTGTTTTTTACCACCCCACCCCCACTCCACACCCCATCCCAAAAAAATGTAAAAAAAATATTTTAAAAATGAATATTTTTTACTACCCCTCTACCAGCCCCCCCCCCCCCCCACGCCCCCTATCCCAAAAAATTAAATTTTTCTTATTAAAAAAATATTTTTTTAAAAAAGCTTCTTTTTACCATCCAACCCTTACCACTTTTTTTTCTTTTATGAGTGAACATCTTTTACCCATTTTATCCGTTTAACTACCCACTTTTAAATGGGTAATATGAATATTATTCGTTTTTACCCATTTTTAAATGAGTTGGATATCCAAGTCATTTAAAATGGGTAAATATGAGTGGATACCCATATAAATTACCCATTCTGCCACCCCTACCTGTCACATATATTATTTGTTCATATGGTATTTTTTAAATAACTTAGTTTTTCAAAATTATTAAGTTTTAAAATTTTATGGGGCCAATATTTTTTTTTGAAAATCATTTCTAGAACTTTACTTTTTAGGAAAAAGAACTATTTGGATAAAAATAATGACATTTGGCCAATTTTATTTTACATGTTTTGCCCAAAAAATAAGAAATATACTTTGTTGATATAGATAGTCATTACCTTAGATGCAGATCGATGGATTCAAGAGCTTCATCTTTTCGTTTCAACGATGCGAGAGTAGACCAACAAATGGAGATCGTTAACTCTGCAGCTAAATTCTTTGGTCTTTGCCGACTTCTAGACATGAATGAGGGTTTCTTAGAGTTTACAAAGAAGAACCATCCAGATGACTTTTGTTGTTTTTGTTTTATTTATTTACCTTTTGACTTTATTCTATTTGCTTTTGTTTTTGTAGAGATTTTCGGGTTTGGTCCATTTTGGGCATAAAGAAACCTGTTTTAATTATTTTTATAAAATTCAGGGCTTCAATTGTTGTTGGTTAAAAATAAATAAATAAGAATACTCTCAATTGACACATACATAGACTGATTTCAACTCAATGATCAATGTAACAGAGGGTTAAATATTCATTAGATTAACTAGTCCTTGGAGGGTTATCTATCAAGAAGAGCAAATTCTAAGGTCAAGAGACTTAACCAAGTAAACTAGCATGTTAAAAAGGGAAGATAACTTATGCTACCATGGACAACAAGCATAAAATCATCAATATTAAAGACAAACTATAATAGACAAACAAATTGTTTAGAAAAAAGAGGGGCAATCTTAATGTACCTATTCACTCAATCTACCTCTTAGATAGTGTCAAACAACAAATATGGTAAAATAGGGAACCCAAACCTTAAGAAGGTATAACCATTTAATTAGCATTTATTAAGAATAGTCGAGGCCCATTTTTAGATGAGACCTCATTTCAAATTGAAAGATCTTTTAACTACAAATCATATGCAGCTATAACAATCAACAGTACTTCCAAATAAAGAATGTAATTTTAGTTAGTTTAACTAAAAAAAAACTATCAATTAGTTAAAATATGAAAGAAGCAGATTTTAGGATGAAATCTGCCTAAACAGAGTTAAATTCAAACTCATGATGAGATATTTTTATCAATACATATAGAGTCTGATGAGGAAGGACCTTAACTCCACAAATCGTGTTATAAAATCCATATATTAGGGACTACAATAGCTTAAGCATAGAAAGACTACAAAAATTCAAACTTCTTGAAGCTCAAACACAAGAGAAATGAATCTATTCTAAGCACAAAAACTAAAAGGAATTTAAATAGACAATAACATGATTGCAAAAATTGAAACCCAGATTCATAAATATATCTATTATAAGCAATCAAGACTAAAAGAAAATTACCTCTTGCAAAGAAGTAATTGGGACGACGACCTAAGATCCTTCTTCCTCCTCTGACCACGAACAAAGTTAGAAAATCTTAGGATTCATAGGCCGAACCTTCGTGGGTTCATTTCATGTAAGAGCACTGCTCTTACACCTAAAAATTCCCAAATTTTCCCCCTTCAAGTAGTGCATAGAGGAAGTTATTTTATATTTAATTTTTGGGGAAAAAATAGTTCTTACAACGGTGTGGGACTTAGGATTTTTCGAAAGAGAAAATTATGTGGGAAATATATTAACACCAAAATTACCACTAATACCTATATATCTTATTAGATATTTACTTATAATATCGGATAAGTACTAAGTGTACTTAGAATCTAATTAATTGATATATACAATTAATTATTCATAGCTATCTATACTTTTACACCTAATGGATACAAAAATGATTTAAAAAATTATCTTTCTTCCTTTTTCTTTTGAATTCTGATGTGCCGACATTTGACGGCACATTTTATGCTTTTTAACTATGAATAATTGCTAGTTCTTAAGCAACAATAGTGCCTTTAATAGTTTTTCTAATGTGTTAGACAAGAAATCAATCCTCTCAAGAAAGAAAGCAAAATGAAGCTAAGTGCTACCAAGAGAGAGATTTGACGACAAGCCTCATGGACCGTCAGACCTGTGACGGGTTGTTAGGTAAATTGTCACACTTGCAAAGAAATTCCAAAGTTTCTGAAGCTTAGATGACGGAAAAGACAACGGACCGTCAAGATTACTACAGGCCGTTAGGCAGAGCATCACATCTGCAGAGTTGAGTCCATTTTCTGAAGTTCAGGTGACGGTGGGTCTGATGGACCTTCAGACCTCCGACGCCACAGTCGTAGCACCATACATGAAGGGTTACAACTACTCTCTGAAGAGCACACGACAGTCAAAGTGACGAACCGTCATACAGGCGAAGCGTCAGACAAGCTTGGAAATTACAACTTTCTTATTTTTTTGAATTTGAAAATTCTTGGAACTATAAAGAGTATTTTTTAGGGTTTATTTTATTATATTGTTTTAAGCAAAGAAGACAATACTACTTGAAAGGGCTTTGAATGGGAATCTACATTGGTTTCTTGATATCAAAGTGTGTGATTGCCTTTACCTTGTGTAAGTACTTTCTTATTTAATGAATGCAATCATATTCTTTGTTTCAATTACTACAAGTGGCTAAACTCCACAACTAAGAGTTGTGGAATCCATGATGACTTGACCTAAAAATAGGGTTTTTACGGAATGAATCACGTGTTGTGCTTGTATATCTTATTATCTCTTTCATATTAATCGACTTCTAATGGTTACAAACATTAGAACCTGCTCTAAGTTTAGCTTGTTTGAGTAAAAGAGCATAACATGAGAAAATATTTAATAACAAGGATTTGAGAATCTCAACTCGTCTAAGGGTTAATGTTGTAGCAAGATTAACCAACTTTGAGTAACTATCTTTTGAAATGAATGAAACACTTTTGGTTCAAAGGAATAAAAATGATAGGCATTTAATTTGGTTTAAAAACAAGTAATTGTAGAATGAGCTTGATAAACTAATATACTAACAACGCAACACAAAATTCTGTATTAACCCAAAATTGTTCAATAGTCTCGGTGAATACAATCCTGGTTAATTCTCTTTATTAATTCTCAAGTAAGCGATATTGTTGTTTGTTACTTGTAACAAAGTGATTTTTGAACTAAAACCCAAAATTTCTCATATTTCCATTTGTTTGGAAATAAGTAGCTAATATTTAGATAACCACATACGACTTAGTTCTCGCCTTATTCCCTGTGGGATTCGACCCCAAATTTTACTTTGGCGTCATTTGAGGTATACAGTTGTCAATTAATTCAAGTGTGTTATTTCACTCTTAATCTTATTTCCTAATTTTACTTTTTATTTTTTGTTTTTGTTTATGAAGGATACAAGTTAGTGCATGTCAATTACCCATAGTAAGGGTGAACTGCTAATTTCTTACGACCCTGAGCTTGAAAAATCCATTCGTAGGAAGATGAATGCACAAGACTAAGAAGTGCAGAGGTTGATTCTAATTTCTAAGGCTCAGGCTAGGGGTCATGCCAACAATGGTAACAATTAGGGTGTTGGTGATGAGCATAATGATGAGGAAGAAAAGATGGCTTCGTAACATCGTTAGCCAACTCCGAGAGGCAGAGGGAAACAACCCGTTGAGTTTGCTCTGGATGAGGATGATGCAAATATGGATGGAGTTGGAGCAACTAGGGTTATAGTTCTCCCACAATTACCACCAGGTGTGAAGTTCACAATAACGAGCACTATGATTCAGCTACTGAATTTGAAAGGGATGTTCAGAGGAGCAGCTAGAGATGATCCAAATCAACACTTTATGAACTTCGTTGGCAGTTGAAAATCTTCTGAGATCCCTGGAGTTAGTAAGACAATAAGTCGATTGAAGTTTTTCCATTGTCTCTGGGAGGCAATAAGGTGGCTAAATTAGCTGCCACATGATTCAATCACCACTTGGAGAGAGTTGAGAGAAGCTTTCTTAGAGAGGTTTTTCCCACCTTTAAAGAAGTTGTAGTTGAAGGATGAGATTAATAATCACTGGCAACTACCTACTGTAGCATGTCATGACACTTGGTTGAGATTTAGTCAGAAGCTAAAGCAGTGCTCAAACCATAAGCTGACGTATGATCATTTGATGGAGACTTTCTACGGATCTTTGAATTTGGCAACTAAGCCCATTATTGATGCAGTTGTTCGAGGGTCATTTATGGCTAAAACATTTCCAAAGGCTGCAACCATACTAGATAAAGTCGCAAAGAACAACATGGCTTGGCATACAAGAGAGTCTGGAATATTAGGGCTCAGTTATGCAGTTGAAATGTGAGCGTGATCAGTACATGTCTCATTTGAAGACACAGATGGATCTGCTGACCAAACATTTGTTAGCTTATGGTGTTGAGAAGGTAAATACAGTAGGAGGTACAGTTCAACATAATGATCTAGACTTTGAGTATGATGAGGAAGCTTAGTATCTTAACAAATAGGGGTTTTCTGAACTTATAATTCAGGAAACCAAGGTAGGAATTATCAGAAAGATGGATACTATGACAGGGCTAGAAACCAATATTAAGGGAACTGGCATAACGAAGATAGTTTCAAGAATGACCGTAGTGGTGTATATGTACCTCCTGCTAATAGAGATAGAGTAGGAAATAGATCAGGTAGCTCTAGTATGTAAGATATGTTAGCTAAGGTGCTACAGTGGGTGGAATCTATAGACTCCGATTTTAAAGTGTTAAAAGTGATCTATCAAACATGAGTCAACTAGTCGATTCATACTCTACATCTATCAAATCGTTAGAGCATCAGATGGGGCGACTATCAACCTCATTAAATTAGAGAAAGAATGCTACACTTCCCAGTGATACCGTTCAGAACCCGAAGAAGGATGTACAATATATGGATATTACTACTAGGAGTGTTAAATCACTTTCGGGATCAGTACATGCAAGTATTGAGCAGGAAGGAGATGTTGAAGCTGAAACTAATACTCAGGCTGAGAAGGAGGTTGATGAAGAAGTCTTGATCATCTCCAATCCTCCCAAGCTTAAGGTAAGTTGATTTATTCAAGAATCAAGTGTCTTCCTCTCTATAGACCTATAAATATACTTAGCCAAGAGTTTTCTTGATGGAAAATGGTGTTGTTCTTGAAGAATAGAAAGAGTAGGGATTGGATTTATTGGTCATAGAGGTATGACTCCTCTTCTATCTCCATAAATATTATTCCAAGGATGCTTTAAGTATAATTTATGGGTAGGACTCACGGGGCGGTGAAGCCATGAGTCTACTTTTACCTATTGTTGTTGATGTTCTTGGTGAGGAGGGAGTTTGTAGAAGGCTTTGTTGGCTATTGTATTGACTAATTTAGGGGTGGATGGTATTGTATTGGGTCAGTAATTTTGTTACGATAAAACGGAAGGCTTGGTATGGAAAAGTGACTTTTGTAGTTCTTGAAAGCTTGTCACCCACCAAGTGTTTGATGAAATACCTAAATTGCTTAAGAATATGTTGTAGCTCTTTATATGATATCCTATTATTGTCATTGATGGTAGTAGTTCTCTACCAACTTAAACTATGAGCTTATAAGGGAGTTTGATGTCGTTGACAAAGACCTCATGGGATGGTGTTCAAAAGCCATGATTTAGACTTTATATATCTCTTTTGGATGATTAAGGGGTTGGTTCTTTATGGTTAAAGGATTGGGGAGTAATATTGAACCCGTAGATAATTCATGAGCTCACTTGGAAAGTAGAGAAAGAGAATGGTATGGCGATACACCATTTATCTATAGTAATTGTTGAGCTTGTCGCTTGTGAACTATTATTGTGTTTGCGGCCTTGTCGTGCTTCTTGATTAGTTTCTGATAGTACCCTTTTATGATGTTATGTTATAGATAAAGTTGTCAGTAAAGGAGTTTGACGACGCAACGTAAGATAATAAGTCCCAATGTAAGGTATGTAAAGCTAAAACCTTTTTTCGCTATTAAGGCACAACCTGAAGTGACATGTTCTTTTGATAAATGTCATCAGAGATTATATGATACTTGAAGGCAAGTCATCCTATTTTATAAACCCTCTCAAGTCAGAGTTCTAAGCCTATAGAGTTATGGTACTCCTTTCTGGTCAAGGAAGTCATATGTTTCACATAACTATATGTCTCTTTAGTTGAAACTCTTAGAAGTTAGCGGGTGGATACGTTGCATAAATTTAAAGGAAACAATCGGCTACAGACTATTCATAGGTATATAGGCCACATAGATATATGATTCTTAATCTAAGGAATGTAATTGCAAATTGTATCACGAGTTATATTATTCATGAGTTAATTAATATAAGTCTTTACATGTGGTTAAGATTATAGCCAACTCCGCAGTGCGGGGTTGGTATTTTTAGGGACACTACGTGCGACGCTATTCTTGCAATGAATTCAGATAGAGTCGATTGAATTTCCCATCATGGATTCACCTGACTAATACAATCCTGTGGGCAGGCCATGCAGGAGCCCTGGGATGTACCGTGATAAACCTCATTACCCAGACTATGAGATTTCACGCATGGTTGTGATAGTGGGCTACAAATGCCATATAGAGTTTTCTGATCACCAACAGTAAGCCATCATGTGACTCCCTAACAGTTAGTTTTACAAAGAGCAAAGAAGCTATATAACAAAGTAAAGATATCACTTAGGCAAATTATAGGATATATATATATATATATAAATGAATAAGCCATGTACTGTTAGATGAGGACCCTTGAGATTGGTCAAAGTTCCAGTTTTGGATTACGTCTCCTACATACATATGCTTAGATTTGCCTATCTTGATATTTGATTTTTTTGAGCATTCTTACATGTCTACTTGTTATTCAGTCTGCTTTACATACTGGTACATATTTTATATCTACTAACATCCCTATTTTGTGGCACCGCATGTCTATCAATGTAGGCTCAGGTACTTCGGACAACAAACATTTCCAGTAGACTAGAGACTTCTAGTTTAGCAGTTGGTAAGCTCCACCTTTTCCTGGAGCTATCAGATATTTAGAGCCTATATTTTGCTATCTATGTACATATGTTAGAATGGGTATGTCAGGGCCTTGTCCTGACCAGTTATCAGATTCTCAGATGCATACTCTTTAGAGACTTCTTAGACTTAGTTTTGTTTCCATGTTAAAGTAGCCTAGTGGACCCTTTTGTTATCTATGTTTTAGTATGTGTCTTTGTATATGTTCTGCTACTTATGACTCTACAGCTTTAGCATGAGTTTAGTACATATAATTAGCAAGTGCTTGCATAAATCCTCGATGTCCACCCCTTTCTAGTTAGGGGCGTGACAAACTTGGTATCAGAGCCCAAGGTTCAAGTGTCTCAGGGTGTCTACGAAGTCTTTTCTAGTAGGACCTTTTTATAGATGTGTTTCACGCCATATTTATAATTTAGGGACTACATGGGCATTTTGGAATTTGACCTTCTTGCATAATCTTGATCGTGCAATAAAGATAAGTAATAGAAATTTAATTCTGACTCATACTCTTTTTTATTTGTGATACAAATCATGTTTATTACGAACAAGGATAAAGTAGGCCCGAGGTCCAAAGCAGTCCTAACTATTAGGTGATCAGACCAACATTTAGGAGAGCTTGCCATGTCCTATACTTCAGGTCCTCAGATTCCCAAGGCAGAAGGATCTACGGGAGTTCCTACATCTCCAGTAGTACTAGCAGTAGTTCATGTACCGCCTGTACTGCCACCAAGTGCCTCAGAGCAAGATCTTAGAGGGGTAATACAGCTGATCACTCAATTGGTAGCTGCTTAGGTCCAAGAACAAAATGCAATCGCACCTAGTACTGTTCAGGGAGAGGCAACTCGATCTAGAGTACGTGGATTCCTTTATATGAATACCCTAGAGTTCACAGGATGTAGTGTGACAGAGGACCCACAAAGGTTTATAGATAAGATCAACAAATTGTTTTAGGGTCATACATATCTCCGTGACTGAGGTAGTTGAATTGGGCTCCTATCAACTGAAAGATGTCGCCATCGCTTGGTACGAGATACGGGTGGATTCTAGGGACCAAGTGCTCCTCCATAAATTTGGAAGGAGTTCTCTATGGCCTTTATGGAGCACTTTTTGTCACTAGAGCTTAGGGAGGCGAGGGTTGATAAATTTCTAAATTTTCAACAAAACAACCTCAACGTCAGTGAGTATAGCATGCGATTCACTCAGTTGGCTAGATTTTCTCCAGAGATGGTTAACACCCACAATGCAAGGATGCATCACTCTTAGAGATCATTTGATTGTTTCTTATACAGTTGCTGCATTAAATCAGGATATAGATATTGTAATACTTATGACACACGCTTAGAAAATAGAAGACTAGATACAAATACGTAGCAAATAGAGATCATTTGATTGGTTCTTATACAGTTGCTGCATTAAATAAGGATATAGATATTGTAATACTTATGACACACGCTTAGCAAATAGAAGACTAGATACAAAATCGTAGGGCTGAGAGAAAAGAGTACAAAATAAGAGGGCTATGACTGCTGGAATATTTCAGGGAGGTGATAAAGCTTACTCCAGTAGAGGTCCAACCAGATAGGCTCATTTAGTAGAATGATCCACAGCTATTTCCCCAGCTTAGCATCGAGACCCAGGCTAGAGCAAAGTCAGAATTTAAGGGCACCAGGCCCCACTATCAGAGAGGTGCTAGTCTAGGATTACTACCTTGACCTAATTGCTGACAATGTGGCCAGTCTCACTTGGGAGAGTGTCGATATGGCTCTACTGCTTGTTATGGGTGTGGAGTTGAGGGTCATAAGATACGTGACTATCCCAAGCTTGGAGCTGAGGGTAGAGGTAATAGGCCACAATATACTGGCTCTGCAGAAACATCCTCATCATATACACCTTCTTCATCACGTGGCCCTCAATCACCACCAGGGATAGGTACAGGTAGGGGTAGATGATCTAGTTCTAGAGCTGGCCTAAACTGGATGTTTGCACTAGCAGGTTGACAAGATTCTGAGTCATCCCCAGAATAAGGGTACATGTACCTTATTTGTTTTCTCTTATGATGTATATACATTGATAGACCTAGGGGATGCCCTATCATATGTTACTCCATTCGTTGCTAAGAAATTTGGAGTAGAGCCAGAGTTGTTACATGAGCCATTTGCAGTATCTACTCCGGTAGGAGAGTCTATTATAGTTAGAAGGGTCTATTACAGGTGGCTAGTAACAATACGTGGCCCTGACACATTGAAAAATTTGATAGAGCTAGAAATGGTAGATTTTTATATCATTATGGACATGGATTTGCTGTTCTCTTGTTATGCTACAATTGATTGCTGCTAAGATTGCTCGATTCCATTTCCAGGGTGAGCCCATCCTAGAGTGGAGAGGTAATGCTATGACGCCTAGAGTAAGGTTTATTTCCCATCTTAAGGCACAAAATCTTATAGAGAAAGGGTGTTTATATTACCTTGTCCAAGTAAGAGACCTTGAAGCTGAGAAACAAGTGACGTCTCTTCAATCTATACCCATTGTGAATGAATATCCAGATGTGTTTCCTAATGAGCTTCCTGGACTATCTCCAATAAGAGAGATTGATTTTGGTATCCGTGTAGATCCCGGTACCCAATCTATATCCATTCTGCCTTATAGAATGGCACCAACAGAGTTGAAAGAGCTAAAGGAGAAGTTGAAAGACTTACTTGACAAAGGTTTCATTCACCCAACATATCACCTTGGGGTGCTCCAATACTATTTGTACGCAAGAAGGTTAGCACAATGCGGATGTGTATAGATTACAAGCAGCTTAATAAAGTGATGATAAAGAACAACTATCCCCTTCCAAGGAAAGATGATTTATTTGATCAACTGCAAGGAGCTAAATAATTTTCAGTGATTGACTTGAGATCCAAATATCATCAGCTAAAGATTTAGGAAGTAGATATTCCCAAAACAGCCTTTTATACGAGATATGGACACTTTGAGTTCCTTCTCATATCATTTGGACTAACAAATGCCCCAGGAGCCTTCATGGATATGATGAATATGGTTTTCAAACTCTTTCTTGATATGTATGTGATTGTATTTATAGATGACATCTTCATATATTCACGTGATGCCGCAGAACATGAAAATCATCAGAGAACTATCCTAAAGATACTAAAAGAGCACCAACTATGTGTCAAGTTTTCTAAATGTGAGTTCTGGATGAACTCTATGGCTTTTCTTGGCCATGTGGTCTCTGTGAAGGCGTTAGAGCAGACTCCCAAAAGATTGAGGCTGTAAAGAGTTGGCCTCGGCCTACTACTCCGACAGAGGTGCGTAATTTATTGGGGCTAGAAGGCTATTACTATAGATTTATAGAGGGCTTCTCCTCTATTTCTGCACCAATGCCAAAGTTGATGCAGAAGGCAGTGAAGTTATGGTGGTCTGACGCTTGTGACAGAAGTTTCCAAGAGCTTAAGGATAGATTGACTATGGTGATAGTATTGGCCTTACTAGAGGGTAAATAAGGGTATGTAGTTTATTGTGATGCTTCAGGCATTGCCTAGGGTGTGTCTTGATACATCATGGGAAGGTTATAACATACACTTTCGGCAATTGAAGAAACATGAACAAAACTACCCCACTCATGATTTCGAGCATACTGCATTGGTATTTGCGCTTAAGATTTGGTGACACTATTTGTATGGGGTACATGTTGATATATTTACAGATCATAAGAGTCTTCAATATCTCTAAAGACTTGAATTTGTTGCAGAAAAGGTGGCTAGAGTTGTTGAAGGACTATGATGTGAGCATTCTCTACCATCCAGGCAAATCTAATGTGGTAGAAGATGCTTTTAATCAACTATCTATGGGAAGCCTTGTACATTTACCACGTGTACAATAGGAAGTAGTATGAGATGTTCACAAATTAGTCAACCTAGGAGTTCAACTTCTAGAATCCAAAGATAGAGGAGCAGTTGTGCAGAATACTATAGAATCATCATTAGTGGCATAGGTGAAAGTAAAATAGTATGATGATCCTATATTGCTACAGTATAGAGAAGGGATTCGCGAGTACCGAATTACTACATTTTAGTTAGCAAGGGATGGCACCTTGAGATGCCAGACAAACTATGTGTTCCCTTATATAAAAGGGTTGAGGCAGAAAATTATGGATGAAGAACATTGTTCCCGATACTCAATTCATCCAAGTTCCACAAAGATGTATCATGACCTTTAGGTGGTCTACTGGTGGAATGGCATTAAGAGAAATATTACGGAGTATGTGGCATAATGCTCTAATTGCCAACAAGTTAAAGCAAAACATTAGAGGCCCGATGGCCTAGCTCAGACTATGGACATTCTAATATGGAAATGTGAGGCTATTAGTATGGATTTTATTACAGGTTTGCCTTTGTCTTTTAAGAGACATGATACCATTTGGGTGATCATTGATTAGTTGACGAAATCAACACACTTCTTGCATGTTAATTCCAGTTGCACAACTAAAGTGCATGCCAAACTATATATAAGGGAAGTTGTTCTCTTTCATGGAACTCCATTATCCATTATTTCAGATAGGGGTACCCAGTTTACGACACATTTTTGGAGATCATTTCGGAAGAGTTTGGGCACACAGGTGAACCTTAGCACCGCATTTCACCCACAGATAGACGGCCAAGTCGAACACACTATTTAGACGATTGAAGATATGTTGAGAGCATGTGTTCTAGATTTTAAAGGCAATTGGGATGATCATATTCCCTTGATAGAATTTGCCTACAATAATAGCTATCATTCCAGCATTGGCATGGCTCCATTTGAAGCTTTTTATGGGCGACAGTGTAGATCGCCTAATGGTTTGTTTGAAGTAGGTGAAACTCAAATATTAGGACCAGACCTTGTTTACCATCCCGTTGAAAAAGTAATGTTGATACAAGAGTGACTGAAAACTGCTCAGAGCTAACAAAATTCATATGCAGACGTACGACATAAATACATAGAGTTCCAAGTTAATGACTTGGTATTTTTAAAGGTATCACCTATGAAGGACGTTATGCGATTTGGGAGGAAAGGTAAGTTGAGCCCCAAGTATGTTGGGCCATACAAAGTTATACACAAAATTAGCCTGGTAGCCTATGAAGTGGACTTGCCTCGAGTGTTAGCTGCAGTACATCCGGTCTTCCATGTGTCTATGTTACACAAATGCTTGGGAAATCCTACACAGGTTATTCCAATAGAAGGTATGGAAATATCAGAAGACTTATCATTTGAGGAAGTCCGAGTGGCAATATTAGACCGACATATTAGGAAGATGAGGAACAAAGACATAACATCTGTCAAGGTACTTTGGAGAAGTCAGAATGTAGAAGGAGCCTATTCAGAAGTGGAGGCTAACAAGAGGGCTAAGTATCCCCACTTATTTCAGTGGCCGCCCAAAGGTTCTTAAAGTCATAACTCCTTTCATTCGAGTTTCAATTTTATTCGTACTTTATAATACTATTTAATTATATGTTATATGTTCAGGTACTTGATACAGACACCATATGTTCCTCAGAGTTGAGATGTCCACAGTATAAGGTATGTTATATTAGTTAGTGCAGTTTCCATTCGTATAAGGCCAAGCTAGCCTCGTGGATATCCGTTGCATATTGTTTTGTTGTGATGCTCTGCGAAGCAATGTGTATGTATTCTGGTTAGCTGACAAGTTTTGGATAGTCCTGTTTACAAAGGAAACTTTGCCAATTTTTTTGTAAAATAAGAGAGTTTGAATCATCTTAAGGGGTAGCCTTCATTCGAGGACGAATGATCCCAAGGGGGAATAATGAAATGCCCCAAAACTAAAAATATGTTTGCAACTCGTAAACATTAATGCATAGGTGTGATATCAGGGGAATATAGTTGAAAATGGTTAATCATACTATGTAACCCTTTTATTAAGTCATTTGAAGGGTTAAACCAAAGTTTTAGGCAAAAGAGATCATTAAAGAAAAGGTTCAAGTTTAAAGGTTCATTGTGGAGGAATACTTCAAAGGATCTCATTTATCAGCTGACTTTGAACGAGCATGGAATGAGTATTTTTAGGACTACTACGTGCGGTACTATTCTGTGCGCAGAATTCAAATAGAGTCAGATTTCCCATCGTTAATTCACTTGATTGATACAGGCCTGCGGACAGACCATATAAGAGCCCTGGGGAATACCTTGATAGACCTCCTTACCTAGACTATGAGATTTCACGCATGGTCGTGACAGTGGGCTACAAATGACATATAGGGTTCACTGATCACCAATAGTAGGCCATCATGTGACTCCCTAACAGTTAGTTTTCCAAAGAGCAAAGAAGCTATATAACGACATTTAGATATCACTTAGGCAAATTATAGAAATTTAATATATATATATATATATTCTCATCCCCAATTGACAAACACCTTCTCCTAAACCGATTTTCTCAAAATTTGACCTCAAGTTTGGTTTTTGGCAAATTCAAATTGATCCGAGAGATTGTTATAAAACTGCTTTTACGGTACCTTTTGGACAATATAAATGGAATGTTATGCCTTTTGGATTGAAAAATGCTTCCTCAGAATTTCAAAAAATAATGAATGAAGTTTTTAATCCATTTTCAAAATTTATTATAGTCTATATTGATTATGTTCTAGTATTTTCTACTTGCATTGATCAATACTTCAAGCATCTAAGAATTTTCTTCAATATCATCAAAGATAATGACTTAGTTTTGTCCAAAACTAAGTATAGTCCTTTTCAAATTAATATACGGTTCCTTGGGCATAATATCCAACAAGGCACTATTATCCCCATCCTATGGTCCATCCAATTTGCTGATAAATTTCCTAATCAAATTCTTGACAAAACCCAGCTCCAAAAATTCTTGGGGTGTGTCAATTACATAGCAGACTTTATTTCACGTCTTAGCAATTTACTGAAACCCCTTCATGATAGATTAAAAAAACCTCCTCCCCCGTGGACCAACGTCCACACCAATGTCGTTAAAGAGATAAAACTGAAAGCCAAGAATCTTCCTTGCCTGTCTCTTCTTGATCCCTCTGCATTCAAAATAGTAGAAATCGATGCATCAGACATTGGTTATGGTGGTATTTTAAAACAAAGAAAAAAATGAAAAGGAGCATATCAATGCATTTACATCCAAGCATTGGAATAAGGCCCAACAAAATCATCCTACTATAAAAAAGGAAATTTTGGCAATTGTTTTATGCATTTCAAAATTCCAATCAGATTTACTAAATCAAAATTTTTAGTATGCATTGATTGTAAAGAAGCTGCAAAATCTATTTTTGCAAAAAGATGTTCAAAACCTTGCTTCTAAGCATATATTTGCTAGATGGCAAGCTATTTTCTCTATTTCTGATTTTGATATAGAGTATATCAAAGGGAGCTCAAACTCTATTCCATACTTTCTTACTTGGGTAGATGATTATGGGTAGGAAAAAGAAAATAGAACTATTTGAAATGAGTAGTGAGTTGGTCTGAACAATTAAGGGAGGTCCTATAAGCAGTGGTAACCATTGTCATCTGCTGTAAGTCTTGTAATTGGATGTCTTAACATTGAGGGTCAAAGAATCTAAAATTATATCTTTGAGAGAAACAGTAAAATTTGAAAAATAGTCAAAGTAGACCGGACCACTGCAGAGACTGGTTTCAACCATTCCTAAGAGTGAATCATTGAAGTCTAAGAATCTTGAATCTCTTAGACAGAGAAGGAGAGAGGTGTCTAGACCCTCCCTAGATAGGGGCTTAGCAGCGATTTGAACAAGCCCAAAATGAAGATAGTTATATTTACGGCTATATTTTTCTAGAGCTTTTGAGTTTAAAAGCTTGATATCCACATGGTCAAACTCAAGGGGGGATAGTTTGTTCGATAGTTGAAATATGATAGTCACTGGTTAAAGGCCATCTAGAAAATTTGTAGATTGTGGACTGGGGATGTTTTGGAATCTTCCAGTCGTCAATTGATTGCTGCAAATCGGAGAAGCTAATCTCTTCTTTTAGCTTAGAACTTTGGGAAATGGTATATACATACATACATACATACATACATATATATATATATATATATATATATATATATAATCCATGTAATGTTAGATTAGGACCCTTGAGATTGATCATAGTTTCATGTAATATTAGATCAGGACCCTTGAGATTGGTCATAGTTCCACTTTTGGATTATGTCTCTTGCATATATCTGCTCAGATTGCCTATCTTGATATTTGATTCATTTGAGCAATCTTACATGTCTAATTGTTATTTAGTCTGCTTTACATACCAGTACATGTTTTATATGTACTAATGTCCCTATTTTTGTGGCACTACATTTCTATCAATACAGGCTCAGGTACTCAGGACAACAAACATTTCCAGTATATCAGAGACCTTCTGTTTAGCAGTTGGTAAGCTCCCCCTCTACTTGGAGCTATCAGATATTTAGAGCCTATATTTTTCTATGTATGGACATATGTTAAAAGGGGTATGTCGGGGTCCTATCCTGACCAGTTATCAGATTCTCAGATGCATACTCTCTAGAGGCTTCTTAGACTTAGTTTTATTTCCGTTGTAAAGTAGCCTATTGGGCCCTTTTTTGTCTATATTTTAGTATATGTTATGCTGCTTATGAGTCTATAGATTTGGCATGAGTTTAGTACATATAATTAGCAGGTACTTGTATAAATCCTCGTTGTGTGCCCCTTTCTAGTTGGGGGCTGCTACAATCGCCTTGCCCAGATGACATAGAATAGAGAGGTCATAGTCCTTCAGGAGCTCAATCTACTGGCGCTACCTTAGCACCAAGAGGGCTTTGAGGTGGAGGCTCAAATAGGGTAGTCTCTAGTAGCAACCTCTAGTCTCTAACTACGTGCCCCCGTAGGATTGTCTTAAATGACCTAGCTAGTGGATCTACTTTAGCAAATGATGATATGTACGGATACTACCTTGGTAAATAGGTTCCCCTTCTTTCGGTATGAGGGATATACCGGATTTCATGATATAGCTCTCATAGTCTTATTGTAGGTTAAAGCTAATATCCCACAAAATGATTATGTCTTCTTGAAAGTTTTTTTATGTCCTTTATCTTAATGTACTTGACCATGTTTTCATGATTTTCATGTCATTTCTTCTATAAAGTTTTCAAATGTTTCAATATGACCATGCCTACTCATTTTTAAGTCATTCATGCTATCATGCCTATGTCTATGCCTATTGCCTCATACTTAGTACATTCCATGTACTAACTCATACTTCTTCCTACATTGTTTCACTAATGTAGGGTCTGGTGCTCCAAACTCCCATACTCATGGCTAGTTCACAGGCTTTGAAGATTGGTGAGTCCTCATGTTTCGAGGACTGGGACACTTTATTGCTTTATTCCATTCCATTTTAGACCTTGTATGTGATGTATGTGTTACATCCTAATCACTTTCCTTATGATGTATTAGATGGCTTTGAGACCTATGTTTTAGACTTCCACTTTGTCCAACTCTTATAGAATATGAAATGTTTTCTTTGAATCCTTTAAATTCTATTATCTTGTATGATGTAAGCTAAGTGCATTGTGTAGGGCCTCTCGGGGTCCTATGCGCCATGTTACACCTAGGGTATGCTTCGTATCGTGACAGAGATCATGTAGGGTTAAAGACTATCAAATAGTGAAAGTTAGAGGGGTAATTAGGATTACTAATAATTCAGCAGGTTCTGAATAAAACACGCTAAGTTTAGGAGTTTTTCACAAATAAAAAGTATCACGATGAGAATTAAAATTTACTCAGTTCAGATATGTGATTTAGACCTTATTTATTCTTATAGGGATAATAAAATAAATGCACCAGTACCAAATAAAGAAATAAAGTAGAATATTCAACATATTTTCTAATATATTCGTAATCTGAATATAAGTTGAGTTGTTTCCAAGCCCAATTCTCATGTCTGTTTTAATATTTTCCTCTTTATATATATACTCCTCCTCCTATTCATAAAATGATGTGCATGAAAGAAACAAAAATGCAAGAACAAAATGGACAACATAGTATGTTGATGTACCAATGCATCCGTTGTGAAAGAAACTTTCTTTCAAGAAAAGGTATAATAGCTCATACAAGAAGTCACTTCAAGGATGAATGGGTTAAAGGAATCCCCCAAAGAAAAGTGTTTGTGCTATTTTTATAATCTTGAAGTAGAAAGGTAGTAGAACCTTGTTTCTATTGTTGACTTGGAACATAGCACAAACAGTTTTCTTTAGGGGGGCTCCTTTAACTCAACCATCCTTGAAGTGACTCCTTGTATGAGCTGCTATTCTTGGCTTGACGGAATATTTCTTTTACAACACATGCATTCGTACATCAACTTACCATGTTGCCCATTTTGTCCCTACTTTTTTTTGTTACTTCTATGGTCATCATCTTAGGGAGAGGAAGAGGAAGAATGTATATATTAAGGTGAAAAATTAGATGAGGTAGAGGGAGTTGTGTTTGTACACATGTAACACCCCAAAACTTGGAGAGGAAAAAGTTACAGAAAAATGTGCTGAGAACTGGTTCTATAGAACCTAGCTACGGACCATAGAGAGTTCTATGGGCCGTAGGAATGGAGTCGTAGGAACCAAGTTGAGTTTAGAAAATTTGAGTTTCTGAAGTGTGTCTTACGGAAGGACAGGACGAGTCATAGATAGTTCTACGAGCCATAGGAAGTACCCGTAGGATTGGTTTAGACCTAGCCATATTTTGAGTTGAAAGTTAAGGTCTACAGAAGGGTTCTAAAGATCGTAGAATGGTCCACGGGCCATAGAAGGATTTTGTGGAAAGTGTTAATTTTTTAGGTTTCAATAACTTGTTCTATGAATTGACAGAACGGACAGTTGTTTGGTCTAGAGTCGTAGTGGGTTCCGTGGAAGTGATCTAGACTTGGTGAGATTTTGAGTTTGAAATTGAGTTCTATGAGAGGGTCCTACTGGCCGTAGAAAGTTCTACGATCCATAGAAAGGACCCATAGGAAGTTGATTTTTGGGTTTTTGAAGTTGGTTCTACGGTTGACTAGTACAGGCCATAGGAATTCCTATGAACCATAGGTCCAAATTGTAGAGTCACTTCGGCAGTTTTAATCAAGGGTATTTCGGATTTTTCCCATCCGTTCTAAGCCTAAAACCTAACCTTTCTACACCTAGTTAAGGGTTTAGATAGTGTTAATTAGTTCTTTTACATTCATTAACATTTCAAGTCATTAGAGCAAGGTTTCAAGAGGAGATAAAGCTAGGGTTTCAAGCGTTCTTCGAGTTTCATCGATTTTGCCAAGAACTTTATTTTTCTAGGTATGTAAGGTTAATCATAGTGATGGAATGAGTTCATCCTCATGACCTAAATCTACTTTCTAATAGTAAGAGATAATCTAGGGTTACATCCTTAGTTCTGATAATTCTTGATATGTGTTGTTGTTGAATTCTGAGTTTCTATTCCTAATTTTTGAGTTGCTATATGCTATGCATTGAGATTCTTGAGTTGATTGTTCATGGCTATTATTTAACATGAACCCTAGTATTTGAGTCTTCACTGAGTTATTATTGAGAATCTTTTTAACCAAACAATTGTCTTAAATTGATTTTCTTAGAAAGTAAAGAAGAATTTTGAGTAGAGTTTAAAGAGAGATTTTTGAGTAAAGTTTAAGGGAACTTATTGATTCCCAAATGTATTACTTTTACATTAATAAAGAGAACTTTGTTTTTCATAAAGAGTTTTCAGAGATACTTCAGAGAAGTTACATCTTTTAAGAGGATAATTTGAGCAATTACATCAAATTGAGAAAGAGTATATTTTATACATATGAGCATGAGTATATATATTCATTGGGAGTATTATTGAGCACCGATATGGGGATGAGTTCAGACAACTCAAAATCCTCATAAACTATGTAGCCAACATGGGTAAAGGATCGTACTTTTTAGATGACTCCTTATTGTTGCGAGTAGAGCTTTAGTGGATCCACTTAGTTGAGGTGTCCTATACCCCGACAAAGTTTAGGACAGTTCTAGTAGCGTGGATGAGACAATGTATCATCACGTAGCTCAAGTGATGGTTGTCGGTTAGAGAATCTCCAAATAAGAGTAAAGAATAATTTATTGTATTTTTATATACATACTTGAGTTAGCATCTTTTATTTATGAAACTTTAAATATTTCATCTCTTATTATTGCTTTGTATTGAGTTGAGTTGAGGTGAGTATTCTTTCAGCCTTATCGATTCAGTTATTTATTCATTCAGCTTTATTACATATTCGTACATTCAATATACTAATATCATTCGACCTGCATCTTTTTATGATGCAGATACAGGTGCTCAGGATCATCAATAGGAGCTTCGTTGAGATCACTTTGCACTCCAATTAGCTTTTGGTGAGCCTCCTTGCATTCTGATGACTCCACTTTTCTTTTCAGTTTAGTCATTTTAGGGTGTCGTGGGTCTTGTCCCGACATCCATATTGAAGTATAGAGGCTTCACGGATAGATAGAGTTGATGAGTCTCTCAGTACTTACTTTTTCTTGAGATGTTTTGTAAACTATTATACCCATATTATTGAGTATTTTACAGACAGTTTGAGTGGAGTATTTACTTTGAGTTTGAGTGTTCTAAATTCTGTTCTTAAGCCTATTATCGCTTGAATAAGTTTTTCGCTAAGTAGTCAGACATGCTAAGGGTTCACTTAGGGACCGAAAATGGTTCTCGAGTGCCTGCCACATCCAGGGTGTAGGCTTGGAACGTGACAAGAAAACTCATTTTTATTTAGATTCTGAATGTATTAGAAAATATATTAATTGTTTTACTTTATTTCTTTATTTGGCACGGGTGTATTTATTATTATTCAGAATAAAAAAATAGGTTGACAAATGACAGATCCGAATTGAGTAAATTTTAATCATTATCATGATATTTTTATTTGGTAGAATACCCCTAATTCTAGCATGTTTTATTTAGAACCCCTTAAATTATTAGTAATCTTAATTACCCCTCTGAATTTTGGCTATTTGATAGTCTTTGTCCCTATATGATTTTATCCTAATGGAGTGAGATACACTCGCCTGTCACATATATTATTTGTTCAATTTTGAATAATTTATATTTTCAAAATTGTTAACTTTTTACATTTTATGGGGCCAAACTTATTTTCTTAAAAACCATTTCTTGAACTTAACTTTTTAGGAAAAAGAACTATTTGGATAAAAATAAAGACATTTGGCCAATTTTATTTTACTTATTTTGCCTGAAAATAAGAAAACACATTGTTGAAATAGAGAGTCATTACCTTAGATGCAAATCGAGGATTTCAAGAGCTTCATCTTCTAGTCTCAACGCCATAGTAGACCAATAAATGGAGCTCCTTAACTCTGCAATTAAATTCTTTGGTTTCAGCTGACTTCTCAGGCATGAATGAGGGTTTCTCTGAACTTACAAATAAGAACCATCCAGATGACTTTTGTTGTTTTCATTTTATTTATTTGCCTTTTAACTTTATTTTATTTGCTTTTGTTTTGTAGAGATATTTGGATTTGGTCCATTTTAGGTCTAAACAAACCTGTTTTAATTATTTTTATAAAATTCAGGGCTTCGACCCTTGTTGGTTAAAAATAAATAAATAAGGATACTCTCAATTGACACATAAATGGACTGATTTCAACTCATAAATCAACGTAATAGAGGGTTGAATATTCATTAGATTAACTAGTCCTTGGAGGGTTGTCTATCAAAAAGAAAAATCTCTAAGGTCAAGAGACTTAACCAAGTGTACTAGCATGTTAAAAAGGAAAGTTAACTTATGCTACCATGGATAGCAAGAAAAAAATCATCATGATTAAAGACTAACTATTATAGACCAACAAATTGTTTAGAAAAAAAGGGGGACAATCTTGATGTACCTATTTACTCAATCTACCTCTTAAGCAATGTCAAACAAGTATTAGCAATTTAAACATGTCAAAACAACTCACATATTTATTTCCACAAAGATGGTAAAATAAGGAACCACAACCTTAAGAAGATATAACCATTTAACAATTATTAAGAATAGGTGACTCTTTTTTAGATGAGACCTCATTTCAAATTTAAAGACCTTTCGACAACAAGTCATATAGCTATAACTATTATACCCAATTTTAACTCGAGGTACAAATGGTGTACAACATATTGGTGATTCTTTGCTATTTGATAGAGTCGCCACCTTATTACTTTAAAGGTGAATTAGGATACCATTTGAACCTCGAGTTAAAATGGGGTATAATAATTTGGTGACTCTGCTGGGGAGTTAGGTTCTAAGCCATAACAGACTTCGGTTAATATTTAAGGTTTTTTTATATTTACCTGATTTACCTTAATTGTTTGATGTATTAATTATCATGCCTATGTGATATAAATTATTTATTTGTTATTATTTTATATAAATTGTTTATTTGTTATTGCTTTATACAAATTGTCATTCCGTTTATACTTCCTCCAATTGCGGAAACTCACACTACCACACATACACGTGAGGTATGTTTTACATACCCATAAATTTTTTCCTTCAAAATCCCAAAATTTAGGAGAGTTGGCATATGAGCGGCGTGTCCGAATCTTTTTTTGTGTGACCACATAGCCTTCTCACTCGAGTTTACCACTCAAGAACCTTGTGTCTTGTAAACCCAGTCTTAATTTTCCCTAGATAGAGCTAAACCAAAATCTTTTTAAGGTACATGCATCATGTAAACTTAGGAGGATTAATATCCTTGGTATATTAAGTTCATTAGTCAACTTTATCCGAATGTCCAAGTGGGTTCACGACCCCAAGTGACTATTATCATTGATGTGTGCATTATTTGAAAAATTATTGTGCCAAAATATATATGGACCATTTGTTCTAAATTAGTTAATCGTAAGGATGGAGAGTATTACTAACCCTTTTGTGATGCAAATAGCTATGAAGATCTCAGGCTTCAGCCTATGGAGATTAAACCACGAGCATGTCATGGGACAAAGATGTGTAGATGCGATGAAGAGTTTTATTTTTTATTTTTTCTTTTTGACATGTAATTAAGTTTAAGGCTATTTTTGTATTTAATTTTGGAAAAAGATTCGTTTAATTAATTAAAGGCCAATGGAATGACATATTTTGACACATTAATTTTTCAAATAGGTGTTTAGGCCTACCTCTGGCATAAAGAGGTCACCTATATATTAGTATGCTTTATTTAATATACTTGTGTTATATGATTTATAAATATTTGTTTCCTTACTTCCTACATGACTTATATGAATTTATTTGTAACGTGATTTTAATTGATTATTACTAACATCATATTTGTTCTTTCTTATTTTCAGGAGAAAATTAATTTTCCTTTATCTATTTTCTTTATTTGATTTCCTTTTGCATCTTTACAAATTCTTATGTCATGTTCATACGTTTTATTTTATATAATAATATTTTTTTTTTCACGCTTAAGGTTTTTTAATGATTCTAGAGCATTGTTTAGGCTCATAATTATTCTAAGCTCTTGCAAACTCTTAGTGTCCTCAGTTAATATCTTCCTCCTTTAATTTTTTTAACAAATTTGATTCGTCCTTATCTTTGAATTTTTTCCTTTGAAGCCTTTCAATACTTGTGTATGCTCCTTGCTTTTATATTTTTTCTTACTCTTTAAAAATGGGCATAATTCTTCATCATCAGGGGTGATATTTTGTCTGTTTATTTTTTTTAAAAAATAATTCACTCCAAATCTTGCTAGACTCATGCCAAAATTTGAGCTTTTAAGTCCCTCCTTTATGGATATAATCTTATTTTTCTAACAGCAATTTTTTTTCCTTCAGTTCCATATTTTGTAGAAATAATTTAGTACTCAATCTACGGCATGGAGCTTTTACTTATGCTCTCAAATTCTTCCAATTTACCATTGATCTTCATGTCGTTTGTTGCTTCTTAAATTGATAGACGTCCAAATTTATTTGCATAATTTACCAAATAGTACTTGCTGATGTTTGTTGTTCAAGCAGTACTTCTCCAATTCAAAATATTTATGACACTCTTGTTATGGGTTGTGAAAAATTATTTTTACGCACCCAGTAATTCAAAGTTTTGGCATGCGAGTCGAGGGCAATCTCATAGGTTTCCAATTATTTAACATTGTTTTCACCCTTGACAATTTCTTAAAATACTAAAATAGTATTTTAAATCGTTCGCAAACCTTTGATTTATCAAGTTCAACCCTCGTGCGCTCGAATCGCCATAATTTCCTTATCAGTTTAATCTTGAGCTTGTATTATTATTTATTTATTTTTTTAAAACATATCCCTTATAGGACTAGGTCCGTTGATTTTTAAGTGCTCTACTTTTTTCCTTTTGCATATTTACTCTGCGCTTACCAAGTATTCCATTTTCCTACCAAAGATTGACTTAAGTAGAGCATCAAAGGGAAAAACAACTTCAAGGATGATATGACCCATCACATGACTGTGTTTGATCTAGTTGAAGATGAGTTTGACTGTGAAGAAGTTGAGTCATAACAAAATCCAATTTCTAAGCTTGAGGAAAAAGTAGCAAAAATAGAACAAGAAATTGACGGCATCAAGGAAATGATAACCGATCTTAAGAATTCTTCCACTGGAGACTCATTGGGTTACGACTTTAAGGACTTATTTGATGAAGATTTAGAGGGATACTCTCCTATTTGCGCAACTGCATATCCCAACTTTAACTATAATGCTCAGCACTTTTCAGACATGTATCCAGTCTCATAGAATGAGGCATTTGACAATTCAAGTGAAACAAGCAAAGATGAAGAAAATGGTGGAAGATATTTCAATACTGAGACTAACCAAATTTCCTTCACAAATGAGCTTGCTTCACAATTTGAGACAGTTCAATTGAGATGGAAAATGAAAACGAGACACCTTATAATCTCATTGATATTCCAATGTATGGTCGGATAGGTAATCCCCAAAACCACTTGAAGGAATATCTTGATTGGTTAGCAAGAATAGGGCAAGACAAAGAATTTAATATGAGGCTTTTTGTTAGGACGCTTATAGGGCCAACCTTAGTGTCGTATACAAATCAAGACACATGGAAATAGTTCTCTTGGGTTGATAAGGTCAAAGATTTTGTTAAGCAATACGAGCCTCCTAATAGTGCATCTAAAGGGTGTGGTTTGTTGAAAAGAAAATCTATGGGATCTCCTAAGGAAATTAAAGAAAATAAATCTCAAAAGAAATCAACATAATCAACTTTGGGGCATTATTTTTTGAATGAGGTACATCCCAAGGACAAAAAGAAAGCAACTCTCACTGAAGTGTCAAATGTTCCTTCATTAGTGTTTGAAACAAGAAAAGCTTGAACTTTCATGCCTTTGAGTGAACCAATTTTGTTCATATTCTAAAAGTTGAGATCATTAGGAATTTTACAACCGAAGCCTAGTAAAATTCATTTACATCCTTTTAACCCAACAAAATAATGTGCTTTCCATTCAGGTATGTTAGGTCACACTACCGACGAGTGCCAGTATTTGAAAGAAGAGACCCAAAAGCTATTGGATAGTGTCATGATCATTCAAAGACATGTATCTCGCCCTAAGTTTATTTGGCATCAACTCTCAGCTGTCATGTCGACGTCAAGTCACAATCGAGCAATTTATCTATAATGTGTCAATCAAGTTCCTCCTCACATCCAAGCAATTGTTGGGTCAAGAATTATTGTGACAAATTTACCCAACATGCATCTTCTGCACGTAATTATGATCTAGCCGGACATAGTACGAAGAATGGTTTCATTCAGAACAACCATTAGGCGTACGAGGGGTTTTCTCAAAAGATGACTTTTAAGAGGCATGGAGAAGATTAGTTAGTTTTTGTGTAGCATCTTTTGAGAACAATTATGTATTTTTTGTGAGATTAAATGATCAATTATTTGTATGTTTTAAATTTCTTTTTATGTAAGACGAACTACGCTTGACATGATTTCCTTGGAGGATATGTAGGCAGCCCACATAGGGACTCAATCATATTAAACTAGAGATTTCAATATATATTTTGCATATAATAGGAACTACGTCCTACTTGATTTCCTGTAACACCTTGCAACTCTATTCTTAGAATCCGAACCGTTCGCCGTAAGTATATGAGCTTGAACCGAGTGATGTCCTACTTGATCATGTGTTTTAAGGTCTTTTACCAAGTGTAGCAAGAGTGTTGAAAGTGATTTAGGGTCATAAGAGGCCTCTAATACCAAACCAAGTTCAAAGCATTTCTATCGGCTAAGTTTTCGCATGAGTTCAAATATGGGTCAACTTCAAATGATATATCTCTTAGAATATTAAGATTTAGGTGCCCATAATCTATCAAATTAAAGGTCTATGAGTCTTCTTTCAAATGCCGCCAAGTTTGCGTCAATTCGAGTTCAGAGTAAAGAGTTATGACTGATTTACTAGAGATGCTCTAACTTGACAGAAGCTCCGCGATATGGAGTGAATATTGACCTCACTGTCCGCTAGAATAAAATTCCGACTTTCAGCTCTTATTATTTATTTTTAGGGTATTTTTATCCTAAAAACCTTTAGGGAGTCATCTAAATGACCCTAAAAATGTAGACAATTATTTTTTCATAGTCACACCCTCTCATTCCCTCCTAAATTCCTATGCTCAAGAACTTAAAAAACACCAAGGCTAGGGTTTATCTTTTAAGATTCTCCATCAAGCTTCCGTATTAAGGTACGTAGGACTTCAATGAGGAATACTTTCATCCTCATGTCCAAGATTTCTCAATTTTCATGAACATAATTCCATAGTTAGGGTTATCTAACCCACTTTCGAATTCATCATATTTATAACCCGAATTGCATGATTTCTTGAATTATTTATTTATGATTATGGATTCTTGACTATTGTACTTCCTTTTTATACTTAGTATGATTTTCCATGGTCATTTTTATGAGTTATTGGCACGATATTATTTATGATTCATGAACTTTATATTTCGAAGCATGATTTTAGAGTTCTTATATTATTATGAAAGCTATATTGAGATTCTACAAGTTATGAATGTTCTAGAAAACTTTCTCATGATTTGAAAAAGATGTTTTAGAAAGAGATTTCAGTATATGATTTTAGAAAGAATGATTTGAGTTTCACCTCACAGATTTGAGCATAGTCTCGCAGCAAGATATGTTTTAGAAAAAGATTTTTGAGGAAGAATCACTATAAGCTTCTAGATAAGCTAATAAATATGTTATGAGCTATATAGATAGTATGTTTTGGGAGTAGTAGTTAGCACCAAGTGAATGAGGGTTCTAGATAGCCCAAGTTCGAAAACTACGTGCCACTGTAGGATTATGTTTCACCGCTTTGTCGATTGACCATTTAGCCCTGAGAGGCTTAGATTAGTGGATCCACATTAGACAGACAGGTTTTATACCTTGTCAAGGTATAGGGCAGCCTGCCCCAACTGGAATTGTAAGTTGGTGCATCATGAGCTCACATGATGTATGTTGGTTAAGAGAAACTCCCACCTAAAAGATTTACTTCATTTATTTTATGTTTTCTTAATATTATCATTATAAGCTTTTCAGATAGCTTGATTTTCACATATGCATCCTTCCGGATATGATTTCAGAAAATATGGTCTTAGGTATATATTTGTTCTGTAATATTATGTCGCATGTCACAACTTTGGCTCTCAGTTCTTCAGTTATTGTTTGTGCATAACTCATGCTCATATTTATAGTTCTTTAAGTGGCTTGTATAATTGTTGATCTCAGTCCTTACCTTGCATACCAATACGTTTCATGTATTGATGCTACTTTGCACTACATCATTTTATGATGTAGATTTCAGCACCTTGATTCATATTCATGGGAAGATTTTCCACTAAGTTCCTCTAATTTCAGCATTAGGGTGAGTATTCCTCGCATTCAAAGAACTTCAGTTATTCACTTCAATAGTGTTAGTTTTCAAGCAGCCCAGGGTCTTGTCATGATAAATCATTTTATTCTGTTTAGAGGCTTTTAGACTTTAGTTAGTTGTAATAAACTTATTCTTGAATTTTATTTTAGTTATACTTTTAACTTATAACTTATGCTTCAGTTTTCATATGATATGCTTAGATATACTATGCCAAGGGTTAGCTTGGGATCACTTGTGGTTTCAAGTACCGTGTCTCGGCTGGAGTGTAGACTCGAGATGTGACATTTCCTCGATGGATACGTAGGCAGCCTATATGAGGCTTGATTGGTTTATTATAAAATTTTAGTATTACTCCGAAGAAGGAGAATGAAGTTGGGGCATAATTTTGGCATGCAATCGAGATAATTTTTGGGAACACGCCAAAGTTTACAAAGGATAAGAATCAAGTTGAAGTCATGATTTGATGTTCAACATGAGTCAATCTTTTCCAAACTAATTCTTCTACTCCAAATCAAATTTCCTTTTTTCATATTTCCAGCGTTGGAGCCTACTAGCTAAATACTTGATTCTCATCCACTCGTTTCATGACTTGGGTCATCCCTTCTAGCATCACTTTTCTACTTAAGCTAATCATGAATCAATTTGCTTTATTAAATGTTTCATTCTTTTAATATTTATTTCATATGTATATTCTCATGCACTAACACTTTATTTTTGTGTTTATAGTTTTAACTTTCTCTTTAAAAGGTTGCCTGGCATTGATCATTGTTTTGGTTGCAAATCTGCATTAAGGAAGGAATTTTAATGGAAGACAAACTGAAAGCATTCAACAGCGGCATGGGATTAGTGCAAGAACAAAGTGATGATTGTGAGAAGAATCTGATTCAAAGAAATAATTTGGTAAATCTGGAAACTACATTTAGCCTCCTTCCTACCATTACTAAAACTTTCAACTCAACTAAGAATAATTGTTTAATCATATCTCTCCGCTCAACTTCTACCTATTCATTGTCTCCGCAAATGCCAATGGTATGCACTATCAATCCCAATAATTTTCAAGTCACTGTGATGCCATATACCCATCCTCCCACAATTGATTTTCCTTTCAAATTAAAGAAAAAAAGCATGACCAAGTAGCAACTTGTCTATATTCTAGACGTGAGAATGATATCCAGTCAATTTGCCATGAAGATTTGGGCAAGAGCCCCACAATCTGAGAAAAACTTTTGATGAAGAGTTGTGCTCGAAAAATTATCAGAATTTGAAGTATGAAAATTTGTGTGTGCACCCAAATGTTGAACTTCTGCCAGGGTACATGCTACCTAAGTTCAATTCTTTAAATGGGAAACGAAATCCCGTCACTCACTTAAAGGACTATTCCAGCAGATTAGTTGGTATTGGACCTGTTGAAGCCATACGAATGAGACTATTTAGTCAAAGTTTATCAAGATTGGCACTTGCTTGGTACACTAATCAAGACTTTAGCAAATGGCATACATGGGAAGATATGGCTCGCGACTTTGTAAAGCAATATGAGTTAAATAATGGAGATGATTTGCATATAGCCGATTTGCTCAAAATAAAGAAAATGTTGCATGAATCTTTTCAAGAATATGCCATACGATGGAGGTTAGAAGCTTCAAAAATACATCCTTCATTGCCCGAAGAGGGATTGATCTCAACCTTCATCCAAATTCAAGAAGGTTTATATTCTGATAAGCTTCTTAGAGCTTGTGCATACTGAAATTCTATGATTTGATTAAGATTGGTAAAGAGATAGAAAATGATATTCAAGGAGGAAGAATTGTAGACAACTCAACAACACATATTGTCCATCAAACCTTTCAACCGAAGATACCAGTAAATCTTCAAAACAAAATGAGAGAAAATAACTCAATTTTCATGTCTATGTACCATCCGCAGCACCATCCAAGTCATCAATTTTTTCAATCTCATTATACTTCCAACTATTGCAATGTGCTATAACTGTCAGGGAGTCACATGATGGCTTACTGTTGGCGATAAGTGAACCCTCTATGGCATCTGTAGCCCACAACCATGCCTAATCTCATAGTCTGGGTAATGAGATTTATCAAGGTATGCACCCAGGGTTCATGTATGGCCTGTATCAGTCAGGAGAATCCATGAAGAGAAATTCAAACTGACTCTATCTGAATTCATTGCATAGAATAGTGTCGCACGTAGTAGCCCTAAAAATACCCACCCCGCGCTGCAGAGTAGGCTTAATCTTAACCACATGTAAAGACTTATAATAATTAACTCATGAATAATATAACTCGTGATACAATTTGTGATTACATTCCTTAGATTAAGAATCATATATCTATTTGGCCTATATACCTATGAATAGTCTTTATCTGATTGTTTACTTTAAATTTATGCGACGCATACACCCGCTAACTTCAAAGAGTTTCAACTAAAGATGCATATAGTTATGTGAAACATATGACTTCCTTGACTAGAAAGGAGTACTATAACTCTCTAGGCTTAGAACTCTAACTTGAGAGGGTTTATAAATAGCATGACTTGCCTTCAAGTATCATATAATCTCTTATGACATTTATAGGAAGAACAAGTGACTTCAGATTGTGCCTTAATGCCGAAAAAGGTTTTAGCTTTACATACCTTACATTGGGACTTAATATCTTACGTCATGTCATCAAACTCTTTTACTGACAACTTTATCTATAACATAACATCATAAAAGGGTACTATAAGAAGCTAATCAATAAGCACGACAAAGGCCGCAAACACAATAATAGTTCACGAGTGACAAGCTCAACAATTACTATAGATAAATGGTGTATCGCCACACCCTTCTCTTTATCTACTTTCCAAGTGAGCTCATGACTTATCTACGAGTTCAATATTACTCCCCAATCCATTAACCATAAAGAACCAGCCTACTAATCATCCAAAATTAATATATAAATTCGAACTCATGGCTTTTGAACACCATTCCATGAGTTCTTTGTCAACGATATCAAAATCCCTTATAAGCTCATAGTTTAAGTTGGTAGAGAACTACTACCATCAATGAAAATAATAGGAGCTCATAGAAAAAGCTACGACATATTCTTAAGCAATTTAAGTATTTCATCAAACACTTGGTGAGCAACAAGCTTTCAACAACTATAAAAGTCACTTTTATATACCAAGCCTTCCGTTTTATCTTAACAAAATTGCTGCCCCAATACAATACCATCCACCCCTAAATTAGTCAATACAATAGCCAACACAGCCTTCTACAAACTCCCTCCTCATCAAGAACATCAACTAAATAGGTAAAAATGGACTCACGGCTTCCTATCACCGTCCCGTGAGTCCTACCCATAAATTATACTTAAAGCATCCTTAGAATAATATTTATGGAGATAGAAGAGAAGTCATACCTCTATGACCAAGAAAATCAATCCCTAATCTTTCTATTTTTCAAGAACAACACCATTTTCCTTCAAGAAAACACTTGGCTAAGTATATCTACAGGTCTATAAAGAGGAAGACACTAGATTCTTGAAGAAATCAACTTACCTTAAGCTTGGGAGGATTGGAGATGATCAAGACTTCTTCATCAACCTGCTTCTCAGCCTGAGTATCAGTGTTAGCTTCAACATTGTCTTCCTGCTCAATACTTGCAGGTACTGGTCTCGAAAGTGATTTACCACTCCTAGTAGTAATATCCATACATTGTACATCCTTCTTCGGGTTTTGAACAGTATCACTGGGCAGTGTAGCATTCTTTCTCTAATTTAATAAGGCTGATAGTCACCCCATCTGAAGGTCTAACGATTTGATAGATGTAGAGTACGAATCGACCAGTTGACTCATGTTTGATAAATCACTTTTAACTCCTTAACCCCGGATCTATAGATTCCACCCATTGGAGCACCTTAGCTAACATATCTTCCATACTTGAGCTACCTGATCCATTTCCTACTCTATCTCTATTACTAGTAGGTACATATACACCACTGTGGTCATTCTTGAAACTATCTTTGTATGCAAGTTCCCTTGATCTTGGTTTCCAGCCCTGTCATAGTATCCATCTTTCTGATAGTTCCTACCTTGGTTTCCTGAATTATAAGTTCAGAAACCCCCTAGTTGTTAAAATACTAAGCTTCTTCATCATACTCAAAGTCTAGATCATTATGTTGACCTGCAACTCCTACTATATTTACCTTCTCAGCACCATAAGCTAACAAGTGTTTGGTTAGCAAATCCATATGTGTCTTCAAATGAGCCATGTACTGATCATGCTCCTCTTCTCTCTAACGATGCTCTGCTGACATTTCAATTGCATAATTGGGCCCTACTATTTCAGACTCTCTTGTATGCCAAGCCATGTTGTTCTTTGTGACTTTATCTAGTATGGTTGCAGCCTTTAAAAATGTTTTTACCATAAATGACCCTCGAAAACCTGCATCAATAATGGGCTTAGTTGCCAAATTCAAAGATCCATAGAAAGTCTCCATCAAATGATCATATGTCAGCTTATGGTTTGAGCACTGCTTTAGCTTCTGACAGAATCTCAACCAAGTGTCATGCAATGCTTCAGTAGGTAGCTGCCAATGATTGTTAATCTCATCCTTCAACTGCAACTTCTTTAAAGGTTGGAAAAACCTCTCTAAGAAAGCTTCTCTCAACTCTCTCCAAGTGGTGATTGAATCATGTGGCAGCTTATTTAGCCAGCTTATTGCCTCCCCAGTCAGAGACAATGGAAAAACCTCAATCAACTTATTGTCTGACTAACTCCAGGGATCTCAGAAGATTTTCAAGTGCCAACGAAGTTCATGAGGTGTTGATTTTGATCATCTCCAGCTACTCCTCTGAACATCCCTTTCAAATTCAATAGCTGAATCATAGTGCCCATTATTATGAACTTCACACCTGGTGGTAGTGGTGGGAGAACTATAACCCCAGTTGCTCCAACTCTATCCATATTTGCATCATCCTCATCCGGAGAAAACTCAACGGGTTGTTTCCCTTTGCCTCTGGGAGCTGGCTGACGATGTTGCGAAGCCATCTCTTCTTCCTCATCATCATGCTCATCACCAACACTCTAATTGTTACCATTGTTGGCATGACCCCTGGTTTTAGCCTTAGCAGTCAGACTCAACCTCTACACTTCTTATTCTTGTGTATTCATCTTCCTATGAATGGATTTTTCAAGCTCAGGGTCATAAGAAATTAGTGGTTCACCCTTACTACGGGTAATTGACATGCACTAACTTGTACCCTTCTGAAACAAAAACGAAAAACAAAAAGTAAAATTAGTAAATAAGATTAAAAGTGAAATAACACACACTTGACTTAATTGACAACTGTATTCCTATAAAACGACGTCAAAGTAAAATTTGATTCACCCAAATTACACTTCCTTAAAGAAGTATAACACAATCATTGTCAAATATTAAACACAATTAGGTTGGGTCGAATCCCACAGGGAATAAGGAGAGAACTAAGTCATATGTGGTTATCTACTATTAGCTACTTATTTCCAAAACAAATGGAAATATGAGAAATTTTGGGTTTTAGTTCAACAATCACTTCGTTACAAGTAACAATCAACAATATCGTTTACTTGAGAATTAATAGAGAGAATTAACCAGGATTGTATTCACCATGACTGTTGACCAATTTTGGGTTAATACAGAATTTTGTGTTGCATTGTTAGTATATTAGTTTATCAAGCTAATACTACATTTACTTGTTTTTCAACCAAATTAAATGCCTATCATTTTTATTCTTTTGAACTAAAAGTGTTTTGTTTGTTCAAAAGATAGTTACTCAAAGTTGGTTAATCTTGCTACAACATTAACCCTTAGACGAGTTTAGATTCTCAAATCCTTGTTATTAACTATTTTCTCATGTTTATGCTCTTTTACTCAAACAAGCTAAACTTAGAGCAGGTTCTAATGTTCGCCACCATTAGAAGTTGATTAATATGAAAGAGATAATAAGATATACAAGCACAACACGTGATTCATTTCATAAAAAACCCTATATTTAGGTCAAGTCATCATGGATTCCACAACTCTTAGTTGTGGAGTTTAGCCACTTGTAGTAATTGAAATAAAGAATATAATTGCATTCATTCGTGAAGAAAGTACTTACACAAGGTAAAGGCAATCACACACTTTGATATCAAGATTCCCGTTCAAAACCCTTTCAAGTGGTATTGTCTTCTTTTCTAAAAACAAGATAATAAAATAAACCCTAAAAAATACTATTTATAGTTCCAAGAATTTTCAATTTCAAAAAAAATAAGAAACTTGTAATTTCCAAGCTCGTCTGACACTTCGCCTGTATGACGGTCCGTCACTTTGGCCGTCGTGTGCTCTTCAAAGAGTAGTTGTAACCCTGCATGTATGGTGCTGTGATTGCGGCGTCAGAGGTCTGAAGGTTCATCAGACCCACCGTCACCTGAACTTCAGAAAGTGGACTCATCTCTACAGATGTGACGGTCTGCCAGACGGCCTGTTGTAGTATTGACGGTCCGTTGTCTTTGCCATCATCTAAGATTCAGAAACTTTGGAATTTCTTTGCAACTGTGATGGTTTACCTAACAGTCCGTCACAGGTTTGACAATCCATCATGCTTGTCGTCAGATCTCTCTCTTGGTAGCACTTAGCTTCATTTTGCTTTCTTTCTTGAGTGGACTGATTCATTTTCTAAGACATTAGAAAAACTATTAAAAGACACTATCGATGCTTAAGAACTAGCAATTACTCATAGTTAAAAAGAATAAAATGTACTGTCAAATGTCGGCACATCAGAATTCAAAAGGAAAAGGAAGAAAGATATTTTTAAAAATCTTTTATGTATCCATTAGGTGTAAAAGTAGAGAGAGCTACGAATAATTAATTGTATATATCTATTGATTAGATTCTAAGTACATTTAGTACTTATCCGATATTATAAGTAAATATCTAATAAGATATATAGGTATTAGTGATAATTTTGGTGTTAATATATTCCCCACATAATTTTCTCTTCCGAAAAATCCTAAGTCCCACACCATTGTAAGGACTATTTTCCCCCCAAAATTAAATATAAAATAACCTCCTCTATGCACTAATTGAAGGGGGGAAATTTTGAAATTTTTAGGTGTAAGAGCAGTGCTCTTGCGTGAAATGAACCCACGAAGGTTCGGCCTATGAATTCTGACATTTTCTAACTTTGTTCGTCGTCGGAGGGGGAAAAAGGATCTTAGGTCGCCGTCCAAGTTACTTCTCTTGGTAATTCGCTCCTTTCCTCTTTAATTTCCTTTTAGTTTTGATTGCTTATAATAGATATATTTACGAATCTGAGTTTCAATTTTTGCATTCATGTTATTGTCTGTTTAAATTCCTTTTAGTTTTTGTGCTTAGAATAGATTCATTTCTTTTGTGCTTGAGCTTCAAGAAGTTTGAATTTTTCTAGTCTTTCTATGCTTAAGCTATTGTAGTCCCTAATATATGAATTTTATAACACGATTTGTAGCGTTAAGGTCCTTTCTCATTAGACTTTATATGTATTGATAAAAATATCTCATTATGAGTTTGAATTTAACTCTGTTTTAGGCAGATTTCATCCTAATGAATTAGTTAATCTAATGAATATTTAACTCTCTGTTATGTTGATCTATGAGTTGAAATCAGCCCATGTATGTGTCAATTGAGAGTATTCTTATTTATTTATTTTTAACCAACAACTGTTGAAGCCTTGAATTTTATAAAAATAATGGAAACAAGTTTCTTTAGGCCCAAAATGGACCAAACCCGAAAATCTCTACAAAAATAAAAGCAAATAGAATAATGTCAAAAGGTAAATAAATAAAACAAAAACAACAAAGGTCATCTGGATGGTTCTTATTTGTAAACTCTGAGAAACCCTCATTCATGTCTGAGAAGTCGGCAAAGACCAAAGAATTTAGCTCCAGAGTTAAGGAGCTCTATTTATTGGTCTACTCCCGCGTTGATACGAGAAGATGAAGCTCTTGAATCCATCGATCTGCTTCTAAGGTAATGATTATCTATTTCAACAATGTATATTTCTTATTTTTGGGAAAAATATGTAAAATAAAATTGGCCAAATGTCATTATTTTTATCCAAATAGTACTTTTTCCTAAAATGTAAAGTTCTAGAAATGATTTTTTAAAAAGAAAAATTGGCTCCATAAAATTTAAAAAATTAAACATTTTCGAAAACATAAATTATTAAAAAAATGCCATATGAGCAAATAATATACGTGACAGGCGAGTGTATCTCACTCCCTTAGGATAAAATCGTATAGGGATCAAGACTATCAAATAGCCAAAATCAGAGGGGTAATTAAGATTACTAATAATTTAACGGGGTCCAAATAAAATACGCTAGAATTAGGAGTATTCTACCAAATAAAAATATCATAAAAATGATTAAAATTTACTCAATTCGGATCAGTTATTTGTCAACCTAATTTCTTTTTTATCTGAATAATAATAATTACACCAGTTCCAAATAAAGAAATAAAGTAAAACAATTAACATAATTTCTAATACATTTGGAATCTAAATAAAAATTGAGTTTTCTACAAACCCAACTCCCTCCGCCTTTTCTAATTTTTCACCTTAATATATATATTCTTCCTCCTCCTCTCACCTAAGATGATGACCATAGAAGTAACAAAAATGGAGAGATAAAATAGGCAACATGGTAAGTTGATATATCAATGCATGTGTTGTAAAAGAAATATTCCTTCAATCCAAGAATAGCGGCTCATACAAGGAGTCACTTCAGGGATGGTTGGGTTAAAGGAACCCCCCAGAAATAATTGTTTGTGCTATGTTCCAAGTCAACGAAAGATATAGGATTCTACTACCTTTCTACTTCTAGATTATAAAAATAGCACAAACACTTTTCTTTGGAGGGTTCCTTTAACTCAGCTATCCTTGAAGTGACACCTTGTATGAGTTGTTATGCCTTGGCTTGAAGGGAAGTTTCTTTTACAATAGATGCATTGGTACATCAACATACCATGTTGTCCATTTTGTTCTTTCATTTTTATTTATTTCATGTTCATCATTTTATGAAGAGGAGGAGTAGTATATATATATAAAGAGAAAAAAAATTATAATAGGCATGGGAGTTGGGCTTGGAAACAACTCAACTTATATTCAGATTATGAATGTATTAGAAGATATGTTAACTAATTTACTTTGTTTCTTTTTTTGGTGCTGGTGATGGTGCATTTGTTTTATCATTCCAATAAGAATAAATAAGATCTAAATAACAGATCTTAATTGAGTAAATTTTAATCCTCATTGTGTTACTTTTTATTTGGAAAAACCCCCTAAACTTAGCGTGTTTTATTCGGAACCCATTGAATTATTAGTAATCCTAATTACCCCCTCTGAATTTGGCTATTTGATAGTCTTTATCCCTGCACGATCTCATCTTAAGAGAGTGAGATATACTCTCCTATCTCATAGATATTTTGTTCACGTATCATTTTTAGAAAAAAAAAACTAAAAATATTATTAATTTTTTTAGTTTTTTGGGCCAAATTTATAAACTAGATGGTGATGGCCCGTACTAGCACGAACCCAATATTATGTTTTAAAAGCTTAACTTTAGTCTTACATGAAATTGTAGAGAAGAAAATTGGTGCGGTACTATTAGAGAGACCTAAGTTGGGATAAACCAATAAGCCAAAGACAAAAACTACTATTTTCCCTTCTTTCATATCCGGAAGTATTATTTACATTCATAATAACTCGCTACAAATTGGTAGAAAATACATTCAATCTTTCACTAACTCACTATATTCATTCACTGCACTTCTCTAGAGTTTTAAGTTAGTTTTCCGTCTTTACCCAAACACATCTATAAAATCATGAAATACTAATCAATTATTAGTTCCAAAATCCTGAACAGACTATGGACATTGATATGAGTTGCAAGACAATTTTCAAAGAAATCATAAAAAACAACAAAAGGACAGGGCATTGATGTCTCTAAGGTAGAACAAAAAAGAGACCTAATTTTTAAAATAAAATCCACCTTAGGGGGTGAGGGATTAAGGTGAAGGATCTCTACTTTTCATTGATAAAGAAAGCAAGACCTAATAATTGGCACATTTTTCTCATCAACTTCAGTGGACATTTTTTCAATTTGCAGACTTATGTGGTTGCAATATTACCATGAGATCATTAATTTATAGCTGAGTAATTAACTAAAGTAGCATATGTCTAGCATCCACGTGTATGACCATCATTTTTTCTTTGATAACCACAGGTAGAAAACCAACCCAGTAATACACCAATCTACAAACAACAAAATGACATGTAGGCATGGCAATGTGAGGGGGGCCGGTTGCAGGGAAAACCCACATAAATCCGCAAAGAGTTCAACCCGTCCCGCTCCACCCTGCATGAGAGAATTTATTGGTTTCACCCCGCTCCTCATAAACCCGCTCCATCCTGCCCCGCATTGTTAAACAATGTAGGCGCAAGTATGCATTAGAGAATGGAATGTATTAAGTATGAGGGATATGCATAAAATGTGAAAACATGATCATAATAGGACATAAAGAAAAACATGCTATGCATGACAAAGCTAAAACATAGTAAAACCTTTAAAGAAGAATCATGAATCATGAACATGGTCAATGAATCTGAAAATCATAGTGAAAGCTTCATAAACCTTTGAAAGTAACTTAATTCATTTTGTAGGATATTTAACATTAACCGACATAGACCACGTGAGCTATAACGAGGAATCCGGTGTCTTGCTCCCACACCGAAAAGAGATGTCCTGCTTGCCAAGTTAAGGAGCATGAACTTCAAGCTTAGGTGGGTCTACTAGCTAGCTATGTCCTTCCAAGACAGTCCTATGGGGGCACGTAGTTAGGGAGAAGGATATTGCTACTAGAGACCCAACCTCTACTAATGGGAGAACTTCCATCTCAATGTCCTCTCGGTGCTAAGTAAAAAATACAACAAAATAGTCATATTCATAAACATATCATCATACATGGAAAATCACAAACAAGTTACTAATCCAAGCTTAAGTAATCATAGAGTAGCTCTTTAAACCATGATCCATACAAGTGTGAGAAAACCTTTCACTAATCATGATTCTTAATATGTGAGAAAGCCCTTTCACAATTAATGCATAAGTGAGAAATCCTCTCACTATTTCATTGATGATTATCTCAAAATTAACCTTAGTTCATAAAACATTCTTTTCAGAAATCATGCATAACTTTCATAAATCATCATTCACAAGTTCATAGATTTCTTCATAAACTCATCTCTTCACAAATCCACAATCAAAATCTTGAATAATGCATGGGTTCATATGAAGTCAATTGCAAAACATGTAATTGGATCAATTCATTCATAATAAGATTAAAATCAAGCAATTGAATCATAAAAAATAGGATCCATGGAGAGTTGGATGAAAACCTAATCAAATTTTGATAAAATTGTATTGGAGAATTAAAATATTTTGGGACCCAATGGATGAGTGGAATCCATTGGTGAATTCTCACATACCTTGAGGATCAAAGCCCAAAAGCAATGGAGGAAAAATGAGACTTGAAGCTTGAACCCTAGGTTTCTTCCTTGAATCTTGAGAAAGTTTGGAGAGGATGAATTTGGATGGGAATTGGAGATTTTAGAGAATGAAAGGGTTTGGGTAAAATTATAAGTTGAAAGGTAGTTATAGGTATTAGAATTAGGACCAAAACGACATTGTATAGGTATTAATTGCATAGGAAAAAACCCAAATACCCTTAATAATAATTGTCGGATGGCTTCTATAATTTGGACCTACGGTCCGTAGGACTTCCTACAACCTGTACTGGTCAACCGTAGAACGACCTTCAAAAACTCAAAATTCCTTCACTTCCCACGAGACCAATCTACGACCCGTGGTTTAGTCTATGATCCATAGATCCCTTCCGTAGAACCTAAGTTCAAGTCTAAAATTTTACCAAGTTAAGATCAATTGTATGAGTGCCATATATGACCCCTCAAAACTCCTATAGCTCATTCTGGCTACTCGTAGGTCAAACTTAAGAAACTTGAATTTTCTAAAAACTTAACTCAACCCTATGACTTCCCTTCTACGGCCCGGTGGACTTCCTATAGTCTGTAAATAGGACTTATAGTCACTGCCTCAGTGCCAAATCTGAACTTTTCCTTTCCTTTCAACTTTCCAATTTCTGAGGTGTTACAATATCTCCCCCTTGGGAACATTCATCCTCGAATGGGACTCAAGCTAGCACGTATAGAGTAGGAGAGAAACTAACAACCCAAGGTGATTGCAAGTCTCATCATGATTCACATAAATAAGTAGAAATCACCCCCAAGTTAAAATCATAACATAAAAATTGAGTTCTTCATGAACATGCATGCATATGGAAATATGAGAAGGACTATAATTTATGAATCTAAAAAAATGAACCATGAGGAACTAATACCTCAAGCTAGAATAGGAGCGGAGGGAAAGAGATGAGGATATCGGGACATCATATTAGCTTCTACCTCCCACGTAGCACCCTCAACTAATTGATTCCTCCAAAGAACTTTCACGAAAGCAACTTCTTTATTTCTCAACTTCCGAACTTGTCAGTCTAAAATCTGAACCGAAACTTCTTCATAAGAAAGATTTTCTTTAACTCCCAAACCTTCCAAAGGAACAATGGATGTCGGATCTCCAACACACTTCTTCAACAAAGAGACATGGAATACCAAATGTACCAATGCTAAATCATTAGGAAACTCAAGTTCATAAGCAACCTTACCAATACGCCTCAAAATCTGATATGGGCCCACATAACGGGGACTAAGCTTTCCTTTCTTTCCAAACTTCATCACACCCTTCATGGGTGAAATTTTCAAGTAGACCCAATCATTAACTTCAAACTTGAGCTCTCTTCTTCTAACATCGGCATAAGACTTCTATCGATTTTGAGCCATTTTCAACCTCTCTCGAATAAGTCAAACCTTTTCCATAGCCTCATGCACCAACTCGGGCCCAATCAAAGTGACCTCACCAACTTTAAACCAACCTATAGGAGAATTACACCTCCTACCATAGAGATCCTCAAATGGAGCCATCCCAATACCAGAATGATAACTATTATTATGCGTAAACTCAATCAAACGCAAATGATCATCCCAATGACCCTTGAAATCAATCATGCAAGCTCTCAACATATCTTCCAAAGTCTGAATAGTACGAGCAACTTGTCCATCGGTCTGAGGGTGGAAAGTCGTGCTAATTTTCACTTGAGTACCAAGACCTTTCTGAAACGACTTCCAAAATTGAGACGTAAATATTAAGTACCACGATCGGAGACAATGGACAAGGGCATTCCATGCAACCTCACCATTTCCTGAATATAAAGTTGGGCATACTCTTTTGCTGAGAATGAAGTCTTAAAAGGAAGAAAATTAGTCGATTTCTTCATTCGGTCCATAAAGAGCCAAATCGAATCAAACTGACGACAAGTGCATGGTAAGCCCGTAATTAAGTTCACATTCAAATCTTCCCACTTCCAAGTAGGATTACTAATGTTTTGAGCCAAACCGCTAGGTTTTTGATGCTCAACTTTCACTTGTTTATAATTTGGACACTTAGCCACAAATTTCGCAATATCATTTTTCATCGTGTTCAACCAATAGACTTCCTACGAATGACGGTACATCTTGGTGAATCTCGGGTGAACAGAATACCAAACACTGTGAGCTTATATCAAAATTTGATTTATCAACTCATCAACATTCGAAACACATAACCGACCTTGATATAGAAGGACTCCATCTCCCCCTAGGGAGAAAGCCTCTATGGACTTTTCAGAAACTGACTTCTTCAAATCAACTAGTACCGGATCAAGGTCTTGCTTAGCCTTCACATCCGATACAAAAGATGATTCTGATCCATTAGGAACAACCACACCACCTTCACTAGAATCAACCAGGTGGACATCTAATCAGGCCAACCCATGAACATCCCGGGCTAACTCTTTCTTTCTGTCCTCAACATGCGCAACACTTCCCATTGATAGTTGACTAAGAGCATCCGCCATCACATTTGCCTTACTGGATTATATAGGACACTCATGTCATAATCTTTTAATAACTCAAGCCATCTCCTTTGGTGAAGATTCAAATCATTTTGAGTGAATACATACTTGAAACTCTTATGGTCTGTAAACACGTCTACATGAACACAATATAAGTAATGCTTCCAAATCTTTAGAGCAAACACTACCGTTGCTAACTCCAAATCATGAGTCGGGTAATTCTTTTTATGAAGTTTCAATTGCCTTGAAGCATAGACGATGACTTTCCCATGTTGTATCAAAACACAACCAAGACCAATTTAGGAAGCATCATAATAAACCACAAAATCATCCCATCCTTCTGGTAAAATCAAAATAGGGGCTGAAGTGAGTCTATCCATCATTTCTTGGAAACTCTTCTTACAAGCTTCCGGCCATAGGAATTTTACCTTCTTTTGAGTCAATGTCGTCAAAGGCAAAGCAACAGATGAAAATCCTTCCAGAAACCTTCTGTAATAATCTGCTAAACCCAAGAAACTCCATATATCTGAAGAGAACAAAGGTCTAGGCCAATTCTTAACTGCCTCAGTTTTCTTAGGATCGACTTCATTACCTTCACCGGAGATAATATTGCCAAGTAAAGCAACAGATCTCAACAAAAATTCACACTTGCTAAACTTAGCATGCAATTCACGACCCTTGAGAACTTGCAACACAATCCTCAAATGCTCAATATGTTCATCCTCACTACCTGAGTAAATCAAAATTTCATAGATAAACACAATCACAAACACGTCAAGATATTGCTTGAAGACCCTATTCATCAAATCTATGAATGTAGCCGAGGCATTAGTAAAACCAAAAACATTACCAAAAATTCATAATGACTATACCAAGTTTAAAAAGTAGTCTTCGAAATGTCACTCTCTTTCACCTTCAATTGGTAATAACCAGACTAAAGGTCAATCTTAGAGAAGTAACTCGCTCCTTGGAGATGATCAAACAAGTCATCTATCCTTGGAATAGAAAACTTATTCTTTATGGTAACCTTATTCAATTGTCGATAGTCAATGGACATTTATTGGGAACCATCCTTTTTTCGGACAAACAACACTTGGCACCCCATGGAGAGATACTTGATCTAATAAAATCCTTATCCAACAAATCCTTCAATAGATTTTTAACATCTTAAGTTCTGCCGGGGTAATACCGTCAAGAGGAATAGAGAGAGTTTGTATATTAGGGAAATGGTCAATACTGAAGACTATTTCTCTTCCGGGAGGAATACCGGAAAGATCATCGGGAAACACTTTTGAAAACTCATTTACAATTGGAACTGACTCAAGAGTGGAGTTTTCGGAATCTGCATCTCTAACCCAAACAAGATGATAAATGCAACCCTTAGAGATCATTTTTCTAGCCTTAAGGCAAGATATGAACTGACCCTTAAGAACATAATTTTCCCTTTCCCATGACATAATAATTTCATTGGGAACCTTGAATGTGACTAGTCAGGTCCTACAATCTATGGAAGCATAATATGCATGAAGCCAATCCATCCCAAGAATAATATCAAAATCTAACATATCAAGCTCTACAAGATCAACATGAGTGACTCTATGAGAAATGGAAACAGGGCAATTTCTATAAACTCTCTTAGCCACAATAGAATCACCAACAGGAGTAGAGACATGAAAGGAATTAGAAAGGATTTCGGGACCAATATCAAATCGCATGGCCACATAAGCGGTAAAAAATGATAATGTAGCACCCAGATCAAGTAAGGAATAAACATCAAGGTGGAGGACTTTCAACATATCGGTCACAACTTTTGGAGAAACCTCGTGATCCTGTCAAGTCTGAAGAGCATATAATTTTTTTTGCTTTGGAGCACCCAAACTGGAACCACTAGGCTGAGCTTGCCTACCTTCCCTTACTTTAGTAGCAAGTAATGGACAATCTCTCATATTATGACCACTATTTCCACAATTAAAGCAACCATCCGTACCGGCCAAACATTTGGCATCGTGAATCATGTTGTATCTTGTGATAGTAGGCATCAAAGATCCACCACTATTTCCTCATTGAGGCTTAAGGTTATACACTCTATCCTTGTTGAACTTAGGAGTCGGAGCATTACAAGATCCTTGACCAAAAAAACTTTGCTGTAATTTAGAATGACCTTTTCCACCGGACTTAGAATGAGAAAAGTCACCATCACCCACATGACCCTCTTAGACTCTCTTGCCCTCTCTTTAAGTTTCTTTTCCTCAATTTACTGTGCATGAACCATCAATCTAGAGATATCCATTTCCTTGATTGGCATGGTGGTTCGTCACTCTTTGACAACCAAGTCGAAAGCACTCGAAACAAACTTACTCATTCTTGCCCTCGAGTCGGCAACCATAGTCAGAGCATATATAGCAAATTGAGTAAATTTCAAAGCATATTGCATCACACTCATATTTCCTTGACGAAGATTAATGAACTCAATTACTTTTCCTCCCTCATATCAAGGGGGAAGAAACAATCAAGAAAAGCCACTTTTAATTTCTCCCAATCAAGAGGACCTGCAGCTATAGCTGTCTCTTCCTTCCATTATTTCAACCAAACTTGAGCAACACCCTTAATATGATAAGAGTCCAATTCAACTTTCTCCATCAGTGACACACCCATAATCTCCACTATCTTATATACCTCATCAATAAATTCTTGAGGATTCTCATCAACTTTCATCCCATGGAACTTCGGAGAATTCATCCTAGTGAAGTCCCTTACCCTTATCACCGCCATACCCACATTAGGGTTCATGGGAACAACAACTTCTATATTCGCTTGGGCCATCATAGCTTGAGCCAACACTGGGAAAGTGGCTTAGAATTCGACATGAGTCATTTGCTCGGACAAAGGATCAATCGGTGTCACGACCTAAACAGGTCATGAGTGGCACCCACACTTAACCTTCTAGGTGGGAGAACCAACAAATCCATATCCCAACTTATATTAGTTATCCAACTTACGAAATACAATAATAATGCAAAAAGTCAAATCTTATTAAAGTAAGAAATAAAAATCCAGTAGAGTCTATGAAATATCCTTTCCCAAAACCTAAAAGTCATCACATAAAGGACATCTAATCCCAAAATACTAAGCCTGAGAGTATCAAAGACACCAAAAATAGTTCAATAAAATAGATTGTGTCCGAAAACTAAAGGCATCATGCCATGTCCGAGAGAATCCAACATGAGCTAGAAGGAATAGCTCACCCTGGAATCTGATGTGCTGGAAATTGGCTAGAGCTGAGGGCAAGTCAAAATTGCTGGTACACTTATTGCACTCCACAAAAGGAAAACGATAACAATACAAGTAGGGGTCAGCACAGGGCAACATGTACTAAGTAGATATCATTGGCCGACTCAAAATAGAAACTAATATGCATAAAGTAATAATATGAAATCAACTATAGCACTTAACAAGTGGCAAGCAACAAGCAACATGAACAAGTAGCAACAACAACGAAGCAAGTACAAAATCAATTAATAATATCAAGAACACACATGAGGACTAAGGCCTCCACACCACGCTCTTTTGGAAAGTTGATTCTTTGAGATTGAGTACATTAAGTTATTTTAATATGTTTTTCTTTAATGTTACCATGCCGAAACATGACATCCGATTCAATAATATCGTGCGGGCTCGTGACACCCGATCCAACAATATAGTTAATTCATCATTCTTTATCATCTCTTTCCACTTCCTTAATAATATTTCATTAATCCTTCTTTATTCAAGGCATCACTTTAATAGAACAAGTTCAGGATTATAGATTTCACGGTCTGAAAATTATAGACCAATCACAACAACAAATGAATCACCAAAATCACAACAATGAAGTACATAAAAAATTTCATAGCATTACTCAATGACTATCAATCACTATTAAGAGTATTTCTATCATATAGAATAAATCATCACCTACCTCAACCGAAGAACTGAAGTCAAGCGGGCTAATTCCTCAATGTCTTTCCTTTCCTCAATGTCTTAGAATATTCGAAATCTATCAAGTATACATAATTTGTAAGTAAACACGCTCAATTCTATAATCAAGTTTCAATCGTGATCTCAATTAATAGGTTAAATCCTATATTTCTTAAACTCAAGCCAAGGGTTTAGGTCTTAAATCCTCCAAATAGTATAAATCTAATTAAATTCATATAATAAAATGCACCTAATATTTAATTAGCTATCTCAATATATTAAAACTTAAACTTTAACGAGATACTAAAATTAGATGCCCAACGGCATCCAGAACTATAACTTTCCTGCAACTTTATGCAGTTTATATAATAGATGACTTGTAATCATTAATTCAAATGCTATTCATTATTGTCATCTTCCTCACTTTTTTATCCCATCAAATTGTTACATCTTCACGCCACCCAAGTACATAATAATTTAATCCACCAAATTTAATAACCCATGTTGCACAGAAACCAACATATAATACTACCTTAATTATATACCTGCATCATATGATTTTTACCTAAAACAAAAATGCCTAAATTGAATTCTTACCTGAATCGACCCCTTCTCCTTTGCAACTTTTCCGCAACTGCCAAACCCTTCTTTTTTTAGTTAATGACTCAAAATTAGTAAACCCTCGTTACTTATTTTAATAAACATGGGCAGAGTAGTATAAGATATTAAATAAATTTTAGATTTGACCCATTTACAATCAACTAAAAATTAATTATCTTAATAAATATCCACCAACTAAATAACCACAGTAAAACTAATAGTTTAAAATTCCCATTTAAAATTTTTGGGAAGAGTCGAAATAGGTTTTGTGCTCAAAATGGCCTAAGGGTAGTTACATCAGATATCAATTTACCCACTGTTCGTTCTGGAACAGTCAAAAGGAAGGTGAGGGTAAGAAATGGTACTTGACTCGATAAAAAAATGTGGATATTTTTTGTGCATTTCAGCCTCAGTCTCCCAAGTGGACTCTTCAACCGACCTATTCTTCCACTGGACCTTGACAAATGCGATCTCTTTTGACCTCAACTTGCGGACCTCCCTAACTAGAATAGCTATGGGCTGCTCCTCATAAGACAGATTCTCATCAAGAAGGACCGAATCCCAACGAATAATGTAGTTTCCATCACCATGGTAGTTCTTCAACATAGACACATGAAATATCGATTGCACTCCTGATAACCCTGGAGGTAGATTTAACTCATAGGACACCTCTCCCACACGCTTAAGAACTTCAAATGGCTCAATATACCTTGGACTAAGCTTACCTCGCTTACCAAACCTCATCACACCCTAAGTCTCACCTCAAATGCATCAAACCAACCAATGAGAGACTTACATCTCCTTACATACAATGCTTCAAATGGAGCCATATCAATACTTGAGTGGTAGATATTGTTGTACAAAAACTCTGCCAAGGGTAATAACTGATCCAATTACCACAAAAATCTATCACGCATGCACGAAGCATATCCTCCAGCACTTGAATTGTTCACTTAGACTGCCCATCGATCTGATGGTGAAATGCGATACTAAGATCCAATCTAGTACCTAAATCAGCCTGCAAGGTCCTCCAAAAGTTAGAAGTAAATTGTGTACCTCTATCTGATATGATAGAAATCAGAACTCCATGCAATTGAACAATCTCGTGGATATAGATTTTGGCTAGCTTCTCTGCATTATAAGTCACCTTGACCTGAATGAAGTGCGCATACTTAGTTAACATGTCAAGAATTACCCATATCGAATCAAACAAACCCTATGTCTTTGGAAGACCAAGCACAAAGTCCATTGCAATTCTTTCTCACTTTTATTCAGGAATGGACATTTTCTATAGTGTCCCTCCAGGCCTCTGGTGCTCGTACTTTACCTCCTGACAATTAAAACATTGAGAAACAAAATCAACAATGTCACGCTTCATTATACACCACCAATAAGGTTTTCTAGGATCATGCTACATCTTCATTAGACACCACCAATAAGGTTTTCTAAGATCATGCTACATCTTGGTTGCACGAGAATGTATAGAATACCTCGAATTGTGAGCCTCCGTAAGAATAGTTTAAGTCAAATCATCAACACGGGGTACACTTACCCACTCCTTAATCCTCAAGATGCCTTCCCCATCAATAACAGCCTCCTTGGCCTCTCCTCACAAGACCATATCACGAATCCAACTCAGCTTCTCATAATCAAACTGCTTTTCTTAATCTTGTCAACAAAAGAAGATCTAGCCTCCACACAAGCCAAGAATCCTCCTTTCTCAGTTACTTCAAGCCTTATAAGTTCATTAGCCAGAGTTTGAGCCTCCCTAGCCAATGGGCGTCTAGAAGCTTGCAAATGGGCTAAACTCCCCATGCTCTCTGCTTTTCTACTTAGGGCATTAGCTACACCATTAGCTTTTTCTAGGTGATAAAAAAATAGTAACATCATAATCTTTCAGCAACTCCATCTATCTCATCTGCCTCAAATTCAAGTCTTTCTGAGTGAACAAGTATTGTAAATTGCGATGATCTGTATACAATTCACACGACCCCATAGAGATAATGCCTCCACTGCTTCAATGCAAATACAATCGCAGCCAACTCCAAGTCATGAGTGAGGTAGTTACATTCATGCACCTTTAATTTCCTTGAAGCATAGGCAATTACATTCCTTTATTGTATTACCACTACATCTATACCAGAATAAGATGCATCAAAATAAATAGTGAAATTCTTACCTTTTACAAGCAAGGTCAGAATCGATGCAGTAGTCAACAAGGTCTTGAGTTACAAAAAACTCTCTTCACACTCATTTAACCATACAAATGGAACATTCTGCTAGGTAAAATTGGTCAGCTGGGAAGCAATGGAAGAAAATCCCTTGATGAACCGGCGATAGTAGCTAGCTAATCCAACAAAGCTCCTTACCTATGAAACATTACTGGGTATTGCTCAACTCTTCACTTCTTCAATCTTCTGGGGATCCACCATCACTTCATATTTAGGAACCACGCATCCCAAGAAGGATACTGAATCGAGCCAGAACTCACAGTTGGAGAATTTGGCATAAAGCCTCTTTTCTTTTAACAATTCCAGTACATTCTCAAATGCTCTTCATGTTCTTTTCTGCTCTTTGAGTAGATTAGTATATCATCAATAAATATGATAACAAAGAGATCCAGATATATGGCTTAAAGATTCTGTTCATCAGGCTCATAAAAGCAGCAAAGGCTTTTGTAAGCCCAAAAGACATTACAAAAAACACGTACTGCCTATACCTTGTTCGAAAAGAAATCTTTGGCACATTCACTGCCCACATTTTCAATTGATGATAACCGGACCTCAAATCAATTTTGGAGAAGACACAAGTACCTTGCAACTGATTGAACAAGTCGTCAATGTGAGGAATGGGGTATTTGTTCTTAATAGTAACCTTGTTTAGTTGTTTGTAGTCTATGAACATCCGAAAACTACTGTCTTTCTTCTTCACAAATAAAATTGGAGAACCCTAAGGAGAATCACTCGGTCTAATAAAACCTTTACCTAATAGCTCATGAAGTTAGGCCTTCAGCTCCCTCAACTTAGTCGGGGCCATTCTATAAGGTGGAATGAAAATGTGGCGAGACCCCGACTCCATGTCAATACAAAAAATAATATCCCTATCTAGTGGCATACAAGACAGGTCTACTTGGGAAAACATCCATAAACTCACACACTATCAAAATAGACTCAATCGAAGGCATTTTGGAACTATTATCACTGAAATATGTCAAGAAGGCTGAACAACCCTTACTCACCGACCTCTTAGCGCAAAGAAAAGAGATATAGTCACCCTCCCACACCAGCAGATCTATCCCAGGCTTGGCCAAGGTCACGATTTTAGCATTGAAATTTAAGATAGCAAAATTTGAAGAAAGCCAAGTCATACCCAAAATTACATCAAAGTCAACTATATCCAGAATAATCAAATTTACATAAGTTTTGCTCCTCAGAAAAGTTACAAGGCAAGAACTATACACTTTCTCAACTAGCACAGACTCACCAACAAAAGTAGAAACACTAAACTCGACTCCTTTACGAAACTTCTTGAACGTGTCACCTTGGTGAAGTCATATGGATTTACCCTTTCTACCTCCATAAAAAATCAACCACTTCCATAAAAGATTTTGCTGGAGCAGCCACCTATAAAGGTGGAATCTACACATCTGACCTCAATCCCTTCACAAAGTGGTGAATCCACTCTTTGAACTGAAGCAAAGTTGAGTCGCATAGCTGGATAAAGCATGAAATTTGGTCTCATAGGCTGCAACATATATCTTCCATTTCTCTATATTTAGAAACTCATCCCTCCTCTTGTCCCTCAAATTCTAGAGGATATACTTCTCCATGAAGAAGACAGAAAATATTGCCCAAGTCATCGGTAGTGCCTTTGCTGGTTAGCACCAACATGAGACCATCACCACATTTTGGCATCTCCCTTGACTGGTATGTCATAAACTCAACACCAAATTGCTCTACTATATCCATCTTATGAACCAATTCATGACAATCAACAAGGAAATCATAAGCATCTTTAGATTAAGTACATTGAAGATAGGGGGATTCAACTTTCAGAACTTAATAAAGAGATTATGTTGTTCACTAGTCATTACAGGCCCTATAGTCAATCTGGGAAACATGCCTATTTCCAAGGACGCATCCTCTCTTGCTGGTGTTTGTGTTGCCACTTCTGTTTCTCTAGTTCTGACAATATGTGAAATAGAGTGAAGGAGGTAAGATACCAATTTGTATCACCTAGATACCAATTGGATTCAAATAATACATGAAAAAAAAAGGAATGGAGTTTTGCTAAAGTCCTATAGCCTCTCGAAGAAAAGTAAAGGTGTCCCCATACTGTTCCACAAGACTCTACTAGACCTATCCTTATGTGATGAGATCACCAAACCTAAAGCTCTAATACCATGTTTGTCGTGACCGAAAACATGTCATGAGTGGCACCCACACTTAACCTTCTTAGTAGGAGAACCAACGAATCCAAATCCCAACTTATATTAATTATCCAACTTACGAAATAGAATAATAGTGCGGAAGCTCAAATCTTATCAAAGTAAGAAATAAAAATCCACTAGAGTCTATGACATATCCTTTTCCAAAACCTGAAAGTCATCACATCAAGGACATCTAATCACCAAATACTAAGTCTGAGAGTATCAAAGATACCAAAATAGATCAATAAAATAGTTTGTGTCCAAAAACTAAGGACATCATGACATGACCGAGAGAATCCAACACGAGCTAGAAGGAATAGCTCACCCTGGAATCTGATGTGCTGGAGACTAGCTAGAGCTGAGGGCTAGTCAAAATTGCTGGTACACTCGTTGCACTCCACAAAAGAAAAACGAAGAACAATACATGTAGGGGTCAGCACAGGGCAACATGTACTAAGTAGATATCATCGGTCGACTCAAAATAGAAACTAATATGCATAAACTAATAACATGAAATCAACTATAGCACATAGCAGATGGCAAGCAACAAGCAATATGAATAAGTAGCAACAATAACGATGCAAGTATGAAATCAGTCAACAATATCAAGACACAAATGAGGACTCATGCCTCTACACTACTCTCTTTTGGGAAATGAGTTCTTTGAGATTGAGTACATTAAGTTATTTTAATGTTTTTTTCTTTAATATTACATTGCCAGAACGTGACACCCGATCCAATAATGTCGTGCCGTCTCATGGCACCCGATCCAATAATATCGTGCTGGCTCATGGCACCCGATCCAAATATATTGTGCCGGCAGGTGGCACCCGATCCAACAATATGGCTAATTCATCATTCTTTATCATCTCTTTCTACTTTCTTAACAATATTTCATAAGCCTTCTTTATTCAAGGCATAACTTTAATAGAACAAGTTTAAGATTATGGATTTCACGGTCTTGGGATTATAGACCAATCACAACAACACATGAATCACCCAAACCACAACAATTAAGTACATAGGAAATTTCATAGCATTACTCAATGATTATCAATTACTATGAAGAGTCTTTCTATTACATAGAATAAATCATAACCTACCTCAACCGAAAATCCGAAGTCAAGAAAGCTAATTTCCCAATGCTTTTGCTTTCCTCAGTGTCTCAGAATGTTCGAAATCTATCAAGTATACATAATTTGTAAGTAAACATGCTCAATTCTATAATCAAGTTTCAATCGTGATCTCAATTAATATGTCAAATCCTATATTTCTTAAATTCAAGCCTTGGGTTAAAGTCTTAATTCCTATGAATAATATTACTCAAATGAAATTCATATAATACAATACACCTAATATTTAATTACATATCTCAATATATTAAAACTTAAACTTTAACGAGATACTAAAATTAGATGCCCAACGGCATCCAGAACCTTAACTTTTCTGCAACTTTATGTAATTTATATAATATATGACTTGTAATCATTAATTCAAATTCAATTCATTATTGTCATCTTCCTCACTTTTTTATCCCATCAAATTGTTACATCTTCATGCCACTCAAATGCATAACAATTTAATCCACCAAATTTAATAACCCATGTTGCACAAAAAGCAACATATAATACAACCTTAATTATATACCTACATCATATAATCTTTACCTAAAACAAAAATGCCTAAACTGACCCCTTCTCTTTTGCAGCTTGTGCGCAACCATCGAAACCTCTTTTTTCTTTTAATTAATGACTCAAAAATAGTAAATCCTCCTTAATTATTTTAATAAACATGGGTCAAGTGGTATAAGATATTAAATAAATTTAGATTTGACCCATTTACAATCAACTAAAAATTAGTTATTTTATAAATACCCACCAACTAAATTACTGTAGAAAAACTAATAGTTCAAAATTCCCATTTAAAATTTTTGGAAAGAGTCAAAATAGGTCTGGTGCTCAAAATGGCCTAACGAGTTGTTACAACCGGGGGTTGAGGAACCTCGGGTTCAACATTCTCGCCCACATTCCTTCTCACATAAGCTCTTCGAGGGGTCATATCATGAAAAACATCACACAAGATTTAGGAGAAGGATCTTTATAGAGATAGACTCTATGGCATGACTTTAGAGTGATGAAAGAAGTGAAGTTTCCTAAACTCTTTGTTGCCTCGTATTCATAAATGTGGCGCACTTCACACTCATGAAGAAGACTCTACTCAACATGGCTTGTCAGACATTCTAGGACCTTTTCTAAAACTTGACTCCGATACTAAATTTGTCACGACTCATAGTATATCCTAGACGTGGCATGGCATATAAGACCCCGAAAGGCCCTACACAAGCCACTTTACAGGCATATAACACAATATAATAGACAAAAGTAGAATTAAAGTAGGAAGTCTCATATCATAGAGAGAAGTTTGAAACATAAGTGCGGGAAATACACTATGTCTTGACAAGCCTTTCTAAACATCAATAGAGTGGTTAGGAAGTAACCCATACACCACAAACAAATTCTCAAAAGTAAATGACATCAATAAGTAAAGTCTTCATGGTTTTGCCCTCAATGTATGAGGACTCACCAACCCAAAGCAATAGGTAGAAATCCGTATCTAGCCACTAGCGGGAGGAGAAAAAGCGTCGAACCCTACATTATTAAACAATGTAGTCACAAATATGCATTAGTATATGAAATGTACTAAGTATAAGGGATATGCATAAAATCTGAAAGCATGATCATAAGAGAACATAAAGGAAAACATAATATGCATGTTCAAGCTAAAACATAATAAAACCATTAAAAAGAATCATGAATCATGAACATGGTCAATGCATCTTAAAATCATAATGAAAGCTTCATAAAACCTTCCAAAGTAATTTACTTCATTTTGTAGGATTTTTACCATTAACCGACATAGACCACGTGAGTAATAACATCAAATGCGGTGTCTTACTCTCACACCAAAAAGAGATTTCCTACTTGCCAAGGTAAGAACCATAAACTTCTAGCTTATGTGGATCCACTAGCTATGTCTTTTCAAGACAATTCTACAGGGGCACGTAGTTAGGGACAAGGAGATTGCTACTTGAGACCCAACCTCTAGTAACGGGAGAGCCTCCATCTCAATGTCCTATCGGTACTATATAAAAATCTCAATAGAATAGTCATATTCATAAAAATGTCATTATACATGGAAAAGCAAAATCAAGTTACTAATCCAAGCTTAAGTCATTATAGAGTAGCTCCTTAAACCATGATTCATACAAGTGTGAGAAAACCTTTCACCAATCATGATTTCTTAATATGTGAGAAAATCCTTTCACAATTCATGCATAAGTGAGAAAACCTTTCACTATTTAGTTGATGTTTATCTATAAAACAACCTTAGTCCATAAAATATTCTTTTCATAAAAAACGCGCTTTCATAAATCATCATTTGCAAGTTCATAGATTTCTTCGTAAACTCATCTCATCACAAATCCATAATCAAAATCTTGAATAATGCATGGGTCCATATGAAGTCAATTGGAAAATCTGTAATTGGATCAATTCATTCATAATAAGATTAACATCAAGCAATTGAATCATAACAATTAGGACCCATGGAGAATTAGATGAAAACATAATCAAATTTTGATGAAATTGAAATTTTTTGGGACCAAATGAATGAATGTAATCCATTGGTGAATTCCAACATACCTTAAGGATCAAAGCCCAAAATCAATGGAGGAAAAAGGAGACTTGAAGCTTGACCCCTAGATTTCTTTCTTGAAGCTTGAGAGAGTTTGGAGAGGATAAATTTGGAGGGGAATTGGGGATCTGAGAGAATGAAAGGATTTGGGTAAAATTAGGAATTGAAAGGTAGTTATAGGTCTTAAAATTAGGGTCAAAATGACATAGCATAGATATTAATTGCATAGAAACAGACCAAAATACCCTTAATAATAACTGTTAGATGACTTCTATGGTTTTGACCTACGGTCCATAGGAATTCCTATGGCCTGTACTGGTCAAACCATAGAACCAACTTCAGAAACCCAAAATTCCTTCACTTTTCATGAGACAAATCTATGACCTGTCGTTCAGTCTACGATATGTAGACCCCTTCTGTAGAACCCAAGTTCAAGTCTAAAATTTCACTAAGACAAGATCAATTCTATGAGTGCCATCTACAGCTCGTCCAAACTCCTGAAGCTCTTTCTGTCTACTCATAAGTCAAACTTCAAAAACTTAACTCAACCCTTCGACTTCCCTTCTACGACCCGTAGGACACCCTACGGTTCGTAGATAGGATTCATAGTCACTGCCTAAGTGCCAAATTTGAACTTTTCATTTCCTTTCAACTTTCCAATTTCTGAGGTGTTACACATTCCCACATACTTTCATCCACATAAACTCCATTTTTTTCCCTATATTTTCATGATTAAAGGTCTTAAAACTCCTTTGGTTTGATTTCAAGTTCTCCATTGAACAACTCCAAGCTTTATGCTCACTTATGCTCTTCAACTATTTTGTATGTACTTCATTTTAAAGATAAATGTTGCATATATTCATGGTTTAAAGTTGATTTCATGCTTGGTTGATTTCCCCAAACTCCTTGTGCTAGATATTGTGATTTTTTCAAAGTAACAATGGGTTAATGTTCGTCAAAAGTGTAGATCTTGAGTTGAGTGGTCTTATTTGTGAAAATGCATGTCGTTAATCTTTCTTGAATTCTTAAAATTTGAATTGGAAGTGAAGTATGAATAACCCATTTAAGTTACGTAGTGCATGACTTGCCCTATAATGGAATACGTGGCATCATTGCTAAGAGTAAATTAATCATTATATGAATACGTTGATTTTTGGTTGAAATCTCATGTGAATAGCATCCATGTTATTGTGAGAATGCTTTGAACGGATTTTATAATGTGCTGAGGATATGTATTGTAGATGAGTAATGTTATTTGTAGTTGAATATGTGCTTGTGTTGCTTGACGGTTCCGAATAATAGACGAGGTGTTGTCCTTCTTAAGGAAAATTGCTAAGTTAGTTTAGAATTACTTTGTAAATCTTTCGGGGACGTTTGAGTACCCGTTAGATGAATTTGTCAAATTTTTGGATTGAAAATGGGACCTTTTTGGTTGAAGTGGTTAATGTTGATGACCGGCATAGAGCGAATGCAGTTCTGCATTTTGCAAGTGCAATGCATGTTGAGTTAGGAATTTATTTCCACTAACTCATACCAATGTTACACATACGAGCCGTGGGTCTCTATCAGCGAAATGTCGTTGTAACGTAGGTGTACCCAAAATGTTACCAAGCTATTGCTTTGAACCTACGTTTGAACAAGTGGTGAGCAGTTTTGCAACTGCAAACCATAGGTCCAACGCAGATGCTTTTGCACCGCACCCTGAAAATTTTGAAATTCTTCTTGTATCCTATCTCTTTTAATTTTTAGAACTTATTTTATTTTTTTATTTTTATTCCTAATGAAAAATACAAAAAAATGTTGTTTTCTTGGTGATTGTCTCTCATTCTTTTACAGATCATGACTCATGGCAAGCATGTAGCTGACAAGCTTGGGCGTGAAGCATCCTCCTCCAAAAGTAAAGGCAAAAGCAGGGGTTCTTAAGCTCTGGGTGATGAGGAGGAAAGCATCAAATTCTGCATCAATGGTATGAAGGACTATTACACCCAATACAAAGTTATACGTGGACACTTATTTCAGAGAAAAAGTCTAATTTTGCAGCGTTGGAGGATGAGTTACCTGCCATAGTCCAATAGTTCTAAGAGAGAGATTGGTTCCCCCTAGTGGATGCACAGGAAGACTATTACCCTGAGTTGGTTTTTGTGTTTTATGCCTCTTACCAAGCTAGGAAAGATGTGATGCATGTAAATGGAAAAGTTAAGGATTCCCATGCTTGCCATTCGTACAAATGAGAGGTGTAGAGGTAGATATTACCCCAGCGGCTATCAATTCTTTTTTTAGGATGAGTTTGTTGCCCCCAGATCCATGTTTGCAGGGAAGGTTACTTCCAAAAGCAATCAACTCCAACAGGTGGCTAACACTATTATTGTAGACCGGCCTTCCTGGGCTATCATGGGTGGTGAAATTAGTTGACAAGATTTGTCTTCAAGCCAAACCGTGGCTTTACTTTGTGTGTGCCTAACTCATGCCCTTCAAGAATGACCAGAGAGTGTCTAACAAAGTTGTTATTCTCATCACCTGCTTCATGTCCAGTATTAGCATCAACTATGGAGAGGTGGTGGTTGTGCAAATGAGAAGAAAAACATGTCAACAGGGTCTTTTGATACCATTCTCGGTCTTTATAAGCAAGCTATGTGATCAAGCAAGGGTTCATTATTTTCCATGCGATATTGCTACCCCCTTAATTAGGGTAATTGATATTGATAAAAAGTAAGATGTCGAAGCCCCTAGAATCAAAAAGAGGATGATAGAGGAATTTGGTAAATTTGAAGATTTCCCAGCCCAAGATGAACCCACTCCCACTGAGTTAGGAAATGACTCCGGTGTGGAGGATATAGAGCTAACCCATCCTCCATAAACTTCCACCCCAAAGAGGAGTGCTTGTCAGAAGTTGGTGGAGATCACCTATGCCAAAGAGAAACAACTTAGGCAGCTCGCCAAAGCACTACCCTCGATGATAAGTAGGGCAGGAAAAAATGCCATGAAATGGTTGGTAGACTAACAAGTAGTGCAAACGAGTTTTTGTACTTCAGAGTGTGGTCATTTCTCTTAGGGAGGACATGAACACAATGAAGGGCAAAGAACCTATGACCCCTGGACATGTGCCCATGTTGGATGAAGCTATGTCTTCCCCAAGGATGAATCCCGGGCCTATTGATGAGTTGATTTCAAGCATGGGTGTCAATATGGAGGAGGAGCATAGTGAGTAGGTTGATTTGGAGGAGGATGTAAATTTTCAAAGAGCTTTTCATGAGTAACATATGAAAGCTCACTCACTATAGGGTGGAGCCTTATCCGGTATGCCAAGTGGGTCGTAGGAGACTAAAGCAGATATTTCCCCTTTCAATTTTACTGTGGCAGCATTGAGGGCAATGTTGATTTTCAGTTAGGGTGCTATAGTTATCATGTTGGGGGCTTTGTGTAGCTATTTTGGATGGTGATTTTAATCACTTGTCAGACATGTTTGGATATTTTAGGTCCTTGGTTGACCTATTTTAATGTTTTAATTTATGCCCTTGTCTGTCTTGATCTTTTGATGTGACTGTGTTGCTTTTAGACTTGTTGGTCCAACATTTCAATTGTTTTACTACCCATGCTTGCTACTTATGTTTAGTGCCCTAGGCGAGCTTCGTTCTCTCAAGGATCTATGAGTGCGCGATTCAATTTCGCCTTTGTGAATTGTAGATGATCAAATAAACTCTAAGGGTTTTATTCATACCATAATTCTTTCCCACGAAGCAAAATTTTATTTTTTAAGTCTTATTTTGTGTGTCGAATCGGGTTGGCATTCTCTATGATAATTCCGAAGAAACTTTCTTAAGGAAAATGCCAAGTTTTAGTTTTATATTGAGTCTGAGGCATACTTTTCGCAAGCAGGACCACAAAATTTTTTGTTTGGAAAAGGAATTTTGAAAATATTTTGAAAAATGAGGGAAAAAGTAAATTCCAAAGCAATCTCTTGACATGGCTCGTACATTTTTCATTTGGCTTTGTGATTTACAAGTGGGATTAACACATTGTAGTTTGTCAAAAGTAATTATGTTCAATTTTTTTACACTTGCTTGAGACCTTTTTGGTTTGTGATTCCTTATGAGGTGAGGTTTTGAATAATTCTTGTATATTCGTATTGTTTAGAACTTGCCCCAAAATATTATTGAAGGCAAAATTCTAGATATTTTTTTCTTGGAAGATGAACCTAGACCCTCTTTGACTAGTTACTTTACTCAAATTCTCCTTCCCTTGAAATTAATCTTAGTCAATCCCATTTATCCTTGATCGATTTCTTTGGTCACCATGTTCCACACCTTAATCTTCATGAGTCCTCTACTTTTGCACTTTGATCTCCCTAATTGCAAATGATGAAACTATAGGATAAAAGCCTAAGTTTGGGGGAGAACAAAAGAATGAAAATATGATGTAGGCAAAAGACTAAGTTTGGGGTGTGTACATTAAGAAATGAAAGAGGAATGAGCTGAAGTATTTAGTTCACCATAAACTTCAATTGAAAAGTCTTAGTGAATTCATAAATGAAAGAGCAAAAAGAAGGAAAACAAAAATTGGTACTAGCTCATATTGTGTATATGCCTCATTTAAAAAGATAAATAGATGTTTGAATGAATGATTAATGTCATGAATGGGAGAAATAAGGTTAAAAGAAGTTAATGATATGGGTGGTATGCTCAAGTTAGATGTGATGGAATTAGAGAGGTTTTTAAGTCACTTTGACCAAATGATATCCTACACTTAACTCTAACCTATGTTTGACCCCCAAGTCCTTGGTGATTCCGAGCTTTGCCAATCTATACTAGTAGCGATTTACATACCGGGCAAGCCTATGGTTCAATGTGTGTGTGCTTGAATTCCTTTATGAGAGTCGGTGAATTTTCATGATCTATAATCCCTTGATATGATATTCATGATTGTGAGTGAGATTCTCTCTTGTATGAGTGATATTGCATCCTTAATGAGAATGGTGAGGTTTTTATTTTAATTTAGCTCCATGAATGTGATAAATTCACGTGAATTCTTAGGCAAACCTTGAAGGTTGATTCCAATGACTTGAGATTCTTGAATTTGTGCTTAAATGAAATATTGTCCCTGAATGTTTCTTTTAAAGTTTATTTCAAATGAGAATAATATCAAAAAGAAGATAATAGTTTCCTTATGATGATGGTGGAATAAATTGTGAGTGGTGTTTGTATATAGTTTTTTTGTTTTGAGTCTTTTGTCTTTGATAGATTTGTGTCTTGGTACTTGGTCGACATCCTAAATCATGTGTGGTTGAGCATCGATCATATGTTTTATGAATGCCTTGCTTGAGGACAACCAATACTTCAAGTTAGGGGTTTGACGAGTTGGTATTTTACAGACTTATTAGCCACATATTAATGAATTATTGCTATTTTTAAATGTTAATAAAAGGGATTTTAGGCCCTTGTTCTCTAAGGTGCAGACATTTCTTCGAAAATGAAAAATAAAAGATTTTGACCAAAGAATCACCGAATACACCGGCGAGGAACCAGTGTCTTCAGGAGTGCCCGACGTTTCGTAGGTGCAATGCTGGCTAAGAAGGAAGGGAGTGTTTCATGCACCTGCGCATGAAACACTTACACCACATTTCACATGTGCAAAAGTAGGTCCCACTGGTTATTAGCACATTGAAGTTGCACCACACCGGCACTGGGCGGTTCTGCCCTTGCGTCTTGCAGGTGCAGCCCAAGTGAGACACAAAAATAAAGGGGAAAACTCATGCTTATTGTTTAAAAGGCTTCCTTTGGAAAGTTCCAAGGATATTATTGGGATATGTGTAGTTATATACTATCATCTTCTTCCTAACTAGGCTATTCTTGACAAATTTCCATTATTGCATAGTAGATAGTAGAATATATTGTACTTCTCCAAGCTTGGATATGATTTTGGTTACACATTATGAATGGAATGGAGTATAACTTTGATGTTATATTCTCTATTTCTTTATTTATGAGTAGTTAAATCTCTTTCTAGGGGGTGTGTGCATGATGTGGGTGTAAACTTGAATGTATAGTGATTAAATCAATTATTATGCACAGATCTATTGTTGTCTTTGATGCTTAATCTAAAAATAAATGATTGAAAATATTGGCTAAACTTTATAACTCTATTTTGGCTTGTTAAATGCAAAATAAGGTTGGTAAGTGTCATAACCCAAGACTACCCACTAGTGATATGGTGAATAGAATCTCGAAAGACTCTAAATGAACCACTTGTCATAGTATGACACTAAGATAAAAACATAACTGAAATAATCATTGAAGCGGAATACAAATCTGAAAATCTCAACTCAATATGATACCAAAATCAGAGTACAAAGACCATAAATGTGGAAAAACATACTAAGTCTGTGTCACGACCCGATTCCTCGAGTCATGATGACACTTACTATAACCCACCAGTAGGTAAGCCAAATCGTAACCCAGAATAAAAAGTAATGAGTATAAGGGTAGAAATAAGTGAAAGGAACAATTTAATCGACAGAACAAGATAGGAGTGAAACAAGCCAAAACTATATACATAAAGATCCCTCCCAAAACCTAGAAGTCACAAGTACAGAGTTGTTCTAACAAAAGAGTATAAATCCCAAAAGTAGACCAAAAACAAAGCTCGTCTCAAAATACAAAAGACTAGATATACAAGTACAGAAGAAGACAGGTAAGTCTAGGACGCCAAGTGCTCATCCTCGCCTCCGATCCAAAATGTTGCAAGCTCGAAGATCACCATCGGAAGCTGGTACTAGGACCAGCATCACGAAATAGATGGAGGGTGCAACATGAGTACCAAGAAAAAGGTACTCAAAAGGAATTAAAGGCGAGCAAGAAAGGTAAAGACAATATGAAAAGATAGAATATAGACACAAACAAAAGTCAAAGCAGAATTTAAAGGGAAACACACGACCGTACCAGAAGTAAAAACTAAGCACAACTAAACTAAACCTAACTACGCCCCCATAAGCCCAGAAGGTACACTCGTGCGTAAATATAAGTAAAACCCGAACGGGCTCCCATAAACCTGACATGTACACAGAATCACTAAAACTACAAGAGTGAAGTACCACAAGTCTAGATCCAAAAAGTGCATGTTGGGCCTTAAACCCAAGTAACGGCCTCAAACCGTAAGTACCCAATAATGGGGCTACCCAGCCGTCCAGTAAACTCCTAAGCGCATCAGCTACCCTGCTATAGCAAATCAAAGCCATCCAGCCAGCTAGTAAACTCCCCGGGGCATCAGCTGCCCAGCTAGCAAGAGTAAACCCATGGGCGTGTCGACTCCAAAGAGTATCTCATCACAACCAATTAACAGAACCACCATGGAACAACACCCACTCACAAGAAATCAAACAAGGGTCCAAGCCTGAACCACTCCAATCCCAAGTTGCTTAGCGAAGCACGGAACCTCCAAAATTGCAGTGGGTCCACAGGCGTAGGGAGAGTGAATAGAAGATCGACGATGCTGAGTCAATGACTAAACTAAGGTTTATTCTATCAGACTCAAGTCTGCTACTCCAATCTACAAGGAGCTAATCCATCCAAAACAACATCGGAGAAGAAATAAGGCCTACCGGCCACAAGTATGGCAAGTCTAAGAAACACTATTCTAAACCTAGACTAAGGCAAAACATGCTCAAATATATCCTAATAACAACATACAAGTCAACTCACAAGATAGAAGTAAACACATAATCCTTGGCTAGCATGGTTATACCTGAAATAATGTCGATCAGGCCTAAAACATGATATCTAGGAAAGGAAATAAGAAACACTAGGTATCCATCCCCAATTAAATCTAATCAACATGTATTCACACATTCAAGGTTAATCTAGGAGGAGGAAAGTCGTAGCCTACCACTAAGCCGATCGCGCATTCTCCAAAATCACCTTTCCAGAGATTTTCCTTTCCAAACAGCCTCAAAACACTGTCACACTATCAAAAATAGGACCACAACATCAATATGGTCGTTTCAACACCAAAAATACATAAAACGGAGATGACTAATATTGGAATCAAATGGAAATCCTGGGACCCATGCCGAAATTCTTGAAATCAACTTCATCCAAAGGTTTAAATAGTACCCAAACTTGTGTTCAAAAATGGAACAACTTTTGGGGCTCAAACCCACAAGAAACAACTCATGCAACAATAATCACAATTAAAGACAACAATTAAGCTAAGAAAGCCCACAATCACTCCAATTTACCTCAAATGAGGGATGCCCAACACTCTTCGTTCACACCACAGCTTAGCCCCAATCATCACAAATACACCACACATTGAATCACTGAAATTGGAGCTCTACAGAGGGAGAAATTGCCAAAACAATTGGAACATAAGGTTAAATTCATGTCTGTCTTTTAAAAAGACTGAACGAGGGTCGCTTAAGCGATCACTTACGCCACTTAATTTATCAGCCAACAAGAGGTGGGCCTCACTTCCGTGAGCCCCTGGTAACTAAAGCAAGGATCGCTAAAGCAGCGCCAGGGTTGCGAAAGTGATAAGGCCTGGACTGCCCAAGCTCACTTATGGGAGCCCCTGGCCGCTAAAGAGAGAGCTTCTTAAACGATGTCAGGGAGGCTAAAGCGTAGCCTTGGCCGCTTAAGCAGAGGTTGCTTAAGCAAACCCAGGGTCGCTAAAACGATGGCACCAGCATCAAACACAAGAATTTTTTAGCTAAATCCCCCAGTCTCCACCCGGGGGCTCGGGATTAGTTCGGAACCTTGTGCACACAAACAAAATATGCAACCCAAAATATTCAATATTCTGGACTTGATGGAGAAGTCAAAACTTCTGTACGAGGTCATCTCGACAAAAAGTGGTCCTCACACCCAAATTCCATTTTAAGCAAAAATCCACAAGGGGCTCGAAATTAGCCCGAGGAGCCTCAGGATCTGCAAGAAGGGTCATTTAGACCTAACTCAACATTCTAAAGCTAACCATGCTGATGGAATTCTCATATGGCAGTTTACCAAGAATGTTGACCAAGGTCAAACTTAGGCCTTAACTTGAAAGTTAAAATGCCTAATCGCACAAACTCGCACCGAAAGCCTTGGGAGCCATGCCGTCCATTCTACTAGCCTAAAATGAACCTTCAGGAGCTGATGGAATCGTCAAAATTGGATTTTGAGGTTTTCTTTTTGAACTTTGATCGAAAATTACTGTTCAAGGTCTAAAAGCTCCAAAACAAAGAAATTCGCATAAAAACCAAACAAACAACTAGATGACGAAGCTGTCCGTCCTATGAATTCATAAATGATTTGAATTCACTATAGGAACGCTCTAAATGATGAACAGAAGGCATTAACATAAATGACCTAGAGAGTCATTACAGTCTGACATATGCCTCTACTACATAGGTGTGGCTAGGACAAGCCCTAGATCACGAAATAATATGAAAACTGAAAGAGTCTAAAAGAACATAAAAGAACTCATAATATGGCCACACCCTCGAACCATGAGGACTCACCAAATTTTGACACAGATGATTTGAATCTATGCTTACCGAAAGCGAGATGTGGAGCATCGGAACCTATATTATAAAAATAATATAGGCACAAGAGATGTATGTGGTCAATACTTGGAAGGTACTACATGTGAGGAAAGATGCAGGAATATAAGCATGATACCATGATAAGTAAGAAAACATGATAATTTACGACCAAGTAAAACATGACATAATCTGATAAGTTGATTTCACAAAACATAGTACAAGGTCAATGCAAAATTCTAAAAATCATATCATAAGTAGAAGTAAAAATCATAAATGGAAATCATATTCTTTTGTGGGACATACCGTTAACCAACATAAACCATGTGAGCTATAACATGGAGATCAATGCACTGCTCCCACACCGAAAAGAGAGTGTCTTACTTGCCAAGGTAAGGACTATGATCTTAAGCTTAGGTGGATCCACTCGCTAATGTCCAATTAGGACAATCCTACTGGGCACGTAGTTCTGGACTTGGGTAATTGCCACTAGTCCAACTCGTTGCTAAGTAAACTCCCAACAAAAAGCATGTATAATCATATCATATTCATATTCATAGTCTTTGAAATGGTAAGAATCTAGTAGTACCAAATCATTCATAAAGACTCAAAATCATAAGAATAGTTCCTTAAAAAATATCATGATTTCATCACAAAATCAATTCATAAAAGACACTTAATCAAAAGCATCCAAATCATAATAAGAGTACTTCAATCGGAAGCAACCTAATTTCATAAAATCATGTTGACACTTTATTCAAAAGTATCCTTGAATCATAATCTCCTCAATTCATATTGCATGCATATCATCAAAGCTTTATTTCATATCAAAATCACTCATATAACATAGGTTCATATAAAAATCATTGAAAATATTCAAATATGATCAAATATTACATAATAAGATCAATTAAGATGACTAAGCTTTAAATCAAATCAACCCAGACACAAATTATGAAACCCCAGAATTTGGGTAAGAATCATAAGGAGAAATTTGAGGTTTTTTTGGGACTCAATGGGTGAAGAGAAACCCATTGATGAATCTTTCACATACCTTAATGAAACCCTAGCTTGAAATCTAGATAGGAGACTTGGAGCATGAAGAACCCTAGAATCACCTTGAGGGAACTTGGAGAAGAAGGCTTGAGATTTCTTGAGAGTTTGAGAGTGAATGGGGAAAGTTTTGATAGTAAAAGAGGTTATAGGTCCTCAATATAGGCTATAAACGACGTATTTTAGGAATTAAAAGTGTAGGAAAAGACTCAAACAGCCTTGAGAAAATAACTGTAGGAGCACTCTACAGACCCAGGTACGGTCCGCTCAAAGGACCACGGACCATACTGGTTCTTCGTGAGCCAAGTACTGAAAAACCAAAACTTTTTAATGTCAAACCATGAGCCAAAGTTCACGAACTGTATCCTCAAATATGGTCCATGTAAACTCCTCGTACACTAACCCTCGACCAAAGACCTAGACCCTCAAGCCTACGAATCCCTTATGCCATGTACGGTCTGCACATCATTTGACGGGCTGTACTAGCTGGTCGTAAAGAGTCATCTGAGACTTTACATTTCTCAAATCCTTAGGGCCTCATCTATGACTGCCAACCACAAGCCGTGTATCAAAGTACGACCGTACTTAGGCCTCGTGCAACCTGCACCAGCAACATTTCTGCATCTTTTCAACTTCTAATCATTTTTACATTTCTGAGGTGTTACAATATCTCCCCCTTGGGAACATTTGTCCTCAAATGGGACTCAACCAAGCTTGAATAGAGTAAGGAAAGAGATCTAACATCCCAACATGAATGCAAAATACATCAAAATGCATACAACCAAGGAGTCATCTACCTCAAGCTAAAACATGAACTTTAAAACTTATTTCATGAACATGCATGTATATGGAAACATGAGAATAGCTAAAACGCATGAATCTAAAAGAGTATATGAGAGGAACTAATACCTCTAAATGAAATTAAAGTAGAGGGAAAGAGATAGGGGTACTTGGACATCATATTAGCTTCGGCCTCCCAATTAGCACCCTCAATTAACTGATTCCTCCAGAGAACATTCACAGAAACAACTTCTTTATTTCTCAACTTTTAGACTTTACGATCCAAAATATCAGCTAGAACCTCTTCATAAGAAATACTTTCTTTCACACCGACACTTTCTAATAGAACATCCGAAGTAGGATCACCAATACACTTCTTCAACAATGAAACGTAAAACACTCGATGTACTGATGCAAGATTTGAAGGCAAATCCAACTCATAAGTCACATTGCTGAAATGCCTCAAAATATGATATGGGCCTCTATACCTGGGACTAAGCTTCTTTTTTCCCTAAATCTCATCACATCCTTCATAGGTGAGATTTTCAAGTAAACCCAATCATCAATGGTGAATTCAATATCTCTTCTTCTCACATCCGCATAGGATTTCTGTCAACTCTGAGCCATTTTCAATCTATCTCTCATGAGTCGAACCTTCTCCATCGCCTCATGAACTGACTCAGGTCCTATCAAAGCAACCTAACTAACTTCTATCCAATCAATAGGAGACTTACACATCTGACCATAGAGAGCCTCAAATGGAGGCATCTGAATATTCGAGTGATAAAGTTATTATAAGCAAACTCAATGAAAGAAAAATGATCATCCCAATTATCTTTAAAGTCAATCACACAAGATCTCAACATATTTTCCAAAGTCTTAATAGTCAGCTCAGCCTGACCATCGATCTTTGGATGAAAGGTCGTACTAAGCTTAACTTATGTATCAAGGGCTTTTCGAAATGACCTTTAAAACTGAGAAGTAAACTGAGTACCTCGATTTGATATGATGGATAAGGGCACACATGTAACTTAACCATCTCTCGAATATAAAGCTTAGCATAGTCCTCAGCTGAATAAGAAATCTTCACTAGAATGAAGTGCGCCAACTTGGCCATTCAGTCCACAACAACCCAAATGGAATCGTGTGGTCAACGAGTGTGGGGTAAACCCATAATGAAATCCATATTCAAATCTTCCACTTCTAAGTAGGAATGCTAAAATCTTAAGTCATACCTACCGGCTTCTACTGCTCGACCTTCACTTGTAGTCAATTTGGACACTTAGACATAAATTCCACAATATCTTTTTTCATCCCATTCCACCAACAAACTTCCCGTAGATCACAGTACACCTTGGTGGCTCCTGGGTGAATCGAATTCAAGAACTGTGAGCTTCTACTAAAATATATTGTGTCAACTAATCAACATTCGAAACACACAAACGACCTTAGTAGTGAAACACACCATCTCCCCCTTGGGAGAAAGCCTCAAAAGCTTTTTCAAACACCACTTTCTTCAACTCAACCAAAGTCAAATCATTACCTTCCTTTGCTTTAACATCTTATACAGTACATGATTCTGAACCATTCTTAACGATGACACCACCATCCTCTGAGTCAATAAAACAAATACCCAAACAAGCTAGTCTATGCACATCATGAACTAACTCCTTTTTATCATCCTAAATGTGAGAAACGACATTCATGGACAATCTACTAAGAGTTTATGCAACCACATTTGCCTTACCCAGATGGTAAAGAACACTCATGTCATAATTCTTCAATAATTCAACCCACCACCTTTAGTGAAGATTCAAATCCTTTTGGTTAAAAATATATTGAAGGCTCTTATGATCGGTGAGCACATCCATATGAATACCATAGAGATAGTGTTTCTGTATCTTCAAAACAAAAATCATCACTACCAACTCCAAATCATGAGTCGGGTAATTCTTTTCATGGCTCTTAAGTTGCTTAAAAACATATCCAATCACCTTACCGTGTTCCATTAAAACACAACCAAGCGTAATTCCTATGGCATCACAATATACCACAAAACTACCGAAACCTTCTGGCAGCCCTAAAACCAGGGTGGAAGTAAGCCGAGTCTTTAACTCTTGAAAACTGTTCGCAAAAGCTTCCGACCATTGGAATTTTACCTTTTTCTGAGTCAAAGTAGTCAAAGGTGAAGTAATAGAGGAAAATCCTTCCACAAAATGTAACACCTAGGACTTCAAGAAAGGGCTAAAAGGGCAAACGTGCAAGTCCACAAATCCAAAATGGACTATGGACCCTCATGGCACCCTAGACGGTTCGTTTAGGGGTCCACGACCCATTTAGGGCATCATGAATGATTATCCAAGGCTGCCTAGGAAGGGGTCACCTAGACGGCACCTTAGACAACTCGTGGTGACTTGGACGGCCCATTTAGGGGTCCGTACAACTCACCCAAATAGTGAGGTTGCCCATCCAAGGCCACTGTAAAGGACCACAGATGCCTAGACTGTCCGCGAGGCTTCACACGGACGGTGAAATCATCCGTGAAAGGGACTTATTAGGTTTTGAGTTTTTGGCCAATGTCAAACGATCATATCACTGAGCACAAAATGAATTAGGTGGCCCATGACCAATAAAAATTAAAGGTCTTTGAGTCCTTTTTTCAAAGCCACCAAGTTTGCCTCAATACAAACTTGGAGTAAAATGTTATGCCCATTTTAGTAAAGCCCTGTCAGGCAGGTGAAGCTTCACGACTTGCTATACGGCTTGTGAAGCCTTAGACAGCTCCTGAAGCCTCTCTTGTGAGGCACCTCATCAGTTTTTAAGTTAGGGTCATTGTGGTCTTTTTCCAAAGTATTTGGTACCCAAACTATGTCATTTTAAACCCTATTTCAAGACTTATATAAGTGAATTAAGCCCTAAAACTATGAGTTTTCAATTCACTCTCCTAAATTCCCTAAACTTGACCAAATTCATCCTCTCCTAAAATCTTCTCTCTAGATCAAGGAAGAAGAAGAAGCCAGGGTTCTTCAAGTTCAAGTCTCCTTTCCTCATCGTTGCTTAGGGCTTCAATCATGGTATGTAGGGAGTTTATCAATGGATTCATCCACCCATTGAGTCCCCAAAATTTCTTCAATTTTCCAATTCGATTTCCCAAGATTTGATTAGATTTTGACTCAATTCCTCATGCGTTCTATTTTTATGGATTCAATTACTTTATTATGATCTTATTTTGATAATTTGGACTTAATTACATGCTTTTCAACCATTTCCATGTGAACCCATGCATTAATCTATGAACTCTGACTATGAACTCTAATTTACATGAATCTATGAATACATTTGTATGAAATCATGCCTATTTTCATGAAATCAATGTTTATGACTCAAGTCAGCTTATAGATGACGGTATCTATATGTTCTATAAAACTTGGCCACATGACATGAATGACATCTAGATTTGCCCTTAATGCTTTTCGGACTATTTTTCTAAATAAGGTCTTGATTAGTATTGTATCTGGATATGCCATCAACGATTATAGGTCACGCTTTCAAAACTACTTCCATTAGTAGTAGGGCACTTCTAGTATGAAGTTAATGACTATGGGCCTTATAAAGCTATTATGAAAAGATCATGGACAGTGAAAGGTTTTCTCACGCATAGCCTAAGGAGCTATTCTAAATGACGTAAGCTTGGACTATTCCATGGAAGATGAAACATCTATTCTAATGAACTTTAGCTGTGATTGGTAACTTCAATTGTATCTTTCCATGGATAATAAGATGAATATTATTAACGACTATTCCGTGGGATTTTACTTAGCACCAAGAGAATATTGAGATGGAGGCTCTTAGAGGCGGAGTCTCAAGTAGCAATCTCCTTATCCCATAACTATGTGCCACCATAGCATGATTGTCTCAGATAGACATTAACTAGTGGATACACTTTAGATCAGATTTATGGTCCTTAATTTGGCAAGTAGGACACCCTTTTTCGGTGTGGGGAAGACACTAGATTCCACGTTATAGCTCGCATGGTCTATATGTTGGTTAATGGTAAACTTCCCACAAAATGAACTACGTAAATTACTAATGTCTTATGAAGCTTCCCTTATGATTTAAAGATGCATTGATCGTGTTCATGATTTATGAATCTTCTTAAATGATTTTACTATGTTTTAACTTGGTCATGCATTCCATGTTTTCAATTATTTCCCTTTATGATCACATCTCATATTTTATTGCATTCCCCTCATACTTAGTACATTCCATGTACTAATGCATACTTGTGACTTCATTGTTTCACTAATGTAGGGCTCGATGATTCTTATCCTTCCATTCGTGGCTAGTTGATTGCTTTAGAGATTTGAAGACTTGGTGAGTCCTCATGCTTCGAGAATGATGTCACTTTTATAGCTTTATGTCATTTCAGTTTCAGACTTTGTATGTGATGTATGGGTTACGTCTCAATCACTTTCCTTATGATGTACTAGATGGCTTTGAGACTTCTGTTAAACTTTTGCTTTTGTCAAACTCTTTATGATATAAAACTGTCTTTTGAACTCTTTATATTCTATTATCTTGTATGATGTATGCTAAGTGGCTTGTGTAGGTCCTCTCGGGGTTCTATACGTCATGTCATGTCTAGGGGGTACTTTAGGTCATGAAAAACTTGGTATTCAGAACCCAAGGTTTTAGAAAGGTCCTAGGATGTCTCATAAGCCACATCTAGTAGAATTTTGTTCATGAGTGTGAAGCGCGCCACATTTATGAATGAGAGGCTATAAGATGTTTAGGAAACTCCACTTCTTTTATTACTCAAAAATTGTGCCATGGAGTTTATCTCTAGAAAGTTCCTTCTCCTTAATCGGAGAAAATTGTATCCGATTGTCGGAAGTGTGGAAGGAAGCATGAGGGAAAATTCTTAGACAGTAGAGATGATTGCTTTGGTTGTTGAAAGAGTGGTCATACGATAAGGGATTGCCCCTCTAGAGGCGACAAGGGTAAGAATTTTGGGCAAGCTCTACCTAGTCATTCGGGTTCAAGTGCTCCAAAGCAAAATCGATTCTATGCACTTCGAACTCGACAAGATCACAAAGGTTCTCTGTATGCAGCAATTGGTAAGTTATGGTCTTTTAGCTTGTTGTTATACATTGTTTGATGTTGGGTATTTTGTTGGCTATGGATGACTCCATGTATGGTTACTGTGTTTAAGGTCGGCCTTGAAATCCTTGTGAAAACTTCTTAAGTGTTTACTTATATCGATCGTTTCGTGGTTGTTAAGACTTTGATGTTATGCTTGGGTTGAGGGAGATGGATTCAAAAAAACTAGAGAGGTTTTCTTCCAAGGGAGAGATGGTGTGCTTCATGGTTGAAATATGTGAATAGACCTATGTTGATTTTGAAAGGTTCCTTGTTATGGTGTGGTATGTGAAAGGCCGGAGGCGATGTGATATCTTAGTATCCCTATCTCTTTCCGTTATCTTCGGGTCTAGCATGAGGCATTATCCCCACATGTTCACTCTTTAGGATTCTTGTGTTATTAGTTATTCTCATGTTTCCTCATGCATGCATGATCATGAAAAGAAAATTTTGATTTTCGAAGATATGATTTAGCTTGATTGATTGCTTCATGAATATGTGCATTAGAGTATGATTTGCATGTTTGTTTTATGAAATGATATTTTAAATATGTTTTAGCTTAGAGTCAAGGTTGGTTATGTACATTTTTATGAAGCTGCATTAATGTTGAGTTTGTTAGTTTCTCTCCAACTCTTTTCGTGCTAGTTTGAGTTCCATTCGAGGATGCATGTTCCCAAGGGGGGATATGGTAACACCTCAGACTTCGAGAAAGGACTAAAAAGGGCAAACGTGCAAGTCCACGAACCCAAAATGGACCACGGACCCTTCACGGCATCCTAGACAGTCTGCTTAGGGGTCCATGGCCCATTTAGGGCATTGTGAATGTCTATCCAAGGCTGCCCAGGAAGAGGTCACCAAGACAGCACCTGAGACGGCCCGTGGTGTCTTGGACGTCCCATTTAAGGGTCTTTACAAGCCACCCAGACAGTGAGGTTTCCTCTCCAAGGCCATTGTGAAGGACCACTGATGCCTAGACGGTCCGTGAGGCTTCACACGGACGTGAAGTCGTCCGTGAAAGGGGCTTATCAGGTTTTGTGTTTTGCAACCACGTCAAAAGATCATATATCTCAGCACAAAATGAATTAGGTGGCACATGACCTATCAAATTAAAGGTCTTTGAGTCCTTTTTCCAACGCCGCTAAGTTTGCCTCAATACGAGTTCATAGTGAAATGTTATGCCCATTTTAGTGCAGCCTTGTCGGGCAGGTGAAGCTTCACGACTGGTTATACGGATCGTGAAGCCTTAGACGCCTCGTGAAGCCTCTCTTGTGAGGCACCTCATCAGTTTTTAAGTTAGGGTCATTGTGGTCTTTTCCCAAAGTATTTGGTACCCAAACTACGTCATTTTAAACCCTATTTCAAGACTTATATAAGTTAATTAAGCCCTAAAACTATGAATTTTCAATTCACTCTCCTAAATTCCCTAAACTTGACCAAATTCATCCTCTCCTAAAATCTTCTCTCTAGATCAAGGAAGAAGAAGAAGCCAGGGTTCTTCAAGTTCAAGTCTCCTTTCTTCATCGTTGCTTATGGCTTCAATCACGGTATGTAGGGAGTTTATCAATGGATTCATCCACCCATTGAGTCCCCAAAATTTATTCAATTTTCCAATTCGATTTTCCAAGATTTGATTAGGTTTTCACTCAATTCCTCATGAGTTCTATTTGTATGAATTCAATTACTTTATTTTGATGATTTGAACTTAATTACATGCTTTTCAACCAATTCCATGTGAACTCATGCATTGATCTATGAATTTTGACTATGAACCCTAATTTACTTGAATCTATGAAGAAGCTTGAATCTATGAATGCATTTGTATAAAATCATGCCTATTTTCAAGAAATCAATATTTATGACTCAGGTAAGCTTATAGATGAAGGTATTTATATGTTCTATGATGTTTGGCCACATGACATGAATGAAATCTAAATTTTCCCTCAATACTTTTCAAAATATTTTCCTAAATTAGGTTTTCATTAGAATGGTATCCAGATATGCTATCAATGATTATAGATCACGCTTTCAAAATTATTTCCTTTAGTAGTACGACACTTTTAGTATGAAGTTAATGACTATAGGCCTTATAAAGCTATTATGAAAAGATCATGGACGGTGAAAGGTTTTCTCACGCATGGTATAAGGAGCTATTCTAAATGATGTAAGCTTGGACTAGTCCATGGAAGATGGAATGTCTATTCTAATGAACTTTAGCTTAGATTGGTAACTCTAGTTGTACCTTTCCATGGATAATAAGATGAATGTGATTAATGAGTATTCCATGGGATTTTACTTAGCACAGAGATGATATTGAGATGGAGGCTCTTCTTTTAGTAGAGGCGGAGTCTCTAGTAGCAATCTCCTAATCCCATAACTATGTGCCACCATAAGATGATTGTCTCAGATAGACATTAGCTAGTAAATCCACTTTAGCTAAGATTTATGGTCCTTACCTTGGTAAGTAGGACACCCATTTTCAGTGTGGGGTAGACACTGGATTCCATGTTATAGCTCGCATGGTCTATATGAAGGTTACTGGTAAACTTCCCACAAAATGAACTAAGTAAATTAGTAATGTTTTATGAAGCTTCACTTATGATTTAAAGATGCATTGACCGTGTTCATGATTTATGAATCTTCTTAAATGATTTTACTATGTTTTAACTTGGTCATGCATTCCATGTTTTCAATTATGTCCCCTTATGATCATGTCTCATGTTTTATTGCATTTCCCTCATACTTAGTACGTTCCATGTACTAATGCATGCTTGTGCCTACATTGTTTGACTAATGTAGGGCTCAACGATTCTTATCCCTCTGTTTGTGGCTAGTTGATTGCATTAGAGATTTGAAGGCTTGGTGAGTCCTCATACTTCGAGGATGATGTCTCTTTTATAGCTTTATGTCATTTCAATTTTAGACTTTGTATGTGATGTATGGGTTACGTCCCAATCACTTTCCCTATGATGTACTAGATGACTTTGAGACTTATGTTAGACTTACGCTTTTGTCAAACTTTTTATGATATAAAACTGTCTTTTAAACTCTTTAAATTCTATTATCGTGTATGATGTATGCTAAGTGGCTTGTGTAGGACCTCTCGGGGTTCTCTACAATATGTCACGTCTAGGGAGTACTTTAGGTCATGACACAAACCTTCTATAGTAACAATCTAAATCCAAGAAACTATAAATATTTGAAGGACAAAGAGTTCTAGACTAGTTCTTAACTGCCTCAATCTTCGTAAATCAACTTGAATAATTTCTCTTGAAATAATATGGCCAAGAAATGCAACCGACCTCACCAAAAACTCACACTTACTAAACTAGGCAAACAATTGACGATCCTTGAGAACTTGCAAGACAATCCTCAAATTATCGACATGCTCATTCTCACTCAAAGAATAGATCAATATTTGTCATCGACGAATACAATCACGAACATATCCATGTATTTCTTAAACACCTTGTTCATTAAATCCATAAAAGGTGCAAGAGCATTCATTAGTCCAAATGACATAACTAAAAATTCATAGTGACCATACCGAGTTTGGAAAGTTGTCTTTGGGGTATTCTCTCACTTTCAACTTATGGTAACCCGATTGAAGATCAATCTTTTAGAAAAACCTAACACCCTAAAGTCTATACAACTAAGAATTCTAAAAAAGAAAAGAAGGACAAAAGATTGGCTACTGGTTCAGTCTACGACACTAGTCTGTAGCTCGTAGGGTGTCCTAAGGGTCGTAGACTGGTCTCATAGGAAGTGGGACAATAATTTTTGAAATCAAGTTTCAGTATATCATTCTACGATTGACCAGGACGAGTCATCAAATGGTTTATGGGCCGTTGGAAGGTCATGTAGGAAGGTTCCAGACTTGGTGAAATTTTGAGGTTTTAGTTGAGATCTATGGGTTGGGTCTACAGACCGTAGAATGTTTTATGGGCCGCAGACAGGTCTCGTCTAAAGTTTGTTGACTTTAAGGCTCCAGTATTTATTCTATGATTGACTAGTACGGTCCATAGAAAGTTCTATGAATCGTAGGTGAGTTCCGTAGGCTGGATTCGGTAGTTATTTCCTAAGGACTTTTGGGTCTTTTCCTATACGTTTTATGCCTAAACTTTGTCATTTTGACTCTATTCCTAAGCTCTATATAAGGTTTTTAACTCCTAAAACTACCCACTCAAAACTTGTTCTCCTAAATCCCAAATCCCAACCACATTCATCCTCCCCAATTCTCTCTTAAGCTAAGGAAGAAGAAGTTAGGGTTTCAACTAAGGATCTTCAATTCAACATTGCATCTAGGCTTTGATTATCATTGTATGTGGGTATTCACTAATGGAATCCATTCTTCCATTGGGTCCCCAAGGTTCTCAATTTTCCAATTCAATTTCTCAATTTAAAGTTAAAGTTTTTCTTCAATCTCCATGGGTTCTCTTTAATTATGATTCAATTGTTTGTTTCCAATCTTATATTGCATGATTTGAAATAATTACATGATTTTAAGTTGAATTCATATTAACTCATGCATGATCCATGATTTTTGATGATGAACTTATGAAGAAGCATATGAACTATTAAATATGAATTTATGAAAGTTATGCATATCTTATGAAATTGATGTTTATGATGTAAGGATGCTTTTAGATGAAAATATCAATGAAATTGTTAAAGGTTTTCTCACAAACTATGATGATCATGATTGTGAAAGGATTTCTCACATACGTATGTTAATGATTTTTAAGGAGCTATTCTATATGACTTAAGATTGGATTGGTAGTTAATTGTGTCTTTCCAATTATGATATTATGAATTTAATTAATGACTAATTCCATTGAGATTTTTACTTAGCACCTAGAGGATATTGGGATGGAGGCTCTTCTGTTTGTAGAGGCGAGGTCTCCAATAGCAATCTTTTTGTCCCTAACTACGTGTCCCCGTAGGATGTATTAGCTAGTAGATTGATGTATCCTAAAAGTTCATGGTCCTTACCTTGGAAAGTAGGACATCCTTTTTTGGCAGGGAAGTGTGACACTGGATTCCAAGTTATAGCTACATGATCTATGTTGGTTAACTGTAAACATCCCATAAAAATGAACTAAGTTCCTTTCAAGGAATTCACAAAGTGTTTTCATATGATGTAGTTTGCATTGATCATGTTTCATGACTTATGATTTCAAATGTCTTTGTATGATTTAGCTTGGTCATTGCATGTCTTGTTAAAGTCCTTCCTATAATGTTTTCATGTTGTTATGCATATTGCCTCATACGTAGTACATGCCATGTACTAATGCATACTTGTGCCTATATTATTTCACTAATGTAGGGTCTGATGCTCCTTCTCCTCCCACTCGTGGCTAGTCGATTTTGCTAAGAATTTGAAGACTTTGTGAGTCCTCATTTTCCAAGGACCATGTCACTTTTATTTATTTCTTATGTCTTTAGTTTATGGATTTTGTACGTGGTGTATGGGTTATGTCCTAACCAATTCTATATTGGTTTAGATTGGCTTGTCAAAACTTATTATTAGACTTCCTCTTTTATGTCCCATTTTTTGATAAAATGTAGCTATCTTTGAATCTATTTTCTATTATCTTGTATAATGTATGCCAAGAGACTTTTGTAGGGCTCCTAGGGTCCTATACGCCATGTTACATTCAGGGTATACTTTGAGTCGTGACAAAATTGGTATCAGAGCAAAAGGTTTAGAAAGGTCCTAGGATGTCTAAAAAAATGCATCGAGTAGAGTCTTGTTCATGAGTGTGAAGCGTGCCACATTTATGAATAAGAGGCAACAAAGCATTTAGGAAACTCCACTTCTTTCATTATTCTAAAGTCGTGCGATAGAGTTCAACTCTATATGTCTCTCTCCTAATCCTTATCCGATGTTTTTTAGGATATGGCCTCTCGAAAGGCATGTGTTAGAAGGAATGCAAGTGAGAATGTGGAACAAGAAGCTCCTCAAGTTTCGGCAGACCCTTTGGCTGAACAAGTGACTAATGTGGAGTTTTGAGCCGCTTTTCAAGTTTTGGCTCAAGATAATAGGGAGGTCGTGGTCCCCATGAACCAAATATGGGTATGGCAGCAGCTAGAGTGAGGGAATTCACTAGAATGAATCCCCTTGGAGTTACATGGTTCAAAGGTTGAGAAAAATCCTCAAGAGTTCTTTAATGAGGTTTATAAGATTATGGGGATCATGGGTGTTTCTTCGGTGAAAAAGGAGAAATTGGCTACTTACCAACAAAAAGGTGTTGCTCAAGTTTTGTTTAATCAATGGAAAGAAGAGAGGGCTCTTGATGAGGGTCTTATTGATTGGGAGAAGTTTAAGGTAGCCTTCCTTGATAGGTTCTTTCCTCTTGAGATGAGAGAAGCAAAGGTGCTTGAGTTCATTAACCTTCGTCAAGGAAACATGAGTGTGAAGGACTATTCTTTGAAATTCACACAAATTGCTCAAATATGCGCTTACTATGGTTGCTGATTCTAGAGAAAGGATGACTAAGTTTGTTTCGGGTGTATCCAAAATGGTGGTAAAATAGTGCCGAACCGCCATGCTTATTAAGGAAATGGATATTTCCCTTTTGATGACTCATGCCCAACAAATTGAAAGGGAGAAGCTTAAGGAAAGGTCTAGGGAGTCCAAGAGGGCAAAGACTAGTGATAATGACTTTTCACATTCAAGCTCCGATGGACATGTCATTCTAAATTCCGACAAAGGTTCTCTGGTAATGGTTTCTCAAATTTTCCAGCTCCAAAATTCAATAAGGATAGGGTGTCTAACCCTAAGCCACAAGGAGGAAATGGAAGTGAATCTTCTTTGTCTACTTGTGCCAGGTGTGAAAAGAAGCATAATGGCAAGTTCTTGGCTGGAATGGATGGTTGATTTGGTTGTGGAAAGAGTGGTCATAAGATAAGGGATTGTCCATCTAGAGGAGAAAAAGTTAAAGATGGTAGGCAAGCATTTCCTAGTGGTTCAGGTTCGAATGCTCCAAAGCAAAACCAATTTTATGTAATTCAAACTCATGATGATCAAGAAGGTTCTTTCGATGTTGTTACCGGTATGTTTAAAGTCTTTCATCTTTATGTTTATGCTTTGCTTGATCCTAGTGCTACCTTGTCTTTTGTGACGCCATTAGTGGCTATGAGATTTGAGATTTTTTCGGATGTGTTGTTTGAACCTTTTTCTATCTCAGCTTTTATTGGTGATCCTATTGTGGCTAGACGAGTCTATAGGAGTGTCTCGTCTCCTTATTTCATAGAGTCATTCATGTTGATCTAGAAGAGCTTAATATGTTAGATTTTGATTTTATCCTTGGTATGGACTGGATTCATTCATGTTATGCTTTGATTGATTGTAGAACTCATATGGTTAAGTTTTAGTTTTCTAATGAACTTGTCTTAGAATGTAAAGGGGGAAATTCTATGCCTGAAGGTAAATTTGTTTCTTGTCTAAAATCCAAAAGAATGATTTCTAAAGGTTGCATGTATCATCTTGTTCGGGTTAGGGATACGGAATCTTAAACCCCCACTCTTGAGTCAGTTCCCATTGTAAATGAGTTTCTGTAAGTATTTCTTGATGACTTTCCAAGTGTTCCTCCCGAGAGGAAAGTAGACTTCGATATTAACCTTCTCCCAAATATGCAACCTATCTCTATTCCTTCTCATCATATGGCTCCGACAGAACTTAAGGAATTAAAGAAGCAATTGAAAAACTTGTTGGATAAGAGTTTCATCCGACTGAGTATCTCTCCATGGGGTGCTCCAGTTTTGTTTGCTCGGAAGAAGGATGGTTCACTTCGTATGTGTATTTATTACCAGCAATTGAACAAGGTAACGGTGTAGAATAAGTATCATATCCCGAGAATTGATGATTTGTTTGATTAACTCCAAGGAGCGAGTTACTTCTCTAAGATTGACCTTCAGTCAGGTTAACACCAATTGAGGGTAAAGGATAGTTGTCACACCCCGAGCCTACACCCTAGACGTGGCTAGCACCCGACAATTGTTAATGGTCCCCAAGCGAACCCTTGGCTTGACCGACTACGTAGCGGAAGACTAACTCAAGAATTTAAAGGCTTCAAAAAGAAGTAAATCATTAAAATTGTAAAATGATCAACTCATACTGTCTGAAAAATATTCAACGCAATAATAATAGTTTGCAAAACATCTCAAAGGAAAAGAAAGTACTAAGAGACTCCTCAATTCTATATATCTATGAAGCCTCTATAGTTCAACATGGATGTCGAGAAAAGACTCACGACACCCTAAAGTGATAAACTAGAAAGAAAAGTGGAGTTCTCAGGAATGAAAGGAGGCTCACCAAAAGCTAATTATAGTGCAAAGTGATCTCAATGAAGCACTTGTTGATGATCATAAACACCTGTGTTGCATCATTAAAAGATGCAGGTCGAATGACATCAGTACATTGAATGTAAGAGTATGTAATAAAGCTAAATGAATAAATAACTGAACTGATAAGGCTGAGAGAATACTCATCTCAACTCGACTCAACTCAGTACAAAGCAATAATAAGAGATCAAATATCTAAAGCTTCATAAGTAAAAGATGCTAACTCAAGGATGTATATAAAATATAATAAATTACTCTTTACTCTTATTTGGGATATTCTCTAATCGACAATAATCACTATGAGCAACGTGATGATACATCGTTTCACCCACGCTGCCAAAACTGTCTTATACCTTGCCAGGATATACGACACCTCAATTAAGTTGATCCACTAAAGCTCTACTCGTAAGCAATAAGGAGTCATCTAAAAAGTGTGATCATTTACCCATGTTAGCTACATGATTTATGAGGAATGTGAGTTGCCTGAACTCATCCCCATATGTCACGATCCAAGGTACCCCCTAGACGTGATATAGCGTACAAGACCCCAAAAGGCTTCATACAAGCTACTTAGCATACATAATCAAAGATCATAGAATTTAAAGAGTTCAAAAGACAATTTCATACAAAAGAGTCTAAGAAAATAGCGAAACTATACATATACTCTCAAAGCCCATCTAACATAAGAATAGAAAGAACGTTGGGACGTAACCCATACAATGTCAAAGAAAAGAAACATAAAAGAATAACAAGGCTACGTCCTTGAAAATATGAGACAATGTAGGCAAAAGTATGCATTAGTACATGGAATGTACCAAGTATGAGGTTAATGCAATACAACATTAAATCATGCCAAAAAGGAGACATTTCCATGACATGCAAAGACCAAGCTAAAACATGAAGTAAAAAGGGTTAGAAAACATAAGACATAAACCAAGGTCAATACAAGCTAAACATCTTTAAAACTTGTGAAGTACTTTGAAAGTCATTTTGGTTCATTATTGTGGAAAACTACCTTTAACCGACATTTAAAGACCATGTGAGCTATCAACATGGAATCTGACATACTCCCTACATAGGAAAGGCCATCCTACTTGCCAAGGTAGGATCCTCAACTTATAGCTTACGTAGATTCACTAGCTAATGTCTATTTAAGACAATCATCCTATGGTGGCACATAATTATGGGATAAAAAGAGATTGCCACTAGAGACTCCACCTCCTCTAATAGAAGAGCCTCCATCTCAATACCCTCTCGGTGCTAAGTAAATATCCCACGGAATTAGTTGTCTTTATTATCCATGAAAGAAAATCATGCATATAGACGTTCATATTCCATGGACTTAGTCCAAGCTTACGTCATTAGAATAGCTCCTTAACCTTTGATTCAACTTTAGTTGAGAAAACCTTTCAACAAGTTATGAATCCTTTATGTGAGAAAGTCTTTCAAATTCATCAATTATCATCATTGAGAATTCAATCTCAAAGCTTCTTAAAATCATCATCAACTTCATAAAAGACATACACGAATTCATTAACTTCATCTTTTCATAGTTCATCATAAATCATAACTTGAAAACCATAAATTTCACATGGGTTCATTAAAATTCGTCTTAAAATGTGAAATTAAACTCAAACTCATGCTTAGAAAACCATAAACAAAGCAATTTGATCATAATTGAAAGAGCCCACACGATAGAAGAAAACCTAGTTTTTGATTGAACAATTCTTTCTTAGAAAATTAGGGTTTATAGTCCAATTCATAGATCAATACATGGGTTCACATGGAATTAGTTGAAAAACATGTAATTGAGTCTAAATCATCACAACAAGATCATAAGTACATAATTGAATCCATATAAATAGAACCCATGAAGAATGAAATCAAAACCTTGTTTCAATTTTGGGAAATTGAATTGGAGAGTTGAAGAAAACCTTGGGGGCTCAATGGGTGAATGGAACCCATTGATGAACTCCCTACATACCTTGATTGAAGCTATAAGCAATGCTGAAGAAAGGAGACTTGAACTTGAAGAACCCTAGCTTCTTCTTCCTTCATTCTAGAGAAAAGATTTTTGGAGAGGATGAATTTGGTCTCCTTTTGGGATTTGAGAGAATGAATTGAATTGGGTGATTTTGGGGGGGAAAATCATTAAATAGGGCTTAGGGTAGAAGGCAAAATGACGTACCATCGAGTTAAAACAATTAGGAAAAGACCCAATTGCCCCTGTCTTAAAAACTGCCGAAATGGCTTCAAGGAGACCCAAACGGCTCGTCAAATCCATCACTGCCCGTCAAGCAAGTCGTGAAGATTTATCAACCTGACAGTGTTCCACTAAATGGGACATAACTATTTACTCCGAACTTCAAATGGAGCAAACTTTGTGGCGTTGGAACGAGGACTCAAAGACCTTTAATTTGATGGGTTATGGGCTACCTAAATCATTTTTAGCTAAAAGATATGATCGTTTTAAGATGATCCTAAATACTACATTTGACAAACCCCTTTCACGGACGACTTCATGGACCGTATGGGGCTTCACGGCAGTTCAGAGGTCTGTGATCCCTTTTCCAGTGACTAGGGGAGAACCTTTCCCAACTAAGAGCCTTTCACGACTTACTTGATGAACTGTCAAATCCTCCACGGGCCGTATGGGTCACCATCAAGTTACCCCAGCCTGAGGCAGCTTTTGGAAACTCTTCACGACTGCCCAAACGGACCGTGGTCCCCTTCACGGCCCATCTAGGGCTCCATGGAGGGTTCCAAGGTCCATTTTTGAGTACTAAACTTGCCCCCTAGGCTTTTCTCTAATCCGAGGTGTTAGAATATCTCCCCCTTGGGAACATTCATCCTCGAATGGAACTCGAATTAGCATGAAAAGAGTAAGAGAGAAACTCACAACCCAACATTAATGCAGCTTCATCAAAATGCACATAACCAAGGAGGAACCTCGACTCCAAGCTAAAACATATGCAAAGCATTATTTCATAACACATACATTCAAATCTTACTCAAATTCACATAATCATGAAAAACTCAATCAAGCTAAATCATATCTTTGAAAATCAAATTTTTCATGAGCGCATATGCATGAGGAAAAAATGGGAGTGACTAGAACGCAAAAATCCTTTAGAGTGAACCATGAGGAGCTAAGGCCTCAAACTAGACCAGAAGATAGAAGGAAAGAAATAAGGATACTAAGACATCACATCGCCTCTGGCCTTTCACATACCAACCCAAAGCAAGGAACCTTCCTAAATCAACATAGGTCTATTGACATATTTCAACCATGAAGCACACCATCTCCCCCTTGGGAGCAAACCTCTCTAGTCCTTTCAAATCCATCTCCATCAACCCCAAACATAGCACTAAAGTCATAACAACCATGAAACCATTGATAAAAGTAACCACCTAAGAAGTTTCCACAAGGATTTCAACGACTACTCCAAACATAATCACCATACATGAAATCTCACCATAGTCAATGAAACACTCAATATCGAGCAATGCATAATCATAAGCTAAAAGACAATAACTTACCAATTTCCACATCCGGGGAACCCTTATGATCTTGTCGAGTTCGAAGTGCATATGAGTTACCTTGTCGCTGCCCACCATTCTTACCCTTGTCGCCTCTAGAGAGACAATCCCTTATCTTGCGACCACTCTTTACACAACCAAAACAACCATCGAACTGGCTACACACTTACCCTTGTGTCTTCTTCCACATTCCCGGCACTTGGGCCACATTTTCTCACTAGAATCGTTACCTTGAGAACGATTTCCTTCACCGGACTTTGGATGTGAAGAATCACCATCATCTCTTCTTGCCCACTTTGAATCCCTAGTCTTCTCCTTAAATTTCTCCTCCTCTATTTGTTGAGCGTGAATCATTAGATGAGAAATTTCCATTTCCTAAATGAGCATAGCGGTATGACATTCCTTAACCACCAATTCGGATACATCCGAAATGAACTTGCTCATCCTTGCCCTAGAGTCAGCAACCATAGTAGGAGCATACTTACACAATTGTGTGAACTACAAAGCATACTCCTCACACTCATATCCCCTTGATGAAGGTTAGTGGGAAAGAACCTATCAAGGAAAGCAACCTTAAACTCATCCCAGTAAAAAGCATCCGCATCAATCGCCCTCTCACTCTTCCATTGAACAAACCACACTTGAGCAACACCCTTAAGTTGATGAGCGGCCAATTCCACCTTTTCCACCGACGTCACACTCAGGATCATCAACACCTTGTAAACCTCATCAATAAACTCTTGAGGATCTTCCTCAACCTTCGAACCATGAAACTCCGGAGGATTCATCCTAGTGAAGTCACTCACTCTAGTTGCCGTCCTACCCATATTTGGGTTCACGGGAGCCACAACCTCTCTATTTGTTTGGGCCATCATAACTTGGGCCAATGCATGAAATGCAGCTCGAAACTCATCATTAGTCACTTTCTCGACCAAAGGGTTGACCGGCACTTGGGGAACCTCTTGTCTCACATTTGCACCAACACTCTTATTCCTTCTCACGTGATTCCTTAGTTGAGGCATATTCTGAAAAGCATAGATAGGAGTTAGGAGAGGAAGACTTATGACGTTAAACTCTATCGCACGACTTTTAGAATAATGAAAGAAGTGGAGTTTCCTAAACATCTTATAGCCTCTTATTCATAAACATGGCGCGCTTCACACTCATGAATAAGACTCTACTCGACGTGGCTTTTGAGACTTCCTAGGACCTTTCTAAAATCTTGTACACTGAATACAAAGTTTGTCACAACCCAAGGTACCCCTAGACGTGATATGGCGTACAAGACCCCGAAAGGCCTCATACAAGCCACTTAGCATAAATAATCCCAGATCATAGAATTTAAAGAGTTCAAAAGACTATTTCATATCAAAAGAGTTTAAGAAAATAGCGGAAGTCTACATATAGTCTCAAAGCCCATCTAACATAAGAATAGAAAGAAAGTTTGAACATAACACATACAATGTCAAAGTAAAGAAACATAAAAGAATAACTAGGCAACATCCTCGAACATATGAGGACTCACCAAGTCTTCAAGCCTCTAGATACTAACTAGCCACGAGCAGAATGAGAAGAATTGCCAAGCCCTACATTATGAGACTATGTAGGCAAAAGAATGCATTAGTACATGGAATGTACCAAGTATGAGGGGAATGCAATAAAACATTAAATCATGCTAAAAAGGGGACATTTCCATGACATGCAAAGACCAAGTTAAAACATGAAGTAAAAAGGGTTAGAAAACATAAGTCATAAACCAAGGTCAATGCAAGCTAAACATCTTTAAAACTTGTGACGTACTTTGAATGTAATTTTAGTTCATTATTGTGGGAAACTACCTTTAACCGACATTTAAAGACCATGTGAGCTATCAATACGGAATCCAGAATACTCCCTACCCCGGAAGGGCCATCCTACTTGCCAAGGTAGGATTCTCAACTTATAGCTTACGTGGATCCACTAGCTAATGTCTATTTAAGACAATCATCCTATGGTGGTACATAGTTATGGGATAAAAAGATTGCAACTAGAGACTCCGCCTCCTCTAATAGAAGAGCCTCCATCTCAATACCCTCTCGGTGCTAAGTAAATATCCCACGGAATTAGTTGTCTTTATTATACATGGAAGGGTACAACTAGAGTTACCAATCAAAGCTAAAATCATGCATATAGACGTTTCATATTCCATGGACTTAGTCCAATCATACGTCATTAGCATAGCTCCTTAACCTTTGATTCAACTTTAGTTGAGAAAACCTTTTAACAAGTTATGAATCCTTTATGTGAGAGAGCCTTTCATATTCATCAATTATCAACATTGAGAATTCAACATCAAAGTTTCTTAAAATCATCATCAACTTCATAAAAGACATACATGAATTCATAAACTTCATCTTTTCAAAGTTCATCATAAATTATAACTTGAAAACCATAGATTTCACATGGTTTCATGAAAATTCATCTTTCAATATGAAATTCAACTCAACTTCATGCTTACAAAACCATAAACAAAGCAATTTGATCATAATTGAAAGAACCCACATGATAGAAGAAAACCTAATTTTTGATTGAACAATTCTTACTTAGAAAATTAGGGTTTATAGTCCAATTCATAGATCAATACATGGGTTCACATGGAATTAGTTGAAAAACATGTAATTGAGTCTAAATCATCACAACAAGATCATAAGTACATAATTGAATCCATACAAATAGAACCTATGAAGAATGAAATCAAAACCTTGTTTCAATTTTGGGAAATTGAATTGGAGAGTTGAAGAAAACCTTGGGGGCTCAATGGGTGAATGGAACCCATTGATGAACTCCCTACATACCTTGATTGAAGCCATACGCAATGCTGAAGAAAGGAGACTTGAACTTGAAGAACCCTAGCTTCTTCTTCCTTCATTCTAGAGAAAAGATTTTTGAAGAGGATGAATTTGGTCTCCTTTTGGGATTTGAGAGAATGAATTGAATTGGGTGATTTTGGGGGTAAAATCATTATATAGGGCATAGGGTAGAAGGCAAAACGACATAGTATTGAGTTAAAACAATTAGGAAAAGACCTAATAGCCCCTGACTTAAAAACTTTCGAAATGGCTTCAAGGAGACCCAAACGGCTCGTCAAAGCCATCACTACCCGTCAAGCAGGTCGTGAAGATTTATCAGCCTGACAGTGTTCAACTTAAAAGGGCATAATTGTTTACTCCGAACTGTAAATGGAGCGAACCCGGTAGCGTTGTAAAGAAGACCCAAAGACCTTTAATTTGATATTGTCATGGGCCACCTAATCCATTTTTAGCTAAAAGATATGATCTATTGAAGTTCACCCTAAACACTAAGTTTGACAAACCCCCTTCACGAACGGCTTCACGGGCCGTTTAGACGTCCGTGATCCCTTTTCCAGTGACTAGGGGAGAACCTTTCCCAACTAAGAGCCTTTCACGACTCACTTGACGAATCGTCAAGTCCTCCATGGGCCATATGGGTCACCATCAAGTGACCCCGGCCTGAGGCAACTTTTGGAAACTCTTCACGACTGCCCAAACGGACCGTGGTCCCCTTCACGGCCCATCTAGGGCTCCATGGAGGGTTCCAGGGTCCATGTTTTAGTACTAAACTTGCCCGCCTAGGCTTTTCTCTAATTCGAGGTGTTACACCATATCGGTGCTCAATACTACTATAAATAAATATATACTCATGCTCAAATGTATAAAACATACTCTCTCTCAATTTGAGGTAATTGCTGAAAATATCCTCTTAAGAGAGGTAACTACTTTGAAATATCTCTGAAGTCATCAACTCATTTAGAAATTAAAGTCTTTTTTCTCAATTGTAAAAATGATACATTTGGAAATACTTAGAGAGCCCGTTTGGATTGGCTTAAAAAGTAGTTTTTAAGGTAAAAATCAAAAGTCAAACTTAAATGACTTTTAAGTCAAAAAATAAAAAGTAGGTGAAGGCCTACTTTAGGCTTTTCACTTTTTTAAGTCACTTTTAACTTATTTTAGTTATTTTTAACTTTGCCAAACATTCCCCAACTTATTTTAAGTCATTTTTGACTTATTTTAAAGTTATTTTATATTTGCCAAACACTTCCAGAAGTAAAAAACTGACTTAAAAGTTGGTTTCACCAACTTTAAAGCCAATCCAATCACCCTCTTAGTTCTCTGATACTCTTTCTCAAATCATGTATAAAACTCTTCTCAAGACTCGTCTTTACTTTCTCAGAAAATCAGTTTAAGACAATTGTTTGGTTAAAAAGATTCTCAATAATAACTCAATAATTGCTCAAATACTAGGGCTTATGTTGAAAAATAGACATGAACAATCAACCTAAGAATCTCCATATAATATATGTAGCGACTCAATAATCGAGAATGAAAATTCAAAATTAGAAATTTAAGATCTTAGAACTCAACACCAAACTCATCTCAAGAATACTCAAAACTAAGAATAGAACCCTAGATTACTCTTTTATTGATAGAAAGTAGATGTAGGGAGTGAGGATGAATGAGTCCAACACTATGATAGCCTTACATACCTGGAAGAACAAAGTTCTTCGTAAAATCGACGAAACTCGTATAGAGCTCGAAACCCTAGCTCTTTCTCTTCTTGGAACCTTGCTCAAATGACTTGAAATGTCAATGAACGTAAACGAACTAATTAAAAATATCTAAACCCTTACTAGGTGTAAAAAGGTTAGGGTTTAAGCATAGAAAGGATTGGAAAAGTTCAAATACCCTTAATTAAAACTGTCGAAGTGCCTTTACAGTTGTGGTCTACGGTCCATAGGACTTTCTACGGACCATCCTATCCAGCCGTAGAACCATGTACTGGAGGTGAAATTTTGGTCCACTTTCTATGGGTCCTTCCTACGGATCGTAGAACTTTCTACGGTCCATAGGACCTTCTCGTAGAACCCAACTTCAAGCCCAAAAATTGGCTAACTCTGAATCAACCCTATGGAACCCATCTGTGGCTCGTAAACAAAATGACAGTCTGTCCTGTCCTTCCAAACTCTACTTGGTTCCTACGGTTCCCTTTCTACGGCCCGTAAAACTTCCTACGGTCCGTAGGTAGGTTCTGTAGAACCAGTTCTCAGCATACTTTTCTACAACATTTTCTTGTCCAATTTACGGTGTTACAATATCTCCCTTAGGAACACTCGTCCTCGAATGAGATCCTACTAAGCATGAAAGGGGGTGGGGAAGTGTAGCCCAATACAAAGCATGAAAGACACAAATAGTATAAACTCAACGTATCAAACTGAAAGAGTACCTTTCAAAGAGTTAGTATCTTGGTCTGAAATGGAATCGGAGAAAAAGAGATGAAGGTATCTTTTCTTCATATCCTTCTCAGATTCCAAGTTGCCTCCTCAACAAACGGATTTCTCCATAAGACCTTAACTAATGCAACCTCTTTGGTTCTCAACTTGAGAACCTGGCGATTAAGAATATGAAGGAGAATCTCCTCGTAGGACAGGTTGTCCTTCACTCCAATATTCTCAGTAGGCACAATAAGTGAAGAATCACCCAAACACTTCTTTAGCATAGAGATGTAAAATACAGGATGGACTGCTGCTAACTCTAGAGGTAGCTCCAACTCATATGCTACATTACCAATTCTCTTGGATATCCTGTAAGGACAAATGTATCGAGGACTGATCTTTCCTATCTTACCAAACCTCATAAAACGTTTCATGGGTGAAATCTTCAAATAAGTCCAATCATTAACCTCGAACTCTAAATATCTTCTCATAACATCTGTATAGGATTTTTGATGGCTCTGTGCTATTTTCAACCTCTCTTTGGATTATTTTCACCTTCTCTATGGATTGATGAACTAAGTCTTGTCCTATAAACTCAGCTTCAACAACCCCAAACTAGAAAATAAGAGATCTACACCTTCACCCATAAAAGGCCTCATAATGAGCCATCTGAATGCTGGAGTGATAGTTGTTATTGTATGAAAACTCTATAAGAGGCAAGTGGTTATCTCAATTCCCTTCAAAATCCAACACACATACTATTAACATATCCTCTAAGGTCTGAATTATGTGATATGCTTGACCATCTGTCTGAGGATCAAAAGCAGTACTAAGGTTTACCTTCAAACCCAAACATTTCTGAAACGACTTCCAAAACCGAGCAATGAATTGTGCACCCCTATTTGAAATGATGGATAACATGACTCCATGGAGTCAGACTATCTCACTGATGCATAAACTGGCAAAATCTTCTACTGAATTTGTAGTTTTTAATGGCAAGAAATGGGCTGATTTAGTCATCCGATCTACAATCACACAAATCGAATTATGCTGCCTATGAGATCACGGCAAGCTATTAATGAATTTCATATTAATCATCTCCCATTTTTATTCTGGAAGAGCTATGTTCTAAGCCACACCACCTGGCCTTTGGTGCTCAACCTTGACATTTTGACAATTTGGGCACTTAGCAACAAAATCTGCAATACACCTCTTCATACTATTCCACCAATAGACTTTTCTAAAGTCATGGTACATCTTTGTGGAACCCAGATGGATCAAATATCTGGAACTATGAGCCTCTGTCATAATGCTTTCTTAGAGTTCATCCACCTTTGGAACACACAATCTACCTTGATATATCAAAACACCATCGCCCCCTTGTTCAAAAGGCATCACCTTCTGCTTATACGCATTTGTGTTTAGCTCAAGTAAGATGGGGTCTTTGTCTTGCTTTTCCTTCATTTCTGATACTAACGGTGATTCAGCCCCATCTATCACAACAACTCTGCCTCCACTAGAATCTAACAAAAGGACTCTCAAATGTGCAAGTCTGTGAACTTCCTTAGCCAACTCCTTGCCTTCCTTGATATGAGATGAACTCCCATGGACAACTATCTCAAGGCATCAATAATAACGTTATCCTTACCTGGGTGATAGAGGATGCTCATGTCGTAATCCTTGAGTAACTCTAACCACCTCCTTTGTTTGAGATTAAGCTCTTTCTGACTAAAAAACATATTGGAGACTCTTGTCATTGGTGAATACATCCACATGAACGCCATAGAGATAGTGATGCCATATCTTGAGAGCAAAAACTGTTACTGCCTCGAGATCACGAGTTAGGTAGTTCTTCTTGTGAATCTTAAGCTGCCTGGAGGCAGAGGCTATAACCTTACCATTCTGAATCAACACACAACCAATCCCCACTCAGGATACATCAGAATAGACAGTAAAACCCTATGTACCCTTTGGTAGGGACAACACTGAAGCAGTAGTTAACCGAGTTTTCAATTCCTAAAAGCCTTGCTCACAAGCTTCAGACCATTAAAACTTAACTGTCTTCTGAGTAAACTTAATCAATAGGGATGAAATAGATTAGAACACCTCGATGAACCTTCTAGAGTACCCTGCCAACCCCAAGAAACTCCTTATACCAGTTGGGGATGTGGGCTTGCGCCAATTTTGCACTACCTCAATCTTTGAGTGTCAACATGAATTCCTTCACCAGACACGATGTGGCCTAATAATGCCACGGATTCAAGCCAGAACTCACACTTAAAAAACTTGGCATATATATCTTAATCTATGAGAGTTTGGAGGACTATTCTGAGATAATTGGCATGATCCTCCTCATCCCTCAAGTATATCAGGAAATCATCGATGAACACGATAACAAACTTATCCAAATACTTCTTAAATACTATGTTCATGAGATCCATGAATGTTGCAGGAGTGTTAGTCAAACCAAAGGATATAACAAGAAACTCATAATGACCATAACGGGTCATGAATGTTGTCTTCAGGGTGTCACTTTCTCTCACTTTCAACTGATGATAGCCAGATATGAGGTATATCTTAGAGAAGCAACTCACACCCTAAAGTTGATCGAAAAGGTCATCAATTCTCAGAAGGGGATACTTATTGTTTATGGTTACCTTGTTTAACTGATGATAATCAATACACATCCTAAAGGAACCATCTTTCTTTCTCACAAACAAGACTGATGTACCCCAAGGTGAGACACTTGGTCATATGAAACCCTTATCAAGAAGATTTCTCAACTGCTCTTTTAACTCAGCTAGAGCTATTCTATATGGTAGAAAAGAGATGGGTTGAGTATTACGAAGGATATCTATTCTGAAGTCTATTTCCCTATCAGGAGGGAACTCGGGAAGGATCCTCTGGAAAGACCTCTTGAAACTCACTCACAACTGAAACTGATTGAGTAGGCGGTGTCTCAACACTAGAGTCATTAACTCAGACTACGTGAATAGATGCAACCCTTAGAAACTAACTTTCTGGCCTTAAGATATGATATAAAATGACCCTGAGGCATTGTTGAACTACTGCTCCACTCTAAAACTTGTTCATTAGGAAACTAAAACTTGACCACTCGAGTTCTACAATTGACTGAGGTATAACAAGCATGAAGCCAGTCCATATCTAGAATAACATCAAAATCAACCATGTCTAGCTTAACTAAGTCAGCCATGGTGTATTTGTGATAGAAAGATATGCTACAATCATGATAAACTCTTTCTGCTAGAAGAGACTCACCAACAGATGTGGAAACACTGAAACTCAAGAAGTTGTTAGGGAAAATACCAAACCTCATAGATACATAAGGAGCCACAAAAGACAAACTCGCATCTGGATCAAGTAAGACATAAACATCAATAGAAAAGACTTTAAGCATACCAGTGACAACATCTGGCGAGTTCTCCTACTCTTGACAACTAGCAATAGAATACAAACGGTTTGTACCTCCGCCTGTTCCTGAAGTAGCTCCTCTCTAAGCAAACCTATCTGCTGGAGCTGCTGAAGAAGATTGGGCTCTATTGCCCCTATTACCCTTCCTATTGTTAGGGCACTCTCTCATAAAATGACCCGTCTGACCATACTTGAAGCAATTACTGGAGCCATCACGACATTCTCCTGAGGTCACTATCTTTCGAGATGTCACTGCCTCTCACTTTCAAATGATGATAGCCAGATCTGAGGTCTATCTTAAAGAAGCAAGTGGCACCCTAAAGTTGATCGGAAAGGTCATCAATTCTCTAAAGGGGATACTTATTCTTTATGGTGACCTTGTTTAACTGACGGTAATCAATACACATCCTAAGGGAATCATCTTTCTTTCTCCCAAACAAGACCGGTGCACCCCAAGGTGAGACACTTGGTAAGATGAAATCCTTATTAAGAAGATCTCTCAACTGCTATTTTAACTCGCTTAACTCTTTTAACTCAGTTGGAGTCATTCTATATGGTCGAATAGAGTTGGGCTGAGCATCAGGAAGGATATCTATTCCTAAGTCTATTCCCCTATCTATTCTAAATCAACTCTATGGAACCCATTTACGGCTCGAAGACCAAATGACAATTCGACCTGTCCTTCCGTAGGACACACTTCAGAAACTCAAATTTCCAAACTCCACTTGGTTCCTACATTTCCCTTCCTATAGCCCGTAGAACTTCCTACGGTCCATAGATAAGTTCTGTAGAACTAGTTCTCAACACACTTTTCTGTAACTTTTTCTTCTCCAAGTTCTGGTGTGTTACAATAGTGATATTTTGAAGACGTCTTTTCAAACCCGATATGGTCATTATGAGGTCTTGGTAATGTCATTTAGTTTGACTAATGCCCTGACGACATTCACGAGTTTGATGAATAGGGTCTTCAAGCAATATTTTGACATGTTTGTGATTGTGTTTATTAATGATATTTTGATATACTCTCAGAGTGAGGATGAGCATGTTGAGCATTTGAGGATTGTGTTACAAATTCTAAAGGATTGTGAATTGTTTGTTATGTTTATCAAGTGTGAGTTTGGTTGAGATCTGTTACTTTTCTTGGTCATAATGTCTCCGGTGAAGGTATTCAAGTTGATCCTAAGAAGATCGAGGCAGTTAGGGATTGTCCTAGACCTTTGTCCGCTTTAGATATACGGAGTTTCTTAGGTTTTGCCAGTTATTATAGAAAGTTTGTGGAAGGGCTTTCCTCTATTGCTTCGCCTTTGAAGGCATTGACTCAAAAGAAGGTGAAATTTCTTTGGTCGGAAGGTTGTGAGAAGAGATTCCAAGAGTTGAAGGATAGACTCACCTCAGCCCCTATCTTTACGTTATCGAAAGGATCGGATGGCTTTGTGGTTTATTGTGATATTTCTTGAATTGTTCTTGGTTGCATTTTGATACAGCATGGGAAAGTTATTGCTTATGCTTTAAGGCAATTGAAGGTGCATGAAAAGAATTATTCGACTCATGATTTGGAGTTAGCAGTTGTAGTGTTTGCTCTAAAGATTTGGAGACATTACTTATATGTGTTAATGTAGAAGTGTTCACCAACCACAGGAGCTTGAGCTATGTGTTCTCTCAAAGGGACTTGAATCTTCACCAAAGAAGATGTCTTGAGTTATTGAACGATTACAACATGACAGTCCTTTACCACCCGGGTAAAGCAAATGTGGTAGCGAATGCTCTTAGTCAACTATCGACGGGAAGTGTTGCTCACATTGAAGATGGTAAGAAGGAGTTAGTTTGTGATATTCATAGATTGGCCCAATTAGGTGTCCTCTTGGTCGATTCTAGTGAAGGTGGTATGATGGTTCAAAATGGTTGAGAATCATCCTTTGTATCAGAAGTGAAAGTTAAGCAAGGTCTTGATCCAATATTGGTTGAGTTGAAGGAAGCGGATAAGCGGTGCTCAAAAAGGCCATTGAGGCTTTCTCCCAAGGGGGATATGGTGTTCTTCGATGTCAAGGTAGGTTGTGTGTTCCAGATGTCTATGATTTGAGGGAACAAATTTTATCAGAAGCCCATAGTTCATGTTATTCTATTCAACTGGGAGCCACCAAGATGTATCATGACTTATGAGAGATCTACTGGTGGAATGGGATGAAGAAGGATATCACAGAATTTGTGGCTAATTATCCTAATTGTCAACAAGAGAAGGTTGAGCATCAAAATGCTGGGAGGTTTGTCCCTAGATATTAGTATTCCTACTTGGAAATGGGAAGATTTTAGCATGGACTTTATTGTTGGCTTACCCTGCATCTGGCGACAACACGACTCGATTTAGGTTATTGTGGATCGTACGATGAAGTCAGCTCATTTCATTCCAATCAAGACTTCTTATTCGGCAGAAGGTATGTTAAGTTCTATAAGGAAATGGTTAGGTTGCACGGGGTGCCACTATCCATTATCTCCTATCGTGGTACCAAATTTACTTTGTAATTTTGGAAGTCTTTCCAAAAAGGTCTTCGTACTCGTGTTAAGCTTAGTATGGTCTTTCATCCTCAAACCAATGGGCAAGCCGAGCGCACTATTCAAACTTTGAAAGATATGTTGAGAGCTTGTATGATTGACTTTAAGGAAAATTGGGATGATCATTTGCCTTTGATTGAGTTTGCTTATAACAATAGTTATCATTCAAGTATTAGTATAGCTCCATTTGAGGCTCTTTATGGTAGGAGGTGTAGATCTCCTATTGGATGGCTTGAAGTTGGTGAAGTTACTTTGATAGGTTCTGAATTGGTGTATGAGGCTATGGAAAAGGTTCGACTTATTAGAGAAAGGTTGAAAATGGCTCAAAGTCGACAAAAGTCTTAAGCCTATGTTTGAAAAAGGGATCTTGAGTTTGATGTTAATGATTGGATTTACTTGAAGATTTCTCCCATGAAAGGTGTAATGAGGTTAGCTATGAAAGGGAAACTTAGTCCCTGTTATATTGGTCCTTATCAAGTTTTGAGGCGTATAGGCCAGGTTTCTTATGAATTAGAGTTACCTAGTGACCTAGCAATGGTACATCTGATATTCCATGTCTCTTTGTTGAAGAAGTGTGTTGGAGATCCAACATCCATTGTGCCTTTGGAAGGTTTTGGAGTTGGAGAAAACCTTTCTTATGAAGAAGTTCCGGTTGAGATTTTAGACCGACAAGTTTGAAAGTTGAGAAATAAAGAAGTTTTGTCCGTAAAAGTATTATGGAGGAATCAATTAGTTGAGGGTGCTACTTGAGAGGGCGAGGCTGACATGATGTCCCTATATCGTCATCTCTTTCCTTCCACTCCGACTCTAGCTTGAGCTATTTATTTCCTCATGGTTCATTCTTATGGATTCATCTGTCTTAGTCATTCTAATGTTTCCATATGCATGCATGTATGTTTTATGAAAAAAAATGTTTTAAAGTATGTTTTAGCTTGGAGTTGATTTTATCCTTGATTATGTGCATTTTATGATGTGATTTGCATTCATGTTTGGTTGTTAGTTCCCTCATACTCTATTCATGCTAGCTCGAGTCCCATTCGAGGATGAATGTTCCCAAGGAGAACATATTGTAACACCTCGAAAAAGGAAAAGGAAAGAAGGACAAAGGATTGGCTACTGGTTTAGTCTGCGAGACCAGTCTACGATTTATATGGTGTCCTATGGGTCGTAGACCAGTCTCGTAAGAAGTGGGAAAATAGTTTTTGAAATCAATTTTCAGTATCTCATTCTACAATTGATCGTAACGAGTCGTCAAATAGTCTACGGGTCGTAGAAAGGTTCCAGACTTAATGAAATTTTGAGGTTTTAGTTGAGGTCTACGGGTTGGGTCTACAGACCGTAGACATGTCTTGTCAAAAGTTGGTTGATTTTAAAGCTCCAGTACTTGGTCTACGATTGACCAGTACAATCCATAGAAAGGGTCAGTTTCGTAGGCTGGGTCCGGCAGTTATTTCTTTAGGGCTTTTGGGTCTTTTCCTATACGTTTTATGCCTAAACTAGGTCGTTTTGACTATATTCCTAATCCCTATATAAGGTTTTTAACTCCTAAAACTACCCACTCAAAACTCATTCTCCTAAATCCCAAATCCCAAATCCCTACCACATTCATCCACCCTAATTCTCTCTCAAGCTAAGGAAGAAGAAGCTAGGGTGTCAACTAAGGATCTTCAATTCACCACTGCATCTAGGCTTTGATTATCAAGGTATGCGAGTATTCACTAATGGAATCCATTCTTCCATTGGGTCCCCAAGGTTCTCAATTCTCCAATTCAATTTCTCACTTTAAAGTTAGGGTTTTTCTTCAATCTCCATGGGTTCTCTTTAATTATGATTCAATTGTTTGTTTTCAATCTTATATTGCATGATTTGAACTAATTACATGATTTTAAGTTGAATTCATATGAACTCATGCTTGGTCCATGATGTTTGATAATGAACATACGAAGTAACTTATGAACTATGAAATATGAATTTATGAAAGCTATGCATATCTTATGAAATTGATGTTTACGATATAAGGATGCTTTTAAGTGAAAGTATCAATTAAATTGTGAAAGGTTTCTCACAAACTATGATGATCAGGATTGTGAAAGGTTTTCTCACATATGTATGTTCATGATTTTTAAGGAGTTATTCTATATGACTTAAGATTGGATTGGTAGTTAATTGTGCCTTTCAAAGTATGATATTATGAATATAATTAATAACTAATTCCATTAAGAGTTTTACTTAGCACCGAGAGGATATTGAGATGGAGGCTCTTTTGTTAGTAGAGGCGGGGTCTCTAGTAGCAATCTCTTTGTCCCTAATTATGTGCCCCCGTAGGATGTATTAGCTAGTGGATCCACGTAAGCTAGTATTTCATGGTTCTTACATTAGCAAGTAGGACATCCTTTTTCAGTGTGGGAGCATAACACCGGATTCCATGTTATAGCTCACATGGTCTATATCGGTTAATGGTAAACATCCCAAAAAATGAACTAAGTTACTTTCAAGAATTTCACAAAGTGTTTTCATATGATGTAGTTTGCATTGACCATGTTTTATGACTAATGATTTCAAACGTCTTTTTATGATTTAGCTTGGTTATTACATGTCATGTTAAAGTTCATCCTATCATGTTTTCATGTTTTTATGGATATTGTCTCATACTTAGTACATTCCATGTACTAATTCATACTTGTGCATATATTGTTTCACTAATATAGGGTCTGATGCTCCTTCTCCTCCCGCTCGTGGCTAGTCGATTTCGCTATGGATTTGAAGACTTGGTGAGTCCTCATGTTTTGAGGACCATGTCACCTTTATAATCTTCTTATGTCTTTAGTTTACGAATTTTTTACGTGGTGTATGGGTTACATCCTAACCACTTCTACATTGATTTAGAATGGCTTGTCAAGACTTATGATTAGACTTCTGCTTTTATGTCTAATTCTTTTATAACATGAAGCTGTCTTTGAATCTATTTTCTATTATCTTGTATGATGTATGTCAAGAGGGTTGTGTAGGGCATCTCAGGGTCCTATACAATGTTTACACCTATTATATTCTTTGGATCATGAAAAAAGTTGATTGAACAAGTCATCAATCCTAGGGATGGGATACTTATTGATGACTGTGACCTTATTCAATTGCCGATAATCAATACACATGCAAAGTGAACTATCTTTCTTTTGAACAAACAATACTGGAAAACCCCATAGTTAAATGCTCGATATAATAAAACCCTTATCCCAGAGGTCCTTTAACTAATCCTTCAACTCCGTAAGCTCTGTCAGAGCCATTATATAAGGAGGAATAGAGATAGGGTGGGTATCTAGAATAAGGTCAATTTGAAAGTCTATTTTCCTTTTTGGAGGAACACTAGGAAGATCTTAAGGAAAAACACTTCTGGAAACTCATTAACAACAGGAATTGACTCAAGAGTAAGGGCTTCAGAATTCGTATCCCTAACCCATGCTAGATGATATATGCAACCCTTAGAAATAACCTTTCTGGCCCTAAGACATGAGATAAACTGACCCATAGGCGTTGAATTGCTACCCTTCCACTCTATGACTGGTTCATTCTGAAACTGAAACTTAACCATTCGGGTTCTACAGTCAATAGAGGCATAACAAGCATGAAGCTAATACATACCAAGGAACATCAAAATCAATCATGTCTAACTCTACAAGATCAACTAAGGTGAAACTGAGACTGGGCAACTTCTATAGATCCATTTAGAAATAATGGAATCAGCGACATGATTAGAGACTGAGAAAGGTTCTAAAAGGATTTCAAGATTGATATCAAACTTCATAGCAACATAAGGAGTCACAAAAGACAATGTAGCACCTAGATTAGGCAATGCATAAACATCAAACTTAAAGACTTTTAACAAACCATTGATGACATCTGGGGAACTCTCCTGATCTTGATGAGTCTGAAGAGAATAATACCTATTCTGACACTGACCACTAGAACCAGAAGAAGCACCCAACTGATTCGGGTGACCTGAAGAAGCACTAGGCTGAGTCTGCTGACGAACACCTCCACCCTTTCTAGTCTGTGAAGGATAATCCTTCAATCTATGTCCAGCCTTACAACAACAAAAACACAGACCAGAACCAGCTAAGAAATCTCCTAGATGGTTCTTCCCACATCTCCGACATGCATGGAAAATCTGACCACTAGAAGCACCTCCTTGAGGCTTAGGGTTAGACAACCTATCCTTGATAAACTTCTAAACTATAGCACTAGATGAAGTCGGGCTAGAGAACTTCTGTCCGAATTGAGAATGACCACCTCCACCAGATCTCTGATGTGAGTAGTCACTAATATCTATCCTTGCCCGCTCTGTCTCTTTAGCACTCTCTTTGAGATTTTCCTCCTCAATTTGTTGAGCATGAGTCATTAACCTCAGATGTCCATTTCCTTAATCAACATGGTTGTTCTACACTCATTAAACACCATTTCTGAAACACAGGAAACAAACTTGATCATACGAGCTCTAGAATTGGCAACCATTGCCGGAGCATACTTTGATAATTGAGTTAACTTCAAGGCGTATTCCTTCATGCTCATATTCTCTTGCCTCAAATTGATAAATTCTTGCACTTTGGCCTTCCTAATCTCAAGAGGAAAGAATCGATCAAGAAATGCCCCTTTGAACTTGTCCCAATCCAAGGGACTTGGACCCTCATCAATAGCCCTCTCTTCCTTCCAATGAGAAAGCCATACTTAAGCAACCCCTTTCAATTGGTAAACGGCCAAGTCCACCTTTTCAACACTGAACCAGAGTTACACCCATAATGTCCACAATTTTTTAAATTCGCTCAACAAACCCTTGTGGATCTTCATCCACTTTAGAACCATGGAATTTCAAAAGATTTATCCTTGTGAAATCTCGAACCCTATTCATTGTAGTACCCATATTTGTGTTCAAGGGAGCTACAACCTCTCGGTTAGCTTGAGCTGTCATGGCTTGGTCAAACACTTGGAAAGCATTCCTAAACTCGGCATGAATGACTAGCTCAGCTAAGGGATAAATTGAAGCTTGTGGAGCTTCAGGTTCCACACTCATATTCACATTTCTTCTCAACGAAGCTTTTCTTGGAGGCATCCGTCTGAAAACGCATGGAACATGTGTTAGAAGGAAACTTTATAAAGTTCAACTCTATTGCACGACATAAGAGTATTGAAAGAAGTGAATTTTTTTAAACTTCTCGTAGTCTCTTATTCATAAATGGTGGTGCGTTTCATACTCATGAACAAGACTCTACTAAACGCAGCTTGTCAGATACCCAAAGACAATTGAACATAATGCTCAGAATACCAAGTTTGTCATGATCCAATACTACCCCCTAGACGTGACATGATAAATAGAATCCTGAACGACTCTAAATGAACCACTTGACATAGCATGACACTTAGATAACAACATAACTGTAATAATCATGGAAAAAGAATATCTAATAATTAATTGTATATATCTATTAAATAGATTCCGGTACATTTAGTAATTATTTGTATTATAAGTAAATATCTAATAAGATATATAGGTATTAGTGGTAATTTCGGTGTTAATTTATTCCCTACATAATTTTCTCTTTCGAAAAATCCTAAGTCCCACACCGTTGTAAGGCCTATTTTTTCCCCAAAAATTAAATATAAAATAACCTCCTCTATGCAGTAATTGAAGGGGCGAAATTAGGGGATTTTTAGTTGTAAGAACAGTGCTCTTGTGTGAAATGAACCCATGAAGGTTCAATCTATGAATTCTGAGATTTTCTAACTTTGTTTGTGGTCAGAGGGGGAAGAATGATCTTTGGTCGTCGTCCCAGTAACTTCCCTGCAAGAGGTAATTCGCTCATTTCCTCTTTAATTTCCTTTTAGTTATGATTGCTTATAATAGATATATTTACGAATTTGACTTTCAATTTTTGCATTCATGTTATTATCTATTTAAATTCCTTTTAGTTTTTGTGCTTAGAATAAATTCATTTCTTTTGTGTTTGAGCTTCAAGAAGTTTGAATTTTTCCAGTCTTTCTGTGCTTAAGCTATTGTAGTCCCTAATATATGAATGTTATATCACGATTTGTAGAGTTAAGGTCCTTCCTCGTTAGATTCTATATGTATTGATAAAAATATCTCATTATGAGTTCGAATTTAGCTCTGTTTAGGCAGATTTCATCCTAAATTCTGCTTCTTTGATATTCTAACCGATTGATAGTTTTTTTTAATCAAACTAATTAAAATTTACATTATTTATTTGGAAGTAATGTTGATTGTTATTGTTGACACCCAATTTTGACCCTCCTTTCTTTAAATTACATTTGTTTGAGCTTCTAAGTTAATAATTATTTTTACCATTTAATTCATATTATATTTACGACTTGCTACTATTATGTTATTATTATTATTATTATTATTATTATTACTGGTCTTTTGGTTGTCACATTTTCTTTTATAATTAGTATAAAAGTTTCCTTTTAAACTTTCAATTGCCATCATCTTATTTCAAGTTTCTTACTTATTAAAGTAGTTATAACTCAATATTTGTTAAATTATTAATGAAAAGTTGTAATGTGAGTACTTTATTTTTACATATTAATTATATATTACATTAGTTATTAAATTAGAAGCTCAAAAGAATTAGTTTAAAGAAGTAAAAGACTATCAATCAAGCTAGCCCATATCGTACATCCACTTAAATTTCTTAACCCATTAGCAGCCCATATTTTACACTCAAAACAAGCCCAAAATAGCTAATTCAAGCCCAAAATTAAAACCCAACATAACCTTGTGAAATACCCAAAATACCCCTTCATGTTTTAAATCAGTAGGGTTTCAAGACCCTCACAGCTACGCCTTCTTTCTTCTCCTCTTCTATTTTCAGAAAGGCTCCAAATTTTGACATTCATGGACAGAGATTGTTCTTCTATTTTCGTGCTATACTCTTCTCAATCACATGAAGCCTACAAACATGTGGAAAAGCTTCAAACGGCCATTTCAAATCAAATCCCGCCCAAATTTCAATCTGAAAAGTCTAGTTCGTCACTATAAATCTTAACCTTTACACTAATCTTTTGGGAGAACTTTTTTTCACCTCTAATACTCTCATAAGCACTAATATTTTCTCAAAAAGATCTCATCTTCACACTCTCTTTAGATCTCTGTCGAAGATCCTAGTTTCGAGCGTGTTCAAAACTCATCTTGTTTGAGGGTAGACTTCTGATCGAAGCACCCCCGTTCACTGCCCCGCAACACGGGTTACTCATCCCCTTTTCCCTCTATTTTGTCTTTGTGATAAAAATGTTATGTGACTTCTAAGAAATTTACATTGCGACAACTAATATTACTTAGCTCGTCATAATTATATATGATGCTAACTAATGTATTTGTATATTGTTTGAGATTTGTACAGTTTCTAGTGAACTATTTATTTTTTAAAATTTCATATTTGTACATATCTCAAACAATATACAAATAAATTAGTTAACATCATATATAATTATAGCGAGCTAAGTAATATTAGTTGTCGAGACGTAAATTTCTTATAGCACAAATAACATTTTTTCACAAAGATGAAATAGAGGAAAAAGAGGGCGAGTATCACTTGTTGCGGGGTCGTGAACGTGGGTGCTTCGATCAAAAGTCTACACTCAAACAAAGATGAGTTTTTAACACGCTCGAAACAAGGATCTCGACAGAGATCAAAAGTGAGTGCAAAGATGAGATCTTTTATAGCAAATATTAGTGCTTACGAGAGTATTAGAGGCGGAAAAATGTTCTCCCAAAAGATAAGCGCAAAGATTAATATTTATATTGACGAACTAGGCTTTTCATAATAAAATTTGGGCGGGATTTGATTGAAAATGATCGTTTGAATTTTGAACATTTGAAGCTTTTCCGCAAGTTTGTAGGTTTCACGTGATTGAGAAGAGTATAGCATGAAAATGAAAGAACAATATCTGTCCATGAATGAAAAAACTTGGAGCCTTTCTAAAAATAGAAGAGGAGAAAAAAGAAGGTGCGGCTGTTGAGGGTCTTGAAACCCAACTGATTTAAAACATGGAGGGGTATTTTGGGTATTTCACGAGGTTATGTTAAGTTTTAATTTTGGTCTTGAATTAGTTGATTTGGGCTCGTTTTGAGTGTAAAATATGGGTTGCTAATGGGTTAAAAAAATTAATTGGATGTAAGATATGGGCTAGTTTGATTGATAGTCATTTACTTCTTTAAACTAATTCTTTTGAGCTTCTAATTTAATAACTAGTGTAGTATATAATTAATACGTAAAAATAAAGCATTCACATTACAACTTTTCATTAATAATTTAACAAAATATTGACTTATAACTACTTTAATAAGTAAAAAACTTGAAATAAGATGATGACAATAGAAAGTTTAAAAGATAACTTTTATACTTATTATAAAAGAAAACTTGACGATCGAACGACCAATAATAATAATAAAAATAACAATAACAGTAGCAAGTCATAAATATAATCATTAACTTAGAAGCTCAAACAAATGTAATTTGAAGAAAGGGGTCAAAATTGGGTGTAAACAGCTGTCCCTCTTTGACCGGAGACGATGAAAGAGTTTTTGGACAAAAAAGTTGATGTAGTAGCCAATTTTATCCCAACCATTAGTGTTGAAATAAAGTTTATGAAATGGGGGAAAAACTTGATGTAAAAATTCCTACATATCCCGAACTATGGGATGTAGGTTAAGTAGAGTTCAAGAGTAGACTCGTGACCATTGTTGGTGAGTGTGACTCTCCAACAAATTGTCCCAGTTCACTGCTTAAATAAAGTTCCACGTTGCATTGTGTTTCTTGTTGCTGCATGTGGAACTTTATTTAAGGAAAGTCAAAATGCATGTAGTGCTTATATGTATATTTTTAAAATAAGTAATAATTAAAGAATTGTTGTCACGCCCCGAGGCTACCCCCTAGACGTAACACGGGACCTAGGATCAAAAGTTACCCCAAGCTAACCCTAAGTATGGCATATCACAAGTATACTAAAATATAACTAAGTAAATGGAAGCACAACTATAAAGGGAGTCAAAACTTAAAGAACTCCAAACGACAATATATCTTAATATCCATGGGAAACAACCCCAAAACATTGAAAACTAACTCTATGTCTGAAAGCCTCTAAAACTAATGAGATGCTGGGACAAATCCCCAGCTAACTCTAATAATACTGAAAGACTGATAATAGATTGACTAAACTAAAGCATAAGGAAATGTCCTCGGACTATGAGGACTCACCATTAAAGCTATTGAGTACGAACTGGATATCGAGCTAAGCGCGATCTGGATACTGAGCGCCTGAACCTACATCATGAAATGATGTAGCACAAAAGTATGCGCTAGTACTTTGAATGTACTGAGCATGCAGGATATAGATTCTAAGCTGAACAATATAAGTTGTACAATATAACCTAAATATGGAAGTAGGTTGTACTGAAATGTAACTGAAACCTGAGCTAGATGCAATGACCAAGTACTAATCATGAAGATAACATGATGAACTGTATATTGAAGTAAATACTGATAACATGGTCAATGCATTAAGAGTATGACTGTGGGAGCTACTGTTAACCGACATAAATCACGTGAACTAAACGTGGAGTCTGATGTATACGCCCCATCGGGAGGACCCAATATACCTTGCAAGGGTATAAAGGCATGACTATGGCGTGATCACTAAAACTGATGCCCAACAGAGGGGACTTCTGAACCTACGTTGGCACATAGTTCCGGGACTTTGTGGGTACACTGAACTCATCCAACCCGATGCTAAGTTTACTCCCAACTGAATATGCAAAGCTAAAATGACTCTGATATACTGAGTAGCTCAAAATAGTGACATGCTATCTGGCAATGCACATAAATATACGGAAAGATATGGCATTCAAGTACTGGAGCATGATTTTCAGACTGATCTGTCTAGCAAAGTTTAATTCATGGAATGCTGATAATTAATACAAACTAGGGCTCTGAGTTCTATACAAGAGATTATGCAAATTTTCAAAGATAGCATGGTATTTAGATCATGGAAACTATAGCATCTAAAATCACGATGAATATCCAAGATTATGGAAACCCTAGGTCTGAACAATTTATGAAAAATTGAAGAACTGGCTGACTTCTAGGGACCTAATGGGTTAAAGGAACCCACTAGTGAAATCCCATATACTTGGTGACGAAAACTAAGGAGAAATCCTTTGGATTTAGGGGCTAAACTTGAAGAACACCTCTGCTCGGTCTTGGGAGAAACTGTCTCCTATTTCTCTTCTTTTATTTCTAAGTTAGATGATTTTTGAAGAATGAGGGTTCTAGGTAGTTTCTGACTAGATTATTAGGCTTAGACTGAGTAAAACGATGTAGTTTAGGCATCAAACGACGTAATTTAAGTGCCCAACGCATAGGGGAAAAGACCAATATGACCCAGACTTAAAGACTAACGAAGTGACTTCAAGACAGGCTTCACGGGCCGTGAAGCACTTCAAGGGTCGTCAAGCTTCATCTGCCTGACAGTGTTTCACTAAAACTTGCATAACCTTTTACTACGAACTTCGAATAGGGCAAACTCAGTGGCATTGGAAAGAGGACTCAAAGACCTTTAATTGGATAGATGGGCCACCTAATTCATTTTGTGCTAAAAGATATGATCGTTTGAAGTTAGCCCAAAACTCAAAACCTTATCAGTCTCCTTCAAGGACGACTTCACAGTTCGTGCGAAGCTTCACGGGCCGTTTAGACATCCGTGGCCCTTTACCAGTTACCTTGGGTCACACCCCACCAACTAGGTGACTTTTACGACTCACTTGACCAGCCATCAAGTCCTCTATGAGCCATGCGGGTCACCGTCAAGGTGACCCCCTGCATGGGCAGATTCGGGTAAGGACTCACGAGCTCCTTAAGGGGCCCGTCTAGGGTGCCTGAAGGGTCCATGGTTCAATTTGGTTTCATGTACTTTTTCCTGTTCCCTCTTTTTAGCCTTTTTCAAATCCGAGATGTTACAATATCTCCCCCTTGGGATCATTCGTCCTCGAATGAAGTCTAAACAAGTTGAGTTTGGAGGAAAGAGTTGTAATCCCTACCAACTGAGTACTAGAAAATGATATCTAACATAAATGAGTTTCATGAACATGCAAATATGCTGAAATGCACGGATAACTGGGGGAACAAGATACTGAAACTGAATTTACAAAAGATTAAACTGAGAGACTGGAGAGGAGCTATTACCTAAAGCTCAAACTGAATCGGAGGGAAAAAGATGAGGATACTGGGCCTTCGTAGCTTCTTCTGCTTCCCAAGTAGCTCCCTGTACAGACACAATCCTCCATAAGACTTTCACAGAAGCGACTTCCTTATTTCTCAACCTACGAACCTGACAGTCAAGAATCTCAACTAGAATTTCCTTATTGGTGAGGCTATCCTTCACAACCACACTTTCTAAAGGTACTATCAATGCCGGATCACCCACACACTTCTTTAACAAGGAAATGTGAAAGACTGGATGAACCGCTACTAGTTTTGTTGGCAACTCTAACTCATAAGCCATATTACCAACCCTTTTTAGGATTCTGTAAGAACCTACATATCTGGGATTGAGCTTCCCTTTCTTGCTAAATCTCATCACCCTCTTCATGGGTGACACCTTTAGGAAAACCCAATCATCAATTTCAAACTCTAAGTCTCTTCTCCTCACATCTGCATAGGACTTCTGACGACTCTAAGCTGTCTTTAGTCAATCTCTTATGAGCTGAACTTTCTCCATAGCCTCGTGAACTGAATTTGGCCCAACCAAGGCTGCTTCACCTATTTCGAACCAACCAACCGGAGATCTACATCTACGCCCATACAGTGCCTCATAAGGGGCCATCGGAATAATGGAATGGAAATTGTTATTATAGGCGAACTCTATGAGAGGTAAGTGATCATCCCAACTACCCTTGAAATCGATCACGCAAGCTCTCAGCATGTCCTCCAAGGTTTGAATAGTATGCTCTGCCTGACCATCCATCTGTGGATGAAAAACTATACTGAGATTTACCTGAGTACCAAAACTTTTCTGAAACGATCTCTAGAAATGAGAGGTAAACTGAGGACCTCTATCTGAGATGATAGACAAAGTAACCCCATGCAACTTGACTATTTCGTTGATGTAGAGTCTAGCGTAGTTCTCTGCTGAATCGGTAGTCTTGACTGCCAAGAGGTGAGCTGACTTAGTGACTCTATCCACTATCACCCAAATGGAGTCATGTTGTCTGTGAGACAGAGGTAAACCCGTAATGAAGTCCATATTTACCACTTCCCACTTCTAAGTAGGAATGCTAATCTCTTGAGTCACACCTCCTGGTTTCTGGTGTTCTACTTTAACTTGCTGACAGTTGGGACACTTAGCCAAAAAATCTGTGATGTCCCTCTTCATGCCGTTCCACCAATAGACTTCCCGTAGATCACGGTACAACTTAGTGGCACCCGGATAAATGGAATATCAGGAATCATGAGCTTTTGTAAGGATTTGCTGCCTCAACTCACCCATAATAGGGACACACAAGCGACCCTGGTAACGAAGCACGCCATCTCCCCCTTGGAAGAAAACCTCAACTCTCTGCTGATGAACTGCACCTTTCAGCTGAAGCAATATAGGATCACTATCTAGTTTCTCTTTAACCTCTACTACCAATGAAGAATCTGACCCATTGTGAACTATCACACCACCATCTGATGGGTCCATAGGGCAAACCCCTAAGCGAGTAAGCCGGTGAACATCTCTAGCCAATTCTTTCTTCTCTTCCTCAACATGTGCTACACTACCCACGGATAGTTTGCTGAGGGCGTCAGCCACTACATTGGCCTTACCCGGATGGTAGAGCACATTCATGTCATAAACTTTGAGGAATTCGAGCCATCTCTTTTGACAAAGATTCAACTCTTTCTGGGTGAACACATACTCTCTTATGATCTGTAAACACATAAACATGGACACCATATAAGTAATGTCTTTAAATCTTTAGTACAAACACGACGGCTGCAAGCTCGAGGTCATGAGTCTGGTAGTTCTTCCATGGACCTTAAGTTGTCTAGAAGCATATGCTATGACCTTACCCTGCTGCATCAACACACAACCCAGGCCGACCCTGGATGCCTCACAATAAACCACATAACTGTCTGAACCCTTTGGTAGAGTCAAGACAAGAGCTGTAGTCAACCTGGTCTTCAGTTCTAAGAAGTTTTTCTCACACTCATGTGACCACCGAAACTTGACTTTCTTCTGAGTCAACCTAGTCAATGGGGAAGCTATGGATGAAAATCCTTCTACAAACCTTCTATAGTAACCGGCCAAACGCAAAAAACATCTGATATCAGTCTGAGAGGTAGGTCTGGGCCAGTGCTTTACTACCTCTATTTTCTGAGAATACACTCAGATCCCTTCGCTGCGTACAACATGACCAAGGAAAGCGACCGACTGTAACCAGAATTCACATTTACGAAACTTAGCGAATAGCTGGCGATCTTTGAGGGTCTGCAGAACCACTTTCAGATGAGTCGCTTGCTCTTCCTCATTCCGAGAATACATGAGGATATCATCAATAAATACGATCACGAACAAGTCCAAATACTGCTTGAACACCCTGTTCATTAAGTCCATGAAAGCTGCAGGAGCATTTGTTAGTCCAAAAGACATAACTACAAATTCATAGTGACCATACCGAGTCCTGAAGGATGTCTTCGGGATGTCACTATCTCTGACTCAGAGCTGATGATAGCCGGATCTCAGATCTATCTTAGAAAAGCACCTAGCACCCTGAAGTTGGTCGAACAAGTCATCAATCATAGGGATAGGATATTTATTCTTGATTGTGCCTTTATTCAACTGACAATAGTGAATGCACATCCTGAGGGAACCATCTTTCTTACGCACGAACAACAATGGAGCACCCCATGGAGAGATACAAGGTCTGATAAAGCCCTTATCTAGAAGGTCTTTCAACTGTTCTTTCAATTCCTTAAGCTAAGCTGGAGCCATTCTGTAAGAAGGAATTGAGATAGGCTGGGTATCAGGAAGGAGATCTATTCTGAAGTCGACTTCCCTTTCGGGAGGAACTCCGGGAAGAACTTTTGGAAAAACTTCTGGAAACTCATTCACCACTGGAACTGACTCAAGAGTCGGGGTTTCAGAGTTTGAGTCCTTAACCCGAACAAGATGATAAATATACCCTTTGGAAATCATTTTCCTGGCCTTGAGGTAATAGATAAATCGACATGCAGGCACTGAGTTACTACCCTTCCACTCTAAGACTGGCTCATTTGGAAACTGAAACCGAACGATCCTAGTTCTACAATCGACAGAGGGATAACAAGACTGTGACCAATACATGCCTAGAATGATAACAAAATCTATCATTTCTAACTCTATAAGGTCTGCTTAGGTGACTTTCAGGGAAACTGTGACTGGGCAATTTCTGTGTACTCCTCTTGCTATTACTGGGTCACAAAGTGGAGTAGAGACTCAGAAGGGTTCTGGGAGAGTTTCTGGACTGACACTGAAGTGTACTGCTATATAAGGAGTTACAAAATAAAGTGTAGCCCCTGGATCTAACAATGCATAATCATCTAAATCTGGTGATTTCTCCTGATCCTGACGACTAGCTATAGCATACAAATGGTTTGTACCTCTGTATGTTCCTGAAGTAGCTCCTCTCTAGGTATTTCTATCTGTTTGAGCTGCTGAAGAAGATTGGGCTCTATTTCCCTATTACCCTGACACTGAGTACCCTGAGCAATGAAATACTGAAAACTCTGATTCCTGTGATCACTCCTATTTCTTGGTGCAGGTGCACTAGCTGAAGATGGAGTAGGTGAAGACGACCTCGGCTAAAAAGCTGACCGATGCCCATTCCCGGTCTTTTGTTTGCTAGTCTCATTACTTGTTGTCTTGGCCCTCTTGTTGCGAAACTATTCGCTATCCATTAAATTATCCTCCTCAACTTGCTGCACGTGAATCATGAGTCTAGCTATGTCCACGTCCCATATCAACATAGCTGCATCACCTTCCTTATTGGATAGGCGGGACAGCCTAGACACGAACAAACTCATCCTGCTCCTCACATCTGCCACCATCTCCGGTGCATAGCAGGATAGCTGAGTAAACTTGGGACTGTACTCATGAACACTCATCACTTCCTGTTTCAGGTTCATGAACGCTCTCACTTTAACTTCCCTTAACTCTCGGGGAAAGAATCTTCCCAATAAAGTATGCTCAAACATAGCCACGCATAAGCACGAGTTAGAAGAAAGTTTTATAGAGTTGAACTCTCTCGCACGAACAGGAGTAAAAAGAAAGTGAGAAGTTCCTAAATGTCGTAATCTCCAAATTGTAGATGTGGCGCGCTTCACACCGACACGGCTTTTAGATAACCTTGGACTATTGAACCTTATGCTCTGATACAAATTTGTCACACCCCGACGCTACCCTCTAGACGTAACACCGGACCTAGGATCACAAGTGACCCAAAGGTAACCCTGAGTCTTGCATATCACAAGCATACTAAAATATAACTAAGTAAATGGAAGCACAACTATAAAGGGAGTCAAAACAAAAAGAACTCCAAACGAAAATATATCTGAATATCCATGGGAAACAACCCCAAAACACTGAACACTAACTCTATGTAAGAAAGCCTCTAAAACTGATGAGCTGTTGTGATAAATCCCCAGCGAACTCTAATAATACTGAAAGACTGATAATAGATTGACTAAACTAAAGCATAAAGAAATGTCCTCGGACTATGAGGACTCACCACTGAAGCTGTTGAGTACGAACTGGAAATCGAGCTAAGCGCGGTTTGGATACTGAGCGCCTGAACCTACATCATGAAACGATGTAGCGCAAAAGTATGCGTCAATACTTTGAACGTACTGAGCATGCAGGATATAGATTCTAAGCTGAACAATTTAAGTTGTACAATATAAAATAAATACGGAAGTAGGTTGTACTGAAATGTAACTGAAATATGAGCTAGATGAAATGACCAAGTACTAATCATGAAGATAACATGGTAAATTATATATTGAAGTAAATACTGATAACATGGTCAAGCATTAAGAGTATGACTGTGGGAGCTACTGTTAACCAACATAAATCACGTGAGCTAAACGTGGAGTCCGATGTATATGCCCCATTGAGAGGACCCAATATACCTTGCAAGGGTATAAAGGCATGACTGTGGCGTGATCACTAAAACTGATGCCTAATAGAGGGGACTTCTGAACCTACGTTGGCACGTAGTTCTTCGACTTTGTAGGTACGCTGAACTTATCCAACTCGGTGCTAAGTTTACTCCCAATTGGGTATACAAAGCTAAAATACAACTGATATACTGAGTAGCTCAAAATACTGACACGCTATCTGGCAATGCACATAAATATACTGAAAGATATGACATTCAAATACTGGAGATTGATTTTATGACTGATCTGTCTAGCAAGTATAATTCATGGAATGCTGCTAATTAATACAAGCTAGGGTTCTGAGTTCTATACATGAGACTATGCAAATTTTCCAATAAAGCATGGTATTTAGATCATGGAAACTATAGCAGCTAAAATCATAATGAATATCAAAGATTATGGAAACCCTAGGTCTGAACAATTTATGAAAAATTGAAGAACTAGCTGAATTCTAGGGACCTAATGAGTTAAAGGAACCCACTAGTAAAATCCCATATACCTGGTGACGAAAACTAAGAAGAAATCCTTTGGATTTAGGGGCTAAACTTGTGGACCACCTCTGCTCGTTCATGGGAGAAACGGTCGCGTATTCCTCTTCTTTTGTTTCTAAGTTAGATGATTTTGGAAGAATGAGGGTTCTAGGTAGTTTCTGACTAGATTATTAGGCTTAGACTGAGTAAAACGACGTAGTTTAGGCATCTAACGACGTAATTTATGTGCCCAACGCATAGGGGAAAAGACCAATATGACCCAGACTTAAAAACTGACGAAGTGACTTCAAGACAGGCTTCACGGGCCGTGAAGCACTTCAAGGGTCGTCAAGCTTCATCTGCATGACAGTGTTTCACTAAAACTGGCATAACCTTTTACTACGAACTTCAAATAGGGCAAACTCAGTGGCATTGGAAAGAGGACTCAAAGACCTTTAATTGGATAGATGGGCAACCTAATTCATTTTGTGCTAAAAGATATGATCGTTTGAAGTTAGCCCAAAACTAAAAACCTGATCAGTCTCCTTCACGGATGACTTCACGGTCCGTGTGAAGCTTCGCCGGCCCTTTAGACGTCTGTGGCCCTTTTCCAGTTACCTTGGGTCACACCCCACCAACTAGGTGAGTTGTACGACTCACTTTACCAGCCATCAAGTCCACTACGAACCGTACGAGTCACCGTCAAGATGACACCCTGCATAGGCAGATCCTGGAAAGGACTCACGAGCTCCTTAAGGGGCCCATCTAGGGTGCCCTGAAGGGTCCATGGTCCAATTTGGGTTCATGTATTTTTTTCTATTCCCTCTTTTTAGCCTTTTTCAAATCTGAGATGTTACAATATCTCCCCCTTGGGATCATTCGTCCTCGAATGAAGTCTAAACAAGTTGAGTTTGGAGGAAAGAGTTGTAATCCCTACCAACTGAGTACTAGAAACTGATATCAAACTAAAATGAATTTTATGAACATGCAAATATGCTGAAATGCATGAATAACTGGGGGAACAAGATACGAAAACTGAATTTACACAAGATTAAACTGAGAGACTGGAGAGGAGCTATTACCTCAAGCTGAAACAGAATCGGAGGGAAAAAGATGGGGATACTTGGCCTTCATACCTGCTTCTGCTTCCCAAGTAGCTCCCTGTACAGACAGAATCCTCCATAAGACTTTCACTGAAGCGACTTCCTTATTTCTTAACCTACGAACCTGACAGTCAAGAATCTCAACTGGAATTTCCTTATTGGTGAGGCTATCCTTCACAGCCACACTTTCTAAAGGTACTATCAATTCCGGATCACCCACACACTTCTTTAACAAGGAAATGTGAAAGACTGGATGAACCACTACTAGTTCTGTTGGCAACTCTAATTCATAAGCCACATCACCAACCTTTTCAGGATTCTGTAAGAACCTACATATCTGGGACTGAGCCTCCCTTTCTTGCCAAATCTCATCACCCTCTTCATGGGTGACACCTTTAGAAAAACCCAATCATCTATTTCAAACTCTAAGTCTCTTCTCCTCACATCTGCATAGGACTTCTGACGACTCTAAGCTGTCTTTAGTCTATCTCTGATGTGCTGAACTTTCTCCATAGCCTCGTGAACTGAATTTGGTCCAACCAAGGCTGCTTCACCTATTTCGAACCAACCAACCGGAGATCTACATCTACGCCCATACAGTGCCTCATAAGGGGCCATCTGAATACTGGAATAGAAATTGTTATAATAGGTGAACTCTATGAGAGGTAAGTGATCATCCCAACTACCCTTGAAATCGATCACGCAAGCTCTCAGCATGTCCTCCAAGGTTTGAATAGTATGCTCTGCCTGACCATCCATCTGTGGATGAAATACAATACTGAGATTTACCTGAGTTCCAAGACCTTTCTGAAATGATCTCCAGAAATGAGAGGTAAATTTAGGACCTCTATCTGAGATGATAGACAAAGGAACCCCATGCAACTTGACTATTTCGTTGATGTAGAGTCTAGCGTAGTTCTCTGTTGAATCTGTAGTCTTGACTGCCAAGAGGTGAGCTGACTTAGTGACTCTATCCACTATCACCCAAATGGAGTCATGTTGTCTGTGAGACAAAGGTAAACCCGTAATGAAGTCCATATTTACCACTTCCCACTTCCAAATAAGAATGCTAATCTCTTGAGTCACACCTCCTGGTTTCTGGTGTTCTACTTTCATTTTCTGACAGTTGGGGCACTTAGCCAAAAAACTACGATGTCCCTCTTCATGCCGTTCCACCAATAGATTTGTCGTAGATCACGGTACATCTTAGTGTCACCCGGATGATTGGAATATCGAGAATCCTGAGCTTTTGTAAGGATCTATTACCTCAACTCACCCATAATAGGGACACACAAGCGACCCTAGTAACGAAGCACACCATCTCCCCCTTGGAAGAAAACCTCAACTCTCTACAGATGAACTGCACCTTTCAGCTGAAGCAATATAGGATCACTATCTTGTTTCTCCTTAACCTTCGCTACCAATGAAGAATCTGACCCATTGTGAACTATCACACCACCATCTGACGGGTCCATAAGGCAAACTCTTAAGCGAGCAAGCCGGTGAACATCTCTAGCTAATTCTTTCTTCTCTTCCTCAACATATGCTACACTACCCACGGATAGTTTGCTGAGGGCGTCAGCCACTACATTGACCTTACCCGGATGGTAGAGCACATTCATGTCATAGTCTTTGAGAAATTCGAGCCATCTCCACTGACAAAGATTCAACTCTTTCTGGGTGAACACATACTCTCTTATGATCAGTAAACACATAAACATGGACACCATATAAGTAATGTCTCCAAATATTTAGTGCAAACACGACGGCTGCAAGCTCGAGGTCATGAGTCTGGTAGTTCTTCTCATGGACCTTAAGTTATCTAGAAGCATATGCTATGACCTTACCCTGCTGCATCAACACACAACCAAGGCCGACCCTGGATGCATCACAATAAACCACATAACCGTCTGAACCCTTTGGTAGAGTCAAGACAAGAGCTATAGTCAACCTGGTCTTCAGTTCTAAGAAGTTTTTCTCACACTCATCTGACCACCGAAACTTGACCTTCTTCTGAGTCAACCTAGTCAATGGGGAAGCTATGGATGAAAATCCTTCTACAAACCTTCTGTAGTAACCGGCCAAACTCAAAAAACAAATGATATCAGCCGGATAGGTAGGACTGGGCCAGTGCTTTACTACCTCTATTTTCTGAGAATACACTCAGATCCCTTCGCTGGGTACAACATGACCAAGGAAAGCGATCGACTGTAACCAGAATTCACATTTACTGAACTTAGCGAATAGCTTGCGATCTTTGAGGGTCTGCAGAACCACTTTCAGATGAGTCGCTTGCTCTTCCTCATTCCAAGAATACATGAGGATATCATCAATAAAGACGATCACGAACAAGTCCAAATACTGCTTGAACACCCTGTTCATTAAGTCCATGAAAGCTGCAGGAGCATTTGTTAGTCCAAAAGACATAATTACAAATTCATAGTGACCATATCGAGTCCTGAAGGCTGTCTTCGGGATGTCACTATCTCTGATAAGAGCTGATGATAGCCGGATCTCAGATCTATCTTAGAAAAGCACCTAGCACCCTGAAGTTGGTCGAACAAGTCATCAACCATAGGGATGGGATATTTATTCTTGATTGTGCCTTTATTCAACTGACAATAGTGAATGCACATCCTGAGGGAACTATCTTTCTTACACACGAACAACACTAGAGCACCCCATGGAGAGATACTAGGTCTGATAAAGCCCTTATCTAGAAGGTCTTTCAACTGTTCTTTCAATTCCTTAAGCTAAGCTGGAGCCATTCTGTAAGAAGGAATTGAGATAGGCTGGGTATCAGAAAGGAGATCTATTCTGAAGTCGACTTCCCTTTCGGGAGGAACTCTGGGAAGAACTTTTGGAAAAACTTCTGGAAACTCATTCACCACTGGAACTGACTCAAGAGTCGGGGTTTCAGAGTTTGAGTCCTTAACCCAAACAAGATGATAAATATACCCTTTGGAAATCATTTTCGTGGCCTTGAGGTAAGAGATAAATCGACATGCAGTCACTGAGTTACTACCCTTCCACTCTAAGACTGGCTCATTTGGAAACTGAAACCGAATGATCCTAGTTCTACAATCGACAGAGGGATAACAAGACTGTAACCAATCCATGCCTAGAATGATAACAAAATCTATCATTTCTAACTCTATAAGGTCTGCTTAGGTGACTTTCTGGGAAACTGTGACTGGGCAATTTCTGTGTACTCGTCTAGCCATTACTGGGTCACAAAGTGGAGTAGAGATTCAGAAGGGTTCTGGGAGAGCTTCTGGACTGACACTGAAGTGTACTGCTATATAAGGAGTTACAAAATAAAGTGTAGCCCCTGGATCTAACAATGCATAATCATCTAAATCTGGTGATTTCTCCTGATCCTGACAACTAGCTATAGCATACAAATGGTTTGTACCTCTGTATGTTCCTGAAGTAGCTCCTCTCTAGGTATTTCTATCTGTTTGAGCTGCTGAAGAAGATTGGGCTCTATTTCCCTATTACCCTGACACTGAGTACCCTGAGCAATGAAATACTGAAAACTATGATTCCTGTGATCACTCCTATTTCTTGGTGCAGGTGCACTAGTTGAAGATGGAGTAGGTCTAGACGGCCTTGGCTAAAAAGATGACCGATGCCCATTCCCGGTCTTTTGTTGGCTAGTCTCATTACTTGTTGTCTTGGCCCTCTTGTTGCGAAACTATTCGCTATCCTTTAAATTATCCTCCTCAACTTGCTGCATGTGAATCATGAGTCTAGCTATGTCCACGTCCCCTATCAACATAGCTGACTCACCTTCCTTATTGGATAGGCGGGACAGCCTAGACACGAACAAACTCATCCTGCTCCTCACATCTGCCACCATCTCCGGTGCATAGAAGGATAGCTCAGTAAACTTGGGACTGTACTCATGCACACTCATCACTTCCTGTTTAAGGTTCATGAACGCTCTCACTTTATCTTCCCTTAACTCTCGGGGAAAGAATCTTCCCAAGAAAGTATCCTCAAACATAGCCATGCATAAGCACGAGTTAGAAGAAACTTTTATAGAGTTGAACTCTCTCGCACGAGCAAGAGTAAAAAGAAAGTGAGAAGTTCCTAAACGTCGTAACCTCCCAATTGTAGATGTGGCTCGCTTCACACCGACACGGCTTTTAGACACCCTTGGACTATTGAACCTGATGCTCTGATACAAATTTGTCACACCCCGACGCTACCCTCTAGACGTAACACCGGACCTAGGATCACAAGTGACCCAAAGGTAACCCTGAGTCTTGCATATCACAAGCATACTAAAATATAACTAAGTAAATGGAAGCACAACTATAAAGGGAGTCAAAACTAAAAGAACTCCAAACGAAAATACATCTGAATATCCGTGGGAAACAACCCCAAAACACTGAACACTAACTCTATGTCAGAAAGCCTCTAAAACTGATGAGCTGCTTTGATAAATCCCCAGCGAACTCTAATAATACTGAAAGACTGATAATAGATTGACTAAACTAAAGCATAAAGAAATGTCCTCGGACTATGAGGACTCACCACTGAAGCTGCTGAGTACGAACTGGAAATTTAGCAAAGCCCGGTCTGGATACTGAGCGCCTGAACCTACATCATGGAATGATGTAGCGCAAAAGTATGCGTCAGTACTTTGAATGTACTGAGCATGCAGGATATAGATTCTAAGCTGAATAATATAAGTTGTACAATAGAAACTAAATATGGAAGTAGGTTGTACTGAAATGTAACTGAAAACTGAGCTAGATACAATGACCAAGTACTAATCATGAAGATAACATACTAAACTATATATTGAAGTAACTGCTGATAACATGGTCAATGCATTAAGAGTATGACTGTGGGAGCTACTGTTAACCCTCATAAATCACGTGAGTTAAACGTGGAGTCCGATGTATACGCCCCATCGAGAGGACCCAATATACCTTCCCAAGGTATAAAGGCATGATTGTGGTGTGATCACTAAAACTGATGCCCAACAGAGGGGACTTCTGAACCTACGTTGGGACGTAGTTCTTCGACTTTGTGGGTACGCTGAACCTATCCAACTCGGTGCTAAGTTTACTCCCAATTGAATATGCAAAGCTAAAATTTAACTGATATACTGAGTAGCTCAAAATATTGACATGATATCTGGCAATGCACATAAATATACTGAAAGATATGACATTCAAATACTGGAGCATGATTTTATGACTGATCTGTCTAGCAAGTATAATTCATGGAATGCTGATAATTCATACAAGCTAGGGTTCTGAGTTCTATACATGAGACTATGCAAATTTTCCAAGAGAGCATGGTATTTAGATCATGGAAACTATAGCAGCTAAAATCACAATGAATATCCAAGATTATGGAAACCCTAGGTCTGAACAATTTATGAGAAATATAAGAACTGGCTGAATTCTAGGGACCTAATGGGTTAAAGGAACCCACTAGTAAAATCCCATATACCTGGTGACAAAAACTAAGGAGAAATCCTTTGGATTTAGGGTCTAAACTTGAAGAACACCTCTGCTCGTTCTTGGGAGAAACTGTCGCATATTCCTCTTCTTTTGTTTCTAAGTTAGATGATTTTGGAAGAATGAGGGTTCTAGGTAGTTTCTGACTAGATTATTAGGCTTAGACAGAGTAAAACGATGTAGTTTAGGCATCAAACGACGTAATTTATGTGCCCAATGCATAGGGGAAAAGACCATTATGACCAAGACTTAAAAACTGACGAAGTGACTTCAAGACAGGCTTCACGGGCCGTGAAGCACTTCAAGGGCCGTCAAGCTTCATCTGCCTGATAGTGTCTCACTAAAACTGGCATAATCTTTTACTACAAACTTCAAATAGGGTAAACTCAGTGGCATTGGAAAGAGGACTCAAAGACCTTTAATTGGATAATTTATGGGACACCTAATTCATTTCGTGCTAAAAGATATGATCATTTGAAGTTAGCCAATAACTCAAAACCTGATCAGTCTCCTTCACGGACGACCTCACGATCCGTGTGAAGCTTCACGGGCCGTTTAGACGTCCGTGGCCCTTTTCCAGTGACCTTGGGTCACACCCTACCAACTAGGTGACTTGTACGTCTCACTTGACGGGCTGTCAAGTCCACCATGAGCCAGATGGGTCACCGTCAAGTCGACCCCCTGCATGGGCAAATTCTGGAAAGGACTCACGAGCTCCTTAACGGACCGTGGTCCCCTTCACGGACCATCTAGGGTTCCGTGAAGGGTCCATGGTCCAATTTGGGTTTGTGGACCTTTTCTCGTTCCCTCTTTTTAGGCTTTTTCAAATTCGAGATGTTACAATTGCGAAGTGTCTCATTAAAAATAGATAAGTAATTTAAAGATAGCATGCAGTGCTCATATGTAAAAATAAATAAATAGTAAGGCATTATGAGATGTCTCATTAAAGACAAATGAGCTTTTCAAGAAAATTAAAAGAAAACATGCAATGCTCAATTATATCTTTAAAAATAAATAAATAATTAAAGCATTGTGAGATGTCTTATTAAAGACAAATAAACTTTTCAAGAAATTTAAAAAAATAGCATACAGTGCTCATATGCATATTTTAAAAATAAATAAAGAATGAAGGCATTGCAAGATATCTCATTAAAGACATATGCTTAAAATGTTTTATTAGAGGGAAGACTAACCCAACATATTTTATTTTAGAGTGAATAAACCCAATGTATTTTATTTTAGGGTGAATAAACCCAATGTATTCTATTTTTAGGGTGAATAAACCCAAAATGTCCTATTTTAGGGTGGACGAATCCAATATATACTATTTTAGGATGGAAGAACCCAATTTATCCTATTTTAGGGTAGAAGAACTCAATGTATCCTATTTGACGGTGGAAGAACCCGATGTATCCTATCTTAGGGCGGACGAACCCAATGTGTCCTATTTGAGGGTAAACGAATTCAATATATCCTATTTTAGGGTGGACGATCCCAACATGTCCTTTTAGAGGGTGGATGAACCCAATATGTCCTATTTTAGGGTGGACGAACCCAACATATCCTATTTGAGGGCGGAAAAACCCAATATGTATCCTATTTGAGGGTGAAAGAGCCCGATGTATCTTATTTTAGCGTGGATGGACCCATTATGTCCTATATAAGGGTGGACGAACCCAATATATCATATTTAAGGCGGACGTACCCAATATATCCTATTTGAGGGTGGAAGAACCCGACTTATCCTATTTCAAGGTGAATGAACCCAATGTATCCTATTTGAGGATGGATGAACCCAATATATCCTATTTTAGAGTGGACTAACCCAATATATGGTGCAAACTTACAAATATAAATTTTGGTTCAACGCAATGAGCTTGGTGTGATTTCTTTGCAGTAGCAAGCATTCAAAATCTAGTATGAAGAGCTTGTTGCAGTGCCTTTACAATATTGAATATTTAAGGTGTGGTACCTTTTGTAGTAGCAAACATTAATGGTACAGTACTTTGCAATAGTACATATGGTTCCCATAATTTGAGATCTTTAACTTCGATGAAAATTTGTTGCTTATAAAATCGTGTGCTTAAAGAAAAATATGAATTTCAAATTTGATTCTAGTTGATGTTGCACAATCTGAATCTTGCAAATTTTGCTTGATGTTGAGCTTTATGGTGTTATCGTTCAAGGATAACTAAAAAACAGCCTTTGCATTACTCAAAGAAAACTTGTTAGTATAAAATAAAATGGTTGTGTTGCATTGAACCATGAAGCTTTGACTTTGAATCTGCAAAGCTGTCCCAGTTTTTCCCTTGGGGAAATGGAGTTTTTATTATATTGAGACCGAACCCAACATAGGCACCTACGTATTCCACTATTAACAGGAATCAAGTCATACGCAGTTTATTACAAAAGTCTAGAAAGAATTGCAAAAGAGTAGATACTCCTTAAAGAAGGAGAATGGAAAATGATATTCTCAAGTTGTAAAGATAATGTCCTTGTTAATCTTCTTGACTGGTTGCATGCTTTCTGTTCAAATGCTTTGTTGCCAATTTTGATGGATCACCCTTACAATAATTGTGCTCGTGTTTAAGATATTACTGTTGTTGGTTGAAGACTCTAGTTGTAGCTTTATATTGCCTCTATCAATCATGCTTTGAATCTTGAATTTTAATGCAGGATAATCTTCAGTGTCATGTCCTTGAATGTTCAAGTGGTAATCACAACTTTTGGATGAATCAAAGTTTAGAGGTACATACTCAGATATGAATCCTTTCCTTGATTGCAGAAATCAACTTGCTCTCAATCTCTCAAATATATTTGCATATGGCTCATCCAAGGAGGTAAAGGAGAAAGATTTCACCTTCTTCTGTTGTCACGACCTAGATTGTGCTTAGTGAAACTTTTCTTTGCGAGGAGGCTAGAGATGCACATTGCAATAGGTTGAAGTAAAATGAGATTGAAAAAATTGATGACTTGGATGGTGCTGCGGATGGTACATTGCCATGAAAATTGAGTTATTTTCTCTCATTTTGCTTCGCAGATTTACTGTATCTTCGGTTGAAAGGTTTGATGGACAACTTGTGTTGTTGAGTTGTCTACAATTCTTCCTCCTTGAATATCATTTTCTATCTCTTTACCAATCTTAATCAAATCAGAGGATTTGTGTGCACAAGCTCTAAGAAGCTTATCAGAATATAAACCTTCTTGAATTTGGATGAAGATTGAGATAAATTCCTCGTCAAATAATGAAGGATGTATTTTTTAAGCTTCTAACCTCCATCGTATGGCATATTCTTGAAAAGATTCATGCAACATTTTCTTTATTTTGAGCAAATCGGCTATATATAGATCATCTCCATTATTGAACTCATATTTCTTTAAAAAGTCGCGAGTCATATCTTCCTATGTATATCATTTGCTAAAGTCTTGATTAGTGTACCAAGCAAGCGTTAATCTTGATAAACTTTGACTGAATAGTCTCATTCGTATGGCCTCAACATATCCAATACCAACTAATCTGTTGCAATAGTCCTTTAAGTGAGTGACGGGATTTCCTTTTCCATTGAAAGAATTGAACTTAGGTAGCGCGTCCCCTGGCGGAAGTTCAACATTTGGGTGCACATACAAATTTTCATACTTCAAATTCTGATAATTTCTCAAGCACAACTCTTCATCAAAAGCTTTTCTCAGATTGTGGAGCTCTTTCCCAAATCTTCATGGCAAATGGATTGGATATCCTTCTCACATCTAGAACAAGCTGCTACTTGGTCATGCTTGTTTTCTTTGAAAGGAAATACAATTATAGGAGGATGGGTATCTGACAACACAGTGACTTCAAAATTATTGGGATTGATAGTGCATACCATTGGCATTTGCGGAGATATTGTATAGGTAGAAGTTGGGTGAGGATATATGGTTAAATAAATATTTTGAGTTGAGCTGGAAGTTTTAGTAATGGTAGGAAAGAGGCTAAATGTAGTTTCCATATTTACCAAATTATTTCTTCGAACCAGATTCTTCTCACAGTCATCACTTTGTTCTTGCACTAATCTGATGCCGCTGTTGAATGCTTTCAGGTTGTCTTCCATTAAAACTCCTTTCTTAATGCAGATTTGCAGCCAAAATAGTGTTCAATGCTAGGCAACCTTTTAAAGAGAAAGATAAAACTATAAACACAAAAATAAAATGTTAGTGCATGAGAATATACATATGAAATAAATATTAAAATAATAAAACATTTAATAAAAAAAATTGATTCATGATTAGCTTAAGTAGAAAAGCAATGCTAGAAGGTACGACCCAAGTCATGAAATGAGTGGATGAGAATGAAGTATTTAGCTAGTAGGCTCTAACGCTGGAAATATGCAGAAAGGAAATTTGATTTGGAGTAGAAATATGACTTCAACTTGATTCTTATCCTTTGTAAACTTTGGCATGTTCCCAAGAATTATCTCGATTGCATACCAAAATTATGCCTCCACTTCATTCTCCTTCATCGAAGTAATACTAAAATTTTAAAATAAATCAATCAAGCCTCATATAGGCTGCCTACATATCCACTGAGGAAATGTCACATCTTGATTCTACACTCCAGCCGAGACACGATACCTGAAATCATAAGTGATCCCAAGCTAACCTTTGGCATAGTATATCTAAGCATATCATATGAAAACTAAAGCAGTGAAAACTAAAGCAGAAGCTATAAGTTAAAAGCATAACTAAATTAAATTCAAGAATAAGTCTATTACAACTTACTAAAGTCTGAAAGTATCTAAACATAATAAAATGATTTATCAGGAAAAGATCCTAGGCTGCCTGAAAACTAACACAATTGAAGTGAATAGCTGAAGTTCTTTGAATGCGAGGAGGACTCACCCCAATGCTGAAAGTAGAGGAACATCTTCCCATGAATATGAATCAGGGTGCTGAAATCTACATCATAAAATGATGTAGTGCAAAGTAGCATCAATACATAGAATGTATTGGTATGCAGGGTAAGGACTGAGATCAACAATTATACAAGTCACTGAAAGAATTATAAATCGGAGCATGAGTTATGCTTAAACAATAACTGAAGAACTGAGAGTCAAAGCTGTGATATATAACATAATATTACAGAACAAATGTATACCTGAGACCATCTTTTTTGAAATCATATCTCGAAGGATGTAAATCTAAAAATCATGTTATCTGAAAAGCTTATAATGATAATATTAAGAAAACATAAAATAAATAAAGTAAATCTTTTAGGTGGGAGTTTCTCTTAACCGACATACATCATGTGAGCTCATGATATACCAACTTACAATTCCAGTTAGGGCGGGCTGCCCAACACCTTGCCAGGGTATAAAACTTGTCTGTCTAATGTGGGTCCACTAATCTGAGCCTCTCAGGGCTAAATGGTCAACCGACAAAGCGGTGAAACATAATCCTACGGTGGCATGTAGTTTTGAAACTTGGGCTATCTAGAACCCTCATTCACTTGGTGCTAAATACTATTCCCAAAACATACTATATATATAGCTCATAACATAGTTATTAGCTTATCTAGAAGCTTATAGTGAGTCTTGCTCAAAAAAAAAAAATTCTTAAACTTATCTTGCTGTGAGACTATGCTCAAATCTGTGAGATGAAATTCAAATCATTCTTTCTAAAATCATACACAGAAATCTCTTTCTAAAATATCTTTTTCAAATCATGAAAAAGTTTTCCAGAACATGCATAACTTGTATAATCTCAATATAGATTTCATAATAACATAAGAACTTTAAAATTATGCTTTGAAATATAAGGTTCGTGAATCATAAATAATATTGTGTCAATAACTCATAAGAATGACCATGAAAAATAATACTAAGTATAAAAGGATGTACAATAGTCAAGAATCCATAATCATGAATAAATAATTCAAAAAAATTATGCAATTAGGGTTATAAATATGATAAATTTGAAAGTGGGTTGGATAACCCTAACTATGGAATTAAGATCATGAAAATTGAGAAATCTTGGACATGAAGGTGAAAGTATTCCTCATTGAAGTCCTACGTACCTTAATATGGAAGCTTGATGGAGAATCTTGAAAGATGAATCCTAGCCTTGGTGTTTTTTGAAATTCTTGAGCATAGGATTTTAGGAGGGAATGAGAGGGTGTGATAATGAAAAACTGATTTTCTACATGATTAGGGTCATTTAGATGACTCCCTAAAGGTTTTTAGGATAAAAATACCCTTAAAAAATAAATAATAAGAGCTGGAAGTCAGAATTTTATTCCAGCGGACAGTGAGGTCCATATTCACTCCGTATCGCAGACCCATCGCGGAGCTTCTTCCAGGTTAGAGTATCTCTAGTAAATCAGTCATAACTTTTTACTTCGAACTCGGATTGATGCAAACTTGCGGCATTGGAAAGAAGACTCATAGACCTTTAATTTGGAAGGTTATGGGCACCTAAATCTTAATATTCTAAGAGATATGGTCATTTGAAGTTTATCCATATTTGAACTCATGCGAAAACTTAGCTGATAGAAATATTTTTAACTTGGCTTGGTATTAGAGGCCCCTTATGACCCTAAATCACTTCCAATACTCTTGCTACACTTGGTAAAAGACATTAAAACACATAATCAAGTAGGACATTACACGGTTCAAGCTCATATACTTATGGCGAACGGTTCGGATTCTAAGAGTAGAGTTGGAAGGTGTTACAGGAAATCAAGTATGATGTAGTTCCAATTACATGCAAAATATATATATATATTGAAATCTCTAGTTTAATATGATTGAGTCCCTGTGTGGGCTGCCTACATATCCTCTAAGGAAATCAGATCAAGCATAGTTCGTCTTACATAAAAAGGAATTTAAAACAAGCAAATAATTGATCATTTAAGCTCACAAAAAATATATAATTGTTCTCAAAATATGCTACACAAAAACTAACTAATCTTCTCCATGCCTCTTAAATGTCATCTTTTGAGAAGACCCCTCGTACGCCTAATGGTTGTTCTGAATGAAACCATTTTTCATACTCTATTTGGCTAGATCATAATTACGTGCAGAAGATGCATGAAAGGGTAAATTTAGCACAATAATTCTTGACCCAACAATTGCTTGGCTGTGAGGAGGAACTTGATTGACACATTGTGGATAAATTGCTCGATTGTGACTTGACGTCGACATGACAGTTGAGAGTTGATGCCAAATAAACTTAGGGTGAGCTACATGTCTTTGAATGATCATGTCACTATCCAATAGCTTTTGGATCTCTTCTTTCAAATACTGGCACTCATCGGTAGTGTGACATAACATGCCTGAATGGAAAGCACATTATTTTGTTGGGTTAAAGATTGTAAAGGAATTTTACTAGGCTTCGGTTGTAAAATTCCTAATGATCTCCACTTTTCGAATATGAACAAAATTGGTTCACTCAAAGGCATGAAAGTTCAAGCTTTTCTTATTTCAATCACTAATGAATAAACATTTGACGCTTTAGTGATAGTTGCTTTCTTTTTGTCCTTGGGATGTACCTCATTCAAAATATAATGCCCCAAAGTTGATTATGTTGGTTTCTTTTGAGATTCATTTTCTTTAATTTCCTTAGGAGATCCCATAGATTTCCTTTTCAACAAACCACACCCTTTAGACGCACTATTAGAAGGCTCATATTTCTTAACAAAATCTTTGATCATATCAACCCAAGAGAACCATTTTCATGTATCTTGATTTGTATACCACACTAAGGCTGGCCCTGTAAGCGTCCTAACAAAAAGCCTCATATTAAATTCTTTATTTTGCCCTATACTTGCTAACCAATCAAGATATTCCTTCAAGTAATTTTAGGGATTACCTATCCCATCATACATTAGAATATCAATGCGATTATAAGGTATCTCGTTTTCATTTTCCATCTCAACCGAATCTGTGTCAAATTGTGAAGCAAGCCCTTTTGTGAAGGAAATTTGGTTAGTCTCAGTATTGAAATGTCTTCCACCATTTTCTCCATCTTTGCTTGTTTCACTTGAATTGTCAAATGCCTCATTCTATGAGAGTGGATGCATGTTTGAAAAGTGTTGAGCATTATAATTAAAGTTGAGTTATGCAGTTGCGCAAATAAGAGAGTATCCCTGTAAATCTTCATTAGATGAGTCCTTAAAGTCGTAACCTAATGAGTCTCCACTGGAAGAATTCTTAAGATCGGCTATCATTTCCTTGATGCCGTCAATTTCTTGTTCTATTTTTATCACTTTTTCCTCAAGCTTAGAAATTTTATCTTGATATGACTCGACTTCTTCACAGTCAAACTCATCTTCAACTAGATCAAACAAAGTCATGTGATGGGCCATATTGTCCTTCAACTTGTTTTTTCCTTTGATTCTCAACTTAAGTCAATCTTTGGAAGAAGAATGGAATACTTAGTAAGCGCAGAGTAAGTATACAAAAGGTCAAGAGTAGAGAATTTAAAAATCAACGGATCTAGTCCTATAAGGAATATGTTTTAAGAAAATAAATAAATAATAATACAAGCTCAAGATTAAATTGATAAGGAAATTATGGTGATTCGAGCGCACGAGGGTTGAACTTGATAAATCAAAGGTTTGCGAATGATTTAGAACACTATTTTAGTATCTAAAAAATTGGCAAGAGTGGAAACAATGTTAAATAATTAGAGACCTATGAGATTGCCCTCGACTCGCATGTCAAAACTTGAAATTAGTGGGTGCATAAAAATAATTTTTCACAACCCATAACAAGAGTGTCATAAATATTTTGAATTGGAGAAGTACTGCTTGAACAACAAATATCGACAAGTACTATTTGGTAAATTACGCAAATAAATTTGGACATCGATCAATTTATGAAGCAACAAACAACATGAAGATCAATGGTAAATTGAAAGAATTTGATAGCATAAGTAAAAGCTCCATTCCGTAGATTGAGTGCTAAAATGTTTCTACAAAATATGGAACTGAAGGAAAAATATTTTGTTGTCAGAAAAATAAGATTATATCCGCAAAGGAGGGACTTAGAAGCTTGAATTTTGGCATGAGTCTAGAAAGATTTGGAGTGAATTATTTTTTAAAAAAAATAAACAGACAAAATATCACCCCTGATGATGAAGAATTATGTCCATTTTTAAAGAGTAAGAAAAAATATAAAAGTGGTGCATACACAAGTATTGAAAGGCTTCAAAGGAAGAAATTCAAAGATAAGGACGAATCAAATTTGTTAAAAAATTTAAAAAAAGATCTTAATTGAGGACACTAAGAGTTTGCAAGAACTTAGAATAATTATGAGACTAAACAATGCTCTAGAATCATTAAAAAACCCTAAGCGTGAAAAATTATATTATTATATAAAATAAAACGTATGAACATGACATAAAAATTTGTAAAGATGCAAAAGGCAACCAAATAAAGAAAATAGATAAAGGCAAATTAATTTTCTCTTCTGAAAATAAGAAAGAACAAAGTTGATGTTAGTAATAATCAATTAAAATCACGTTGCAAATAAATTCATATAAGTCATATAGGAAGTAATCAAACAAATATTTATAAATCACATAACACAAGTATATTAAATAAAGCGTACTAATATAATGGTGACCTCTTTATGCCAGAGGTAGGCCTAACACGTATTTGAAAAATCAATGTGTCAAAATATGTCATTCCATTGCCCTTTAATTAATTAAATGAATCTATTCCCAAAATTAAATACAAAAATAGCCTTAAACTTCATTACATGTCAAAAAGAAAAAATAAAACTCTTCATCGCATCTACACATCTTTGTCCCATGACATGCTCGTGGTTTAATCTCCATAGGTTGAAGCCTAGGATCTTCATAGCTATCTGCATCACAAAAGGGTTAGTAATACTCTCCCTCCTAAAGTTTAATTAATTTAGAACAAATGGTCAACGTATATTTTGGCACAACAACTTTTCAAATAACGCACACATAAATGATAAGAGTCACTTGGGTCGTGAACCCACTTGGACATTTGGATAAAGTTGACTAATGAACTTAATATACCAAGGATATTAAGCCTCCTAAGCTTACATGATGCATGTACCTTAAAAAGGTTTTGGTTTAGCTCTATCCAGGGTAAATTAAGACTAGGTTTAATAGACAAAAGGTTCCCGGGTGGACAAGTCGAGTGAGAAGGCTATGTGGTCACACAAAAAAAGATCCGGACACACCGTGCATACGCCAACTCTCCTAAATTTTGAGGTTTTGAAGGAAAAATTTTGCGGGTGCGTAAAACATACCTCAGTGTATGTGTGGTAGTGTGAGTTTCCGTAATTGGAGGAAGTATGAACGGAATGACAATTTGTATAAAGCAATAATAAATAAACAATTTATATGAAGAAATAACAAATAAATAATTTATATCACATAGACATGATAATTAATACATCAAACAATTAAGGTAAATCAGGAAAATATAAAAAAAACCTTAATTATTAACTGAAGTCTGTTATGGCTTAGAACCTAACTTCCGAGTCACCAAACTATTATACCCCATTTTAACTCGAGGTCCAAATGGTATCCTAATTCACCTTTAAAGTAATTAGGTGGCGACTCTTTCAAATAGCAAAGAATCACCAATATGTTGTACACCGTTTGTACCTAGAGTTAAAATGGGGTATAATAGTTATAGCTATATATGACTTGTTGTCAAAACGTCTTTGAATTTGAAATGAGGTCTCATCTAAAAAAGAGTCTTGACTATTCTTAATAAATGCTAAATAGTTGTACCTTCTTAAGGTTTTGGTTTCCTATTTTACCATCTTTGTGGAAATAAATATGTGAGTTGTTTTGACATGTTTAAATTGCTAATACTTGTTTGACATTGCATAAGAGGTAGATTGAGTAAATAGATACATCAAGATTGCCCCCTTTTTTTCTAAACAATTTGTTTGTCTATAATAGTTAGTCTTTAATCTTGATGATTTTTTGCTTGCTATCCATGGTAGCATAAGTTATCTTCCCTTTTTAACATGCTAGTTTACTTGGTAAAGTCTCTTGACCTTAGAATTTTTTCTTCTTGATAGATAACCCTCCAAGGACTAGTTAATCTAATGAATATTCAACCCTCTATTACGTTGATTTATGAGTTGAAATCAGTCCATGTATGTGTCAATTGAGAGTATCATTAATTATTTATTTTTAACCAACAAGGGACGAAGCCCTAAATTTTATAAAAATAATTAAAACAGGTATGTTTAGACCTAAAATGGACAAAACTCAAAAATCTCTACAAAACAAAAGAAAATAAAATAAAAGTAAAAGGCGAATAAATAAAACAAAAACAAAAAAGTCATTTGGATGGTTCTTATTTGTAAGTTCAGAGAAACCCTAATTAATGCCTGAGAAGTCAACAGAGACAAAAGAATTTAATTGCAGAGTTAAGGAGCTCCATTTGTTGGTCTACTACGGCGTTCAGACGAAAAGATGAAGCTCTTGAATCCATTGATCTGCATCTAAGGTAACGAGTATGTATTTCAACAATGTGTTTTCTTATATTTGGGCAAACAATGTAAAACAAAATTGGCCAAATGTCTTTATTTTTATCCAAATAGTTCTTTTTCCTAAAACGTCAAGTTCTAAAAACTGTTTTTAAAAAACTAAATTTGGCCCCATAAAATGTAGAAAGTTAACAATTTTTAAAATATAAATTATTGAAACTTATCATATGAACAAATAATATATGTGACAGGCGAGTGTATCTCACTCCCTTAGGATAAAATCATATAAGGACACAGACTATCAAATATCCAAATTCAGAGGGGTAATTAAGATTACTAATAAATTAAGGGTTTCTAAGTAAAACATGCTAGAATTAGGGGTATTCTACCAAATAAAAATATCATGATAATGATTAAAATTTACTCTATTCGGATCTGTCATTTGTCAACCTAATTTTTTTATCTGGATAATAATAAATACACCTGTGTCAAATAAAGAAATAAAGTAAAACAATTTATATATTTTCTAATACATTCAGAATCTGAATAAAAATGAGTTTTCTTGTCATGCTCCGAGACTATACCCTGGACGTGGCAGGCACTCTAGAACCATTTTCGGTCCCCAAGAGAACCCTTGACCTATCTGACTACTTAGCGAAATACTTACTCAAGCGATAATAGGCTTAGAAACAGAATTTAGAACATTCAAATTCAAAGTAAATACTCAACTCAAACTGTCTGTAAAATACTCAATAATATGGGTATAATAGTTTACAAAACATCTCAAGGAAAAGTAAATATTGAGAGACTCCTCAACTCTATCTATTCATGAAGCGTCTATACTTTAATATGGATGTCGGGACAAGACCCACGACACCTTAAAATGACTAAACTGAAAAGAAAAGTGGAGTCATATGGAATGCAAGGAGACTCACCAAAAGCTAACTGGAGTGCAAAGTGATCTCAACGTGGCTCTTGTTGATGATCCTGAGCATATGTATCTGCATCATAAAAAGATGCATGTCAAATGGCATTAGTACATTGAATGTACGAATATGTAATAAAGCTGAATGAATAAATAACTGAATTGATAAGGCTAGAAGAATACTCACCTCAACTCAACTCAATACAAAGCATTGAAAGCTATAATAAGAGATGAAATATTTAAAGCTTCGTAAATAAAAGATGCTAACTCAAGTATGTGTATAAAACTTCAATAAATTATTCTTTACTCTTATTTGGAGATTCTCTAACCGACAACCATCACTATGAGCTACGTGATGATACATTGTCTCGCCCACGCTGCTAGAACTGTCCTAAACTTTGTCAGGGTATAGGACACCTCAACTAAGTGGATCCACTAAAACTCTGCTCGAAAGCAATAAGGAGTCGTCAAAAAGTATGATCCTTTACCCATGTTGGCTACATAGTTTTTGAGGATTTTGAGTTGTCTAAACTCATCCCTATATCGGTGCTCAATACTACTCACAATAAATATATATACTCATGCTCAAATATATAAAACATACTTTTTCTCAATTTGAGATAATTGCTCAAATTATCCTCTTAAAAGAGGTAACTGCTCTGAAGCATCTCTGAAAATTCTTTATGAAAAAAAAGGTTCTCTTTATCAATGTAAAAGTAATACATTTGGGAATCAATAATTTCCCTTAAACTTTACTCAAAAATCTTTCTTTAGACTCTACTCAAAACTCTTCTTTACTTTCTCAGAAAATCAGTTTAAGACAATTTTTTGGTTAAAAAGATTCTCAATAATAACTCAGTGAAGACTCAAATACTAGGGTTCATACTAAATAATATACATGAACAATCAACTCAAGAATCTCAATGCATAGCATATAGCAACTCAAAAATTAGGAATAGAAACTCAGAATTCAACAACAACTCATCTCAAGAATTATCATAACAAAGGATGTAACCCTAGATTATCTCTTACTATTAGAAAGTAGATGTAGGTCATGAGGACGAACTCAGTCCATCACTATGATTAGCCTTACATATCTGGAAGAACAAAGTTCTTGGCGAAATCGATGAAACTCGAAAAACGCTCGAAACCCCAGCATCTCCTCTTGAAACCTTGCTCTAATGACTTGAAGTATTAATGAATGTAAAAGAGCTGATTAAAACTATCTAAACCCTTAACTAAGTGTAAAAAGATCAGGGTTTAGGCTTAAAACCAATGGAGAAAATCTGAAATACCCTTGATTAAAACTGCTGAAGTGACTCTACGATTTGGACCTATGGTCCATAGGAATTCCTACGGCCCATACTGGTCAACCGTAGAACCAACTTCAAAAACCCAAAAATTGATCAACTTCCTATGGGTCCTTTCTACAGATCTTAGAACTTTCTACGGCCCGTAGGACCCTCTCATAGAACTTAATTTCAATCTCACAATCTCACCAAGTATGGATCACTTCCACGGAACCCACTACGACTCGTAGACCAAACAACGGTTCATCCTGTCAATTCGTAGAACAAGTTACTGAAACCTAAAAACTTAACACTTTCCACGAAATCTTTCTACGGCCCGCGGACCATTCTACTGTCCTTAGAACCCTTCCGTAGACCTAAACTTTCAACTCAAAATTGGCTAAGTCTAGACCAATCCTTAAGGTACTTCCTACGGCCCATAGAACTATCTACGACTCGTCCTGTCCTTCCCTAAGATACACTTTAGAAACTCAAATTTTCCAAACTCAACTCTTTTCCTATGACTCCTTTCCTACGGCTCGTAGAACTTCCTATAGTCTGTAGATAGGTTCCACAGAACCAGTTCTCAGCACACTTTTCTGCAACTTTTTCCTCTCCAAGTTTCGGGGTGTTACATGTCTACAAACCCAACTCCCTCTGCCTCTTCTAATTTTTCACCTTAATATATATATATCTATATATATATATATATTCTTCCTCCTCCTCTCCCTAAGATGATGACCATAGAAGTAATAAAAAAGCAGGGATAAAATGGGCAACATGATAAGTTGATGTACCAATGCATGTGTTGTAAAAGAAATATTCCTTCAAGCCAAGAATAGCGGCTCATACAAGGAGTCACTTCAAGGATGGTTGAGTTAAAGGAACCCCCCCCCCCCTAAGAAAACTGTTTGTGCTATGTTCCAAGTGAACTACAGAAACAAGGTTCTACTACCTTTCTACTTCTAGATTATAAAAATAGCAAAAACACTTTTCTATGGGGGATTCCTTTAACCCATTCATCCTTGAAGTGACTCCTTGTATGAGCTGTTATACCTTTGCTTGAAAGAAAGTTTCTTTCACAATGGATGCATTGGTACATAAACATACCATGTTGTCCATTTTGTTCTTGCCTTTTTGTTTCTTTCATGCTCATCATTTTATGAATAGGAGGAGTATATATATAAAGAGGAAAAAATTAAAATAGACATGAGAGTTGGGCTTGGAAACAACTCAACTTATATTCAGATTATGAATATATTAGAAAATATGTTGAATATTTTACTTTATTTCTTTATTTGGTAGTGGTGCATTTATTTTATCATCCCTATAAGAATAAATAAGGTCTAAATCACATATCTGAACTGAGTAAATTTTAATCCTCATCATGATACTTTTTATTTGTGAAAAACCCCTAAACTTAGCGTGTTTTATTCAGAACCTGTTGAATTATTAGTAATCCTAATAACCCCTCTGACTTTGGCTATTTGATAGTTTTTACCCCTACACGATCTCTATCACGACCCAAAGCATACCCTAGGTGTAACATGACGCATAGGACCCCGAGAAGCCCTACACAAGGCACTTAGCTTACATCATACAAGATAATAGAATTTAAAGGATTCAAAGAAAACATTTCATATTCCATAAGAATTTGACAAAGCGGAAGTCTAAAACATAGGTCTCAAAGCCATCTAATACATCATAATTAGGAAAGTGATTGGGACGTAACACATACATCACATAAAATGTCTGAAACGAAATGACATAAAGCAATAAAATGTCCAGTCCTCAAAACATGAGGACTCACCAATCTTCAAAGCCTGTGAAGAGTCAACTAGCCACGAGTATGGAAGTTAGGAGCGCCAAACCCTACATTAGTGAAACAATGTAGGCATAAGTATGCATTAGTATATTGAATGTACTAAGTTTGAGGCAATAAGCATAGACATATGCATGATAGCATGAACAACTTAAAAATGAGTAGGCATGGTCATATTGAAACATTTTGAAAACTTTATAGAAGAAATGACATGAAAATCATGAAAACATAGTCAAGTACATTAAGATAAAGGACATAAGAAAAGCTTTGAAGAAGACATAATCATTTTGTGGGATATTAGCTTTAACCGACAATAAGACAATGAGAGCTATATCATGGAATCCGGTATATCCCTCACACCGAAAGAAGGGCAACCTACTTGTCAAGCTAGGATCTGTACATATCATCATTTGCTAAAGTAGATCCACTAGCTAGGTCATTTAAGACAATCCTACGGGTGCACGTAGTCAGGGACAAGAGGTTGCTACTAGAGACTACTCTATTTGAGCCTCCACCTCAAAGCCCTCTCGGTGCTAAGCCTAAATCCCAATGGAATAGATAAAAAGTCAAATATCACTTTAACATAGGGAAAGGCAATGATCAATACCAATCCATACTTTTGAGATTAAAACATAGAATAGCTCCTTAAATATAATTCAACATGGATGAGAAAACCTTTCACCAATGGGAATTCTTTTGTGAGAAATACCTTTCACAATCATGATCATCATAACATGTGAAAAAAACCTTTTACAGCAACATTAATACTTTCCTTTCAAAGCATCATCAATTCATTCAAAGTCATTTCATAAAATATGCATATCTTCATAATTTCATAACTCTTCGATTCATGGGTTCATCATAGGATCATGGTTGAAAAGCATAATTTAGGCATGGGTAATTGCAATTTCAACTAAACATCATATATTAACATCAACTAATGCATTAGAATACTTAATCAATCATAATTGGATGAAACTCACATTTATTGAATTGAAATCCTAAGTTGATCAATTGGAAATTGAATAGGAAAATTGAAATCTTTGGGGAGCCCATGGAGGAAAGGACTCCATGGGTGAATACACACATACCTTAAGGCTAGAAGCTCAAAACAAATGGAGGATTAGAGACTTGGATGAACCCTAGCTCTTCTTCTTCTTTCTTAGTCTTGAGAGAATTTGGAGAGGATGAATTTGGTCAAGTTTAGGGAATTTAGGAGAACGAATTAGAAGTGGGTAATTTGAGGCTTAAAAGCTTTATATAGGGCTTAGGGTAGTAGACAAAATGATGTAGTATTGGTTTAAAACAATTAGGAAAAGACTCAAAAGCCCTTTCAAATAACTACCGACCCTCCCTCTATAGTTTGTAGGTCTTTCTACGGACCGTATTGGTTAACCGTAGAAAGATTTAGAGACTTTTGAAATTGGACCCATTTTGTCGGAATGGTCTACGGTTCGTATATGGGATGACTGGTGGTCCTGGTGAACTGTACAATGGGTATTGGGACTTGATTTTTGAAAGTTATTTTTTCACTTCCTATGGTTGCCATCTACGGCCCGTAAAAGCTTCTATGGTACGTAGTTGGGACCCGTAGACACAGACTTCAGCCCAAAAATTTATTTTCTTCCTTTTCCAAATCTCGAGGAGTTAAATCTCATCTTAAGAGAGTGAGATATACTCGCCTATCACATAGATATTTTGTTCACGTATCATTTTTTTTAAAAAAAACTAATAATATTATTCATTGTTTATATTTTTTTGGTTCAAATTTATAAACTAGATGGTAATTGCCTGTGCTAGCACGAACCCAATATTATGTTATAAAAGCTTAACTTTATTCTTATATGAAATTGTAGTGAAGAAAAATTGATGCAATACTATTAGAAAAACCTAAGCTGGGATAAGTCAATAATCCAAGGACCAAAACTACTATTTTCCCTTCTTTCATATCCGGAAGTATTATTTACATTCATACTAACTCCCTACAAATTGATAGAAAACACATTCAATCTTTCACTAACTCACTATATTCTTTCACCGCACTTTTATGAAGTTTCTCCATCTTTACCCAAACACATTTGTAAAATTATGAAATACTAATCAATTGTTAGTTCCGAAATCCTAAACAGACTATAGACATTGATATGAGCAGCAAGACAATTTTCAAAGAGATCATAAAGAACAACAAAGGGACCTTGTGAATCTTTCAAGATGTTATGGAATTTTCAAGATGCCTCCAAAGAGAGCATTGATGTCTCTAAGGTAGAACAAAAAAGTGACCTAATTTTTAAAAAAATAATATCCACCTTATGGGGTGAGGGATTAATGTGAATGACCTTTATTTTTTCACTTATAAAGAAAGGAAGACCTAATAATTGGTACATTTTTCTCATCAACTTCAGTGGACATTTTTTTCAATTTGCAGGCTATTGGGCTAATGTCAACCATGTTTACATTTAAGGATAAATTCTGAACCTAGTAGCACATCAATCTACAAACAACAAAATGACATGTTTTTAATACCTTTTATATGTTCACGAATACTTTGATTTCACTTATTTTAAGTCGAGGGTCTATCAGAAATAGTCTTTGTACCTCATAAATACCTCACAAAGAGAAGTGATACAATATCGATGAGCAAAAATGGAAAGAAACCCAAAAATCTAAGAAAAAAATTTAAAAATAGAACGAAGAGACACGAAATTAATTGACAATAAAATGTAGGGTTAATGTATAAGTACCCCCCGAACTATGACCGAAATCCCAACAACACACATTTGCTTATTTAGGATCCTATTACCCCCCCTAAACTATTTTAAAATTGAATAAATACACACTAAAAGCTAACGTGGAATAGCAAGTGATGAGTGAAAAAATTGGACATATGTCCTTTTTTAATTGGTAACTTTATATATATATATATATAATTATCTTCACTTCTTTTTTTATAAATATTTATTTTAATTTCTTCCTCACTTTAAAATTTTTATGTTTTTTCTTTCATTAATTTATTATCTTTTCACTTTTAATTATTTTTTAAAATTATGTGTTTTTTTAAAAAAAAATATTAAAAAGCTTCCTTTAAATTTAACGTTTTAATTTTTTTACGTTTTATTCGATTTTATTTACTTGTTTTGATATCTTTTTGAAATTAACTTATTTTAAATATAAGGCATTTGGAATTAAATTTTAAATTAAATCAAAAGGAAAGACACAGAAAATAAAAGGAGTAAATAAAATTAATAGAAAAACAAAAGAGAAAATTCAATGAATGAAGGTAAAAAAAAATTTAAAAAGTTTAAATACAAGGGAAAAATAATTTAAATTATTTGTATCAACTTAATTTAAATACAAGATAAAGAAAATAAGAAGATTTTTAAAAAAAAAATTAGAAATTTTTAAAGAAAATTAAAAGAAAATATTTACACACGTGGCAGACGGGTGTTGTATAAACACAACCAACTTACATGGTTGAAGGTTCCATGTTAGCACAAAAGGTGCACGGAAATATGGATAAAATGAGTTCAGGGGGGAGGGTAATATGAGCCTAGTTAAGTTAAGGGGTACTTATGTATTATCTCTAAAATATGTAAAAAGATAAAACCTTCAACTAATGAACCAAAACACGCACCAATTCTATAAAGATAACCCTCAATAGGAATGCTTCCTCAAGCAAGCAAAGCCTACCAACAGTATTTAGCAACAACAGACACTGTGTAATGAAGAGTTTGAGAGTAAGCATTACACAATCTCCAAGATGATTTTTTTGCAAAAAAGAAAATAGATCATCCATTTTTCTACCGCATATCCTATCCCCATAAACTACCAATGAGACTACACTGGGTATGTTGTAATTGTATATATTCACAAATAATGTTGTATAAGTTGATAAAAGATAACAATCAAATAGTTGTTCAGACATGAATTTTCTGACTATGTTTTTGATAATTGAAATGCTTACCAATTGAACATCCTTACTGCATTCCACAAGAAAATATAGTTACTATAAAATGAAGTTGGAACAACGGTCTATGACATTAAATTTCAAGTTAGGAGAGTGGATGGAGGTAGAGAAGATGCATACAAACAAATTAAACAACCAGTGACACTCACACTACTCTGCCAAATCTGTCACCATATGCAACCATGCCGCAAGAGGATTTGTCAATCACATAGTTTGGTCTCCTAGAATATGGCGCTCTTGGGGCGTTCTATTTGATTGTATGAAAAGGCTCAATGAATTGGGATCTAATCATTCAATTTTCAAAGTTCTATTCCAAAAGATCATTGATTTTCTTATATCAATACATAAATTTCACCTAGCTAAAATATTTTTTTTATATTAAATAAAGATTAATAGAGACTGCTAATTACTCTTGGAACAGACAATACAGAAAATTACCTTTTAATTGAAATATTACAGAACTGGATGAATAGAGAGCTACCACAATGAAACACATTAAGTTCAGTAATTAAAAAACACAAAATACAGTTAAACAATGAAGTACTAGTAGCAAACAACTAAAACTAAAGAGGTCCAGAAAAAGTGAGAAATTACACCAATCTAAGTGGTAGGAGCAGTCATGTTTGCGATTACTAGATCTACCAGTATGGTCATGATTATCTCGGATCATCTAAGATGGAAACAAATATAGCTCTAAAATAATAATCGTCCATACTCTTTAAGTGTGTACATAACCAATGACTGCTATCAGCAAGAAGATTTCATAAAAGGTACAGAATGTCATTCAAGCGACAACCTTAAAATTTCAGTTTCTATGAAGTTGATCAGTCCTAATTTTACATGTTCTTTTATAAAGGTGCCCAAATGTTTTTTTACAATTATGAGGTCTCTTCATAGTTTTAACAAGTGCTTTTCATTGTGATTTTCTACATAATAAGACTACTAAAAGTTTTATAACTAAAGACCATGCAGAGACATCATATTGCATAAAATTGAGATTAAGACTCCCTAAAATTCTACCATATACTCATTTACTATTGATCCTCAATAATGCTCATTTCATTTACTGGTGCAACTGGTTTACGAGGGTAGGTACGGGCCATACTCAGTCCCATGGCCCGTAGATAACCAATCATGGATTGATGGTTGAAATCTGGAAAATGTCAAGTCTCAGATGACTTTTTACGAGCCAACATAATGGCTCGTGGATAGGTATACGGACCATAGTCTGGTCTCATGGATGTGAGCTTCAGAAAGTAAGGATGTCAGTGAATTGGTTTATACGGATGGGTTGTATGGACTGTAGAGTGGAAGACTGGCCGTGATTCTTGCTTGTGGATTCAAGTTTTAGAAGATTTGGAATTTCTGCATGTTGGTTCCACGGTTGGTCTCTATGGATCGTACAAGGGAGTACGGACCATAAAGGTTGGCTGGTGGTTGGAGATCAGAAAGTTGGGGTTTTCAGTACTTGGTCTACGACTAACCAGTACGGCCTGTGGCCCCTTGTACGGACCGTACATGGTGTATGTAGATGCGAATCGGTAGTTTTACTTTAGGGTTAATTGGGTCTTTTCCTAATCATTTTAATCTTAAAGTACATCATTTTGGGGTTATTTAGAAGACCTACAACCGTTTCTAAGGCTCAAACCCTCCACATTCACCCTTATTCTCTCAAGACCTCAAGTCTGCTTCTCAGAGTTCTCTCTCAAGGTGATTCTAGGGTTCTTCAAGTTCAAGTCTTCTTTCTAGATTTCAGGCTAGGGTTTCCTCAAGGTATATGGGAAGTTCAACAATGGGTTTCTCTTCACCTATTGAGTTTCAAGAAAACCTTAATTTCTACTAATTATTTCTACCCAATTTCTAGGATTTTCATGATTCTTCCATGTGTTCATTTAAAGTTCTCTCCATGAATGATCTTATTATTCATGATTTTCTTCTTTTTTTTATCATATTTAAAAATTTTCAATGATATTTTTATGAACTCATGTCATATGAGTATTTTATGATATGATTCAAAGCTATGTTGATAGCATACATGATGTTATGAAAAGATTTATCAATGAATGATGCTTTCAATTGAATTATCAATTATAATTTATGAAAATTGAGGGTTCCAATTGAAGTACCTCATAAGATGAAAGAATGATATGATTTGACATCTTTCGAATGAAGTGCCCTTTTTACTATGAAAAGACTATCATGATTTTGATTCTTTTGATTAAGTGTCTCTCATTAATATGTTATGAAATCATGATTTTAAATGAGCTATTCTTATGATATTTTATGAATGATTTTGTATTACTAGATTCTTACCATTTCAAAGACTATTAATATGATTGTGCTTATGCATATTTTTCGTTGGGAGTTTACTTAGCACCAAGTTGGACTAGTGGTGATTACCCAGGTCCCAGAACTACGTGTCCCCGTAGGTATGTCCCGATTGGACATTAGCTAGTGCATCCACTTTGGCTCATGATTATGGTATCTACCTTTTTAAGTAGGACACTCTCTTTTCAGTGTGGGAGCAGTACTCTAAATTCCATGTTATAGCTCTCATAGTTTATGTCGGTTAACGGTATCTCCCACAATGCTTTATGAATTTCCCAAAGACTTACGTTATGATTATAATTTATAGAAGAATGCATAACCCTATACTATGTTTTATGAAATCATATGATCAAATTTATGTTATATTTACTTGGTCATTGCATTATCATGTTTTCAGACTTATCATATTATACTCATGCATCCTTCCCCATATTCAGTATGTTCCGAGTACTGACCACATACATCTCTTGTGCCTATATTATCTTATAATATAGGATCAGACGCACCTCACTCAGGTCGAGGTTAGCATTGGATCCTATCAGCTTGCTCAGGATTGGTGAGTCCTCATGGTTCGAGGGCATAACACATATTTTCTTTTATGTCATTTCAGACTTCAATATTCAGATTGTTCAAGTGATCTAGGCCTTGTCCTAATCACTTATTATGTAGTAGAGACTTGTTGTCACACATAGTATTTTTCTATGTTTATGGTTTTGTAATCTGATTCAATATTATATGAGATTTTCATTTAAGACTACGATTCCACTTATCTCTCTCTTATGTTATGTCGACTATATTAGTGTCATACTGTGTCAAGTGATTCGGTTAGAGTCTTTCAGGATTCTATTCACCATGTCACATCTAGGGGGTAGTCTTGGGTCATGCAATTTTATGGGCCGATATTCACAGGGTTGCAATGACTATGGGGAGCTTGACCATTGGTCCAAAGATTGTCCTTGGCAAGGGGCAATTGCACCTACTCCACTTCTAGTTAGGCCAGTTGCACTTGTAGCACCTCTAGATAAGGGCGGTGCTCAGGGTCTAGACCGGTGAGGAGGTCATCAGGGAGGACCCCGGGAAGGCAGGTCTAGTGGAAGGACTGATGCTTAAGGCAAGGGCGAACAGGCCCATCTTTATGTAGCTCCAGCGAGGTAGGAGGCCAAGGCATCATAGGTATGATTCTTTTATGCCATCAACTCACTTTTGCTTTCTTTGATCCAGGCTCTACTTTTTCATATGAATCTGTGTATTATGCATCCCACTTGAGTATGAGTTCGAAGCCTTTGGCAGCATCGTTGCGTGTTTCAACCCCGGTGGGTGAGTCTTTGTAGTGGATCAGGTATTTTGATCTTGTTTGGTGACTACCTAGAGGCATGACACCCCGACTGACCTTAGTTTGCTTGATATGTTCGACTTAGATGTTATTCAAGGCATGGACTAGCAATCCCCCTACCATGAGGTCTTGGATTGTTTTTTTAAGACCGTTACCTCAGCCATACCCGACATCTCTTCGGTGGTGTGGCAGAGCTCTTATATTCGCACATCAGCTGGGGTTATCTCTTTTATTCAGAGTCAGAGGTTAGTGGCTAGCAGGTGTTTAGCTTATTTGTCTTATGTGCGGGATGTGAGTAGGGAGGTTCCTTTGGTTGATTCAGTCCCTATAGTTTGTGATTTTGTGGATGTATTTCCTACTGACCTACCTGGCCTTCCCCTGGAGCGTGATATTGACTTTCTTATTGACCTTGAGCTAGGCACTCATCCTATTTCTATTCTGTTGTATCGCATGGCCTCCACAGAGCTCAAGGAGCTCAGTGTTTAGCTGCAGGATCTCTTGGGTATGGGATTCATTTGGCCTAGTGTGTCGCCTTGGGGTGCCCCAGTCCTATTTATAAAGAAGAAGAATGGGTCTATGTGGATGTGTATTGATTATAGGTAGCTGAATAAGGTGTCGGTGAAGAACCGTTACTGATTGCCTCATATTGATGATTTGTCTAACCAACTTCAGGATGCCGCGGTGTTATCAAAGATTTACTTGAGATTCGGTTACCATCATATGAGGATTAGGGTCGTGGATATCCCTAACACCACAATTAGGACTCGTTACGGCCATTATCTGTTCATAGTGATGTTTTTGGGTTGACTAACGCTACTGCTTCCTTTATGGACTTGATGACGCATTTGTTCAAGCCATACCTTGATTCCTTTGTCATTATGTTTATTGATGACATTTTAGTATACTCACGGAGCCGGGGAGAACATGAGCAACATTTTAGAATTATGCTCCAGATTTTGAGAGATCAACGACTTTATGCCAAGTTCTCAAAGTGAGAGTTTTGTCTTGAGTCTGTAGCATTCTTTGGGATCATGGTGTCCAAGGATGACATTATGATGGATCCAAAGAAGATTGATTCTATTCATGATTGGTCTAGGCCCACCTCTTATACTGAGATTCGGTGCTTCATCGGATTAGTAGGCTACAGACGGTTTGTAGATGGTTTCTCTACTATCGCAACATCTTTGACCCGATTGACTCGCCTTGATGTTCCATTTGAGTGGTCTGAGGAATGTGAGTTGAGCTTTTGGAAGCTCAAAAAGCTGCTTACCGTCACTCCTATTTTGATTCTTCACGTTGAGAGGAAGGGCTTCACGGTGTATTGTAACACATCCGGCATTGATTTGGGTTGTGTATTGATGCAGTGGGGTCGGGTTATAGCTTATGCACTGAGGCGGATTATGATGCGCGAGTTCAACTACCCCACTCATGATTTGAAGTTGGCGGCGGTAGTTTTTGTGCTTAAGATTTGTAGGCCCTACTTGTATGGGGTTCGATGCTAGATATACATTGACCACATGAGTCTTCAGTATATTATGAGCTAGAAGGACCTTAATTTAAGGTAGCGCCAGTAGATTGAGCACCTGAAGGACTATGACCTCTCTATTCTATATCATCCGGGCAAGGTGAATGTAGTAGCCCCCAACTAGAAAGGGGCGAACACCGAGGATTTATACAAGTACCTACTAATTATATATACTAAACTTATGCCAAAGCTATAGACTCATAAGCAACATAACATATACAAAGACATATACTAAAACATAGATAAAAAAGTGCTCACTAGGCTACTTTACAACGGAAATAAAACTAAGTCTAAGAAGCCTCTAGAGAGTATGCATCTGAAAATCTAATAATTTGTCAGGATAGGACCCCGACATACCCATTCTAACATATGTACATACATTGAAAAACATAGGCTCTAAATATCTGATAGCTCCGGGTAGAGGTAGAGCTTACCAACTGCTACACAGAAAGTCTCCGGTCTACTAGAAATATTTGTTGTCGTGAGTACCTGAGCCTGTATTGATAGAAATGCAGCGCCACAAAAATAGGGACATCAATACATATAAAACATGTACTGCATGTAAAGCAAACATAATAACAATTAGACATGTAAGATTGCTCAAATGAATCAAATATCAAGATAGGCAAATCTGAGCATATGTATGCAAGAGACATAATCCAAAAGTAGAACTATGACCAATCTCAAGGGTCCTAATCTAACATTACATGGTTTATTCATTTATATATATATATATATATATATATATATATATATATATATATATAGTATGATTAACCATTTTCAACTATATTCCCCCGATATCACACCTATGCATTAGTGTTTACTAGTTGCAAACGTATTTTAAGTTTTGGGGTATAACATTATCCCTCCCTTGGGATCATTTGTCCTTGAATGAACGCAACACCTTAAGATGATTCAAACTCTCTTATTTTACAAAAAAATTGGCAAAGTTTGCTTTTTAAATAGGACTATCCAAAACCTGTCAGCTAACCAAAATACATACACATTGCTTCACAGAGTATTACAACAAAACAATATGCAACGGATATCCACAAGGCTCTGCTTGGCCTTATATGAATGGAAACTGCACTAACTAATATAACATACCTTATATTGTGGACATCTCAACTCTGAGGAACATATGGTGTTTGTATCAAGTACCTGAACATATAACATATAGTTAAACAGTATTATAAAGTATGGATAAAATTGATACTCGAATGAAAGGAGTTATGACTTTAAGAACCTTTGGGCGGCCACTGAAATAAGTGGGGATACTTAGCCTCTTGTCAGCCTCCGCTTCCCAAGTGGCTCCTTCTACATTCTAACTTCTCTAAAGTACCTTGACTGATTCTATGTCTTTGGTCCTCAACTTCCTAATATGTCATTCTAATATTGCCACTGGACTTCCTCAAATGATAAGTCTTCTGGGAGGTCCATACCTTCTATTCGAATAACCTGTATAGGATTTCTCAACCATTTGTGTAACATAGACACATGGAAGACCGGATGTGTTGCAGCTAACAATCGAGGAAAGTCCACTTCATAGGCTACCTGGCCAATTTTGCGTATAACTTTTTATGGCCCAATATACATAGGCTCAACTTACCTTTCCTCCCAAATCGCATAATGCCCTTCATAGGTGATACCTTTAAGAATACCCAGTCATTAACTTGGAACTCTATGTCTCTACGTCGCACGCCTGCATATGAATTTTGTTAGCTCTGAGTAGTCTTAAGTCGATCTTGTATCAACATTACTTTTTCAGCGGCTTTGTTAACAAGGTCTTGTCCTAATATTTGAGTTTCACCTACTTCAAACTAACCATTAGGCGATCTACAATGTCGCCCATAAAGAGCTTCAAATGGAGCCATGCCAATGTTGGAATGATAGCTGTTACTGTAGGCAAATTCTACCAAGGGAATATGGAATCATGTCTCTTAAAAGACAAAGGCAAACTTGCAATGAAATCCATATTAATTGCGTCCCATTTCCATATTAGAATGTCCATAGTCTGAGCTAGGCCATTGGGCCTCTAATGTTCTGCTTTAACTTGTTGGCAATTGGAGCATTGTTCCACGTAGACCTCCACCAGTAGATCTCCTTAAGGTCATGATACAACTTTTTGGAACCTGGATGAATTGAGTGTGGGGAACAATGTTCTTCATCCATTAATTTCTTCCTCAACCCTTCTATATCAAGAACACATCATCTGTCTGGTGTCTCAAGGTGCCATCTCTTGCTAACTAAAATGCATTAATTCGGTACTCTCAAATCCCTTCTCGATACTATAGCAATATAGGATCATCATACTATTTTACTTTCACCTATGCCACTAATGATGATTCTATAGTATTCTGCACAACTACTTCTCTATCTTTGGATTCTAGAAGTCAGACTCCTAGGCTAACTAATTTGTGAACATCTCGTGCTACTTCCTGTTGTACACGTACTAAATGTACTAGGCTTCCCATAGATAGTCTATTAAGAGCATCTTCTACCATATTAGATTTGCCTAGGTGGTAGAGAATGTTCATATCATAGTCCTTCAACAACTCTAGCCACCTTTTCTGCCACAAATTCAAGTCTTTTTGCTTGAAGAGATATTGGATACTCTTATGATCTAAAAATATATCAACATGTACCCGATAAAAATAGTGTCGCCAAATCTCAAGCGTAAATACCAGTGCGGCAAGCTTGATATCATGAGTGGGGTAGTTTTGTTCATGTTTCTTCAATTGCCGAAAGAGTATGTTATAACCTTCCCATGCTGCATCAAGACACACCCTAGCCAATGCCTGAAGCATCACAATAAACTGCATACCCTTATGTACCCTCTATTAAGGCCATCTATCCTTAAGCTCTTAGAAGATTCTTTCACAAGCATCGGACCACCAGAACTTCACTTCCTTCTACATAAACTTTGGTGTTGGTGTTGAAATAGAGGAGAAGCCCTCTATAAAACTATAGTAATATCCTTCTAGCCCCAAGAGATTACGTACCTCCGTCGGAGTAGCAGGCTGAGGCCAACTCTTTACAGCCTCAATCTTTTAGGAGTCTACTCTAACGCCTTCACAGAGACCACATGGCCAAGAAAATCCATATAGTTCATCCAGAACTCACATTTAGAAAACTTGACATATAATTGGTGCTCTTTGAGTGTCTTTAGGACAATTCTCTGATTATTTGCATGTTATGCGGCATCACGTGAATATATCAAGATGTCATCTATAAATACAATTACGAACATATCAAGAAAGGGTTTGAAAATCCTATTCATCATATCCATGAAGGTTCCTGGGGCATTTGTTAGTCCAAATGATATGAGAAGGAACTCAAAGTGTCCATATCTCGTATGAATGGTTGTTTTGGGAATATCTACTTCCCAAATCTTCAGCTGATGATATTCAAATCTCAAGTCAATCTTTGAAAATTATTTAGCTCCTTGCAGTTAATCAAATAAATCATCTTCCCTTGGAAGGGGATATTTGTTCTTTATCATCACTTTATTAAGCTGCCTGTAATCTATGCACATCCACATTATACTATCCTTCTTGCATACAAATAGTACTGGAGCACCCCAAGGTGATATGCTAGGCGAATGAAACCTTTGTCAAGTAAGTCTTTCAACTTCTCCTTTATCTCTTTCAACTCTGTTGGTGTCATTCTATAAGGTGGAATGGATATATCTTGGGTACTGGGATCTACACGGATACCAAATCAATCTCTCTTATTGAAGATAGTCCAGGAAGTTCATTAGGAAACACATATAGATATTCATTCACAATGGGCACAGATTGAAGAGACGTCACATGTTTCTCGGTTTCAAGGTCTCTTACTTGGACAAGGTAATATAAACACCCTTTCTTTATAAGATTTTGTGCCTTAAGATCGAAAATAAACCTTACTCTAGGCGTCATAGCATTACCCCTCCACTCTAGGACTGGCTCACCCATGAAATGGAATAGAGCAATCTTAGCTCGGCAATCAATTGTAGAATAACAAGAGGACAGCCAATCCATGCCCATAATGACATAAAAATCTACAATTTCTAGCTCTATCAAATTTTTCAATGTGTCGGGGCCACATACTCTTACTAGGCACCTGTAATAGACTTTTTTAGCTATAATAGACACTCCTACTGGAGTCGATACTGCAAATGGCTCACGTAATAACTCTGGCTCTACTCCAAATTTCTTAGCAACGAATAGAGTAACATATGATAGGGTATTCCCTAGGTCTATCAATGTATATACATCATAAGAGAAAACAAATAAGGTACATGTACCCATATCTGGGATGCCTCAAAATCTGGTGGACCTGCTAGTGCATACATCCGGTTTAGGCTAACTCCAGAACTAGATCCTCTACCCCTGCCTGTACCTCTCCCTGCTAGTGATTGAGGGCCACGTGATGAAGAAGGTGCATGTGATGAGGATGCTCGTGCAGAGCCAGTATACTGTGGCCTATCACCTCTACCCGCAACTCTAAGCTTGGGACAGTCACATATCTTATGACCCTCAACTCCACACCCATAACAAGCAGTAGAGCCATATCGACACTCTCCCAAGTAACACTGGCCACAGTGTCTGCAATTAGCTCGAAGTGGTAATCCTGGACTAGCACCTCTCTGATAATGGGGCCTGGTGCCCTCAAATTCTGACTTTGCTCCTTCCTGGGTCTCGATGACTGAGCTGGGGCACTAGCTATTGATCGTTCTACTGAATGAGCCTATCCAAGTGGACCTCTACTAGAGTAATCTCTATCATTTCCCTGAAATATTCCAGCAGTCATAGCCCTCTTATTTTGTTCATTTTTCTCTCAGCCCTATGATTTTGTATATAGTCTTCTATTTGGTAAGCATGTGTCATAAGTCTTGCAATATCCATATCTCGATTTAATACAACAACTGTACAAGAACCAATCAAATGATCTCCAAGTCCACCCACGAAGCGATGCATCCTTGCATTGTGGGTGTTAACCATCTCTGGAGAAAATCTAGCCAACTGAGTGAATCGCATGCTATACTCACTGACGTTGAGGTTGTTTTATCAAAAATTTAGAAATTTATCAACCTTCGCTTCCCTAAGCTCCAGTGAAAAAAAGTGCTCCATAAAGGCCCTAGAGGACTCCTTCCAAATTGTTGGAGGAGCATTTGGTCCCTGGAATCCACCCACATCTCGTACCAAGCGATGGTGACATCTTTCAGCTGATAGGAGGCTAATTCAACTGCCTAAGTCTCAAAGATTTGTATGACCCTAAAAATTTTGTTGATCTAAACTATAAACCTTTGTGGGTTCTCTGTCACAATACATCTTGTGAACACTAGGGGATTCATATAGAGGAATTCACATACTTTGGATCTAGCTGCCTCTCCCCGAATAGTACTGTTACGCCCCAAGCCTACACCATGGACGTGACCGGCACCCGAGAACCATTTCTGATCCCCAAGCAAACCCTTGGCCTGGCTAGATGACTTACATGATTCTAATCAATACGTGGAAGCTTAAAATAGATGAACATTTAGACATAAAAAAAAGTCTTAAAATACTGTCTTGCAAATACTTAACATAAGTCATACATTAAATAACTATCCTGAGAAAAACAATGGAAACACCTAAATCTGTCTATCTAATGAAGCCTCTAACAATGTAAGATAGATGTCAAGACAAGACCCACGACAACTTAACAAAAGCAGAAAATAAGTGTGAAGCCCTCCGAAAAGCAAGGAGGCTCACCAAAGCTAGCTGGAGTGCAAATGGTATCAACGAAGCGCCTGCTGATGACCATACCCTAAACACCTGTATCTGTATCATAATAAGATGCAGGTCGAATGACATCAGTACATGGAATGTACGAGTATGTAATATGGCTAGATTGAACTATAACTGAACCGAATGACTGAGGGCAACTCAACAGTATATCAATACATGAATAAGACATGAAAACTCTTTAAGCTTTACTATAAGATATGCAATAAAAGCAATATGAAAATAACATACTTTACTTGTGGGGAGTTTCTCTAACCGACAACCATTACTATGAGCCTAGAAATGATACAATGTTTCACCCACGTTGCAAGGGCCATCCTATACCTTGCTAGGGGTATAGGATGATATTGTGACTATGGATCCATCTAATAGGCCTTCTCAGAGCTGGTGAGGAGTCGCATGAAGAATCAATGCTATCCTATGCTACGCTGGCTACGTAGTTTTATAGGACTTCAGAGTCATAAAAGACTCTAACCCAATTCGGTGCTCGATAATACTCTCAAAATAACTGATATAACTTTATGCTCAATACACCCTTTACAAACAAGGGACTTTTTACTTTACTGATGTACTTTTCAAAACTTTAGACATAATACACCCTTTAACAAAGAAGGGACTTTTTACTTTATTGAAGTACTTTTCAAAACATTAGACATACTTGCATCCTTGAAACATGAACTTATGAACTTACCTTTCAAACCCAATAATCAACATAGAAACATATATATACGTATATATAAATAACGTTTGAAGCTCTTAAGTTTTTATGAAATAGAACCCTTAAACTTTTCTCTTTTCTTACATTAATTTGGAATGTAAATGAAGACATGAGAGTAGGACATGTAGGATCTCTCAAGGATTAGTGGAGCCTTTAAGAGTTCATATTAAGAAGAGAGCGAAGACACGATTTGAAACAACGCATACGAGATGTAGAACGGAGAAGAAAAGGGTCTGGCGACCCTGGGGCATTGCAGGCGCGCTGCCCCAGGCCTCAAACTTCAGAGGCTGGTTTCGGGTGTACCATAGGCGCACCGCCCAAGGTCTCCTGGCGCAATGGTGGGGCATTGCCCTAGCCCTGAACCCAGAAATTCAACGGATTTTCTTCCTCAATTACGAGTCCTAACTCATCTAGAATCGATTGGTTTCTTCCAAACTCTATTTGATTCACAAACCCAACATGAAATTAATGAAATACCACTCGAATTTTATCAAGAAACACCACTCATTTGCAAAACCCTCTCCTCAAGAACTCACAACCTCCATTGTTAAAGAATGAAGCTTAAAACTCAAGAACATTTACATAAACGAATATATGGGCGAATTAACGAAAGGATTACATGATTGGCGTAAGGATGAAAAAATCCATCACTATGGGCAGCCTTACATACCTGGGAAGAACAAATTTCATGGCGAAATCGATGAATTTTGAAGAATGCTTGAAAACCCTCTTTTCCTCTTCTTGAAACTTCGCTCCAAAACCCTAAGTGTTTAGGAATATGAAAAATAACTTAGAATCTGATTAGACCCCTAAATTGGGTGAATAAAATGTGGGTAGGACTATAGGGTTAAGGAAAAGACCAAAATACCATTTCCTTAAACGGATGAAAAGCCATAACTAGAGAGGCTTCACTCAAACGGGCATAACGTTTTACTCCGAGCTTCAAATGGAGCAAACTTAGTGGCGTTGAGAGGACTCAAAGACCTTAGATTGGATAGCTCATGGGCCACCTAATTTCTTATGTGCTAGAATATATGGTCATTTGAAGTTGACCCAAGTAAAATCTCTTATTGAAACTCAATCGGTAGGAAAGCTTTCTACTAAACTTTGTGCTAGGGGATTCTAGTGACCTTAATTCGTATTCAAATTCATTCCCACACTAATGAATTGACCTTAGAATCTAAAAAAATTAAGAATCACTCGGTACGACCTTATACGCAATTCAAGAAAGGTTTGGTCTTAACTTAGAAATTTTTTGGGGTGTTACAAATACTAGGTGTAGTTGCATTTTGTTCTTGGACCTGAGTAGCTACCAATTGAGTGAGAAATTGTGTTACCCCTCTTAGATCTCGCTCTGAAGCACCTGGTGACAATACAAGCGGTACATGAAGTACTGTTGGTACTACTGGAGGTGTAGAAACTCCCATAGATCCTTGTGTCATGGGAATATGAGGACCTGGAAGTATAAGACATGGCAAGCTCTCATGACCGCTGGTCTGATCACCTTATAGTTAGGACTACTCTGAAATGGCTGCCTCTTGAGTAGTACTAGCAGTGGGCCTCGAGCCTACTTTATCCTTGTCCATAATAGACATGATTTGTATCACAAATAAAAAAGAGTATGTGTCAGAATTAAATTTCTATGACTTATCTTTACAGCACGATCTAGATTTTGCAAGAAGGTCAAATTCCAAAATGCCCATGTAGTCCCTAAATTATAAATATGGCGTGAAACACATTTTTAAAAGGGTCCAACTAGAAATGACTTTGTAGACTCCCTGAGACACTTGAACCTTAGGCTCTGATACCAAGTTTGTCATGCCCCCAACTAGAAAGGGGCGGACATCGAAGATTTATACAAGCACTTGCTAATTCTATGTACTAAACTAATGCCAAAGTTGTAGACTCATAAGTAGCAAAACATATACAAAGACACATATTAAAACATAGATAACAAAATGGCCAACTACGCTACTTTACAACGGAAACAAAACTAAGTCTAAGAAGTCTCTAAAGAGTATGAATCTAAAAATCTGATAACTGGTCAGGACAAGGCCCTGACATACCCATTTTAACATATTTACATAGATAGCAAAATATAGGCTCTAAATGTCTGATAGCTCCAGGTAGAGGTGGAGCTTACCAACTACTAAACTAGAAGTCTCTAGTCTATTGGAAATGTTTGTTTTCCTGAGTACATGAGCCTGCATTAATAGAAATGCAGCACCACAAAATAGGGATGTTAGTACATATAAAATATGTATTGGTATGTAAAGCAGACTGAATGACAAGTAGACATGTAAGAATGCTCAAATGAATCAAATATCAAGATAGGCAAATCGGAGCATATATATGTAGGAGACATAATCCAAAACTAAAACTGTTACCGATCTCAAGGGTCCTCATCTAACATTACATGGCTTATTCATTTATATATATATATATATACCTATAATTTGCCTAAGTGATATCTTTACTTTGTTTTATAGCTTCTTTGCTCTTTGTAAAACTAACTGTCAGGAAGTCACATGATGGCTTACTGTTGGCGATCAATGAACCCTCTATGGCATCTGTAGCCCACTATCATAACCATGCCTAATCTCATAGTCTGGGTAATGAGGTTTATCAAGGTATGCACCTAAGGTTCATGTATGGCCTGCCCATAGGCCTGTATCAGTCAGGGGAATCCACGAAGGGAAATTGAAACTGACTCTATCTGAATTCATTGCATAGAATAGTGTCGCACGTAGTAGCCCTAAAAATACCCACCCCGTGCTGAAGAGTAGGCTAAATCTTAACCACATGTAAAGACTTATGATAATTAACTCATAAATAATATAACTCGTGATACAATTTGCGATTACATTCCTTAGATTAAGAATCATATATCTTCATGGCCTATGTACCTATGAATAGTCTGTAGCCGATTGTTTCCTTTAAATTTATGTGACGTATACACCCGCTAACTTCTAAGAGTTTCAACTAAAGACACATATAGTTATGTGAAACATATGACTTCCTTGACTAGAAAGGAGTACTATAACTCTATAGGCTTAGAACTCTAACTTGAGAGGGTTTATAAAATCGGATGACTTGCCTTCAAGTATCATATAACCTCTGATGCCATTTATAGGAAGAACATGTGACTTCAGGTTGTGCCTTAAAGGCGAAAAAAGTTTTAGCTTTACATACCTTACATTAGGACTTAATATCATATGTCACGTCGTCAAACTCTTTTACTAATGACTTTGTCTATAACATAACATCATAAAAGGGTACTATAAGAAGCTAATCAAGAAGCACGACAAGGCTGTAAACAGAATAATAGTTCACGAGCGACAAGCTCAACAATTACTATAGATAAATGGTGTATCGCCACACCTTTCTCTTTCTCTTCTTTCCAAGTGAGCTCATGACTTATCTACGAGTTCAATATTACTCCCCAATCCTTTAACCATAAATAACCAGCCCCTTAATCATCCAAAATTGATATATAAAGTCTAACTCATGGCTTCTAAACACCATCCCATGAGTTCTTTGTCAACGACATCAAACTCCCTTATAAGTTCTTAGTTTAAGTTAGTAGATAACTACTACCATCAATGACAATAATAGGAGCCCATATAAACTCGACAACATATTCTTAAGCAATTTAGGTATTTCATCAAACACTTGGTGAGCGACGAGCTTTCAAGAACTATAAAAGTCACTTTTCTATACCAAGCCTTCCGTTTTATCATTACAAAATTACTGCCCAAATACAATACCATCCACCCCTAAATTAGTCAATACAATAGCCAACACAGCCTTCTACAAACTCCCTCCTCATCAAGAATATTAACTACAATAGGTAAAAATGGACTCATGGATTCCTATCACTGTCCCGTGAGTCCTACCCATAAATTATACTTAAAGCATCCTTCGAATAATATTTATGGAGATATAAAAGGAGTCATACCTATATGACCAAGAAAATCAATCCCTACTCTTTCTAATCTTCAAGAACAACACCATTTTCCTTCAAGAAAACACTTGGCTAAGTATATCTATAAATCTATAGAGAGGAAGACACTTGATTCTTGAAGAAATCAACTTACCTTAAGCTTGGGAGGATTTAAGATGATCAAGACTTCTTCATCAACCTTCTTCTCATCTTGAGTAACAGTTTCAGCTTCAACACCGTCTTCCTGCTCAATACTTGCAGGTACTGGTCCCGAAAGTGATTTACCACTCCTAGTAGTAATATCCATATATTGTATATCCTTCTTCGGGTTTTGAACAGTATCACTAGGTAGTATAGCATTCTTTCTCTAATTTAATGAGGCTGATAGTCGCCCCATCTGATGCTCTAATGATTTGATAGATGTAAAGTACGAATCGACCAGTTGACTCATGTTTGATAGATCACTTTTAACTCCTTAACCCCTGAGTCAGTAGTTTCCACCTATTGTAGCACCTTAGCTAACATATCTTCCATACTGGAGCTACCTGATCCATTTCCTACTCTATCTCTATTACCAGGAGGTACATATACACCACTGCGGTCATTCTTGAAACTATCTTTGTTATGCCAGTTCCCTTGATCTTGGTTTCCAGCCCTATCATAGTATCCATCTTTCTGATAGTTTCTACCTTAGTTTCCTCAATTATAAGTTTAGGAACCCCCTAGTTTTTAAGATACTAAGCTTCATCATCATACTCAAAGTCTAGATCATTATGTTGACCTGGAACTCCTACTGTATTTACCTTATCAGAACCATAAGCTAACAAGTGTTTGGTCAGCAGATCCATCTGTGTCTTCAAATGAGCCATGTACTGATCATGCTCATCTTCTCTCTGACGATGCTGTGCTGACATTTCAATTGCATAACTGAGCCTTACTATTTCAGACTCTCTTGTATGCCAAGCCATGTTGTTCTTTATGACTTTATCTAGTATGGCTGCAGCTTTTGGAAATGTTTTTGCTATAAATGACCCTCGAACAACTGCATCAATAATGGGAATAGTTACCAAATTCAAAGATCCATAGAAAGTCTCCATCAAATGATCATACATCAGCTTATGGTTTGAGCACTGCTTTAGCTTTTAACTGAATCTCAACCAAGTGTCATGCAATGCATCAGTAGGTAGCTGCCAGTGATTTATAATCTCATCCTTCAACTACAACTTCTTTAAAGGTGGGAAAGACCTCTCTAAGAAAGCTTCTCTCAACTCTCTCTCTAAGTGGTGATTGAATCAAGTGGCAGCTTATTTAGCTACCTTATTGCCTCCCTAGTCAGAGACAATGGAAAAACCTCAATCGACTTATTGTCTGACTAACTCCAAGGATCTCAGAAGATTTTCAAGTGCCAACGAAGTTCATCAAGTGTTGATTTGGATCATCTCCAGCTGCTCCTCTGAACAGCCCTTTCAACTTCAGTAGCTGAATCATAGTGCTCATTATTGTGAACTTCACACCTGGAGGTAGTGGTGGGAGAACTATAACCCCAGTTGCTCCAACTCCATCCATATTTTCATCATCCTTATCTAGAGAAAACTCAACGGGTTGTTGTCCTCTGCCGCTCGGAGCTGGCTGGCGATGTTGCGAAGCCATCTCTTCTTCCTCATCATCATGCTCATCACCAACACTCTAATTGTTACCATTGTTGGCATGACCCCTGGCCTGAGCCTTAGTAATCAGACTCAACCTTTGCACTTCTTATTCTTGTGCATTCATCTTCCTATGAATGGATTTTTCAAGCTCAGGGTCGTAAGAAATTAGTGGTTCACCCTTACTACGAGTAATTGACATGCACTAACTTGTACCCTCCAGAAACAAAAACAAAAAACAAAAAGTAAAATTAGGAAATAAGATTAAGAGTGAAATAACACATACTTGACTTAATTGACAACTGTATTCCTCAAAAATGAAACCAAAGTAAAATTTGATACGCCCAAATTATACCTCCTTAAAGAAGTATAACACAGTCATGTCAAATATTGAACCCAACTAGGTTGGGTCGAATCCCACGAGGAATAAGGCGAGAACTAAGTCGTATGTGGTTATCTATTATTAGCTACTTATTTCCAAAACAAATGAAAATATGAGAAATTTTGGGTTTTAGTTCAAAAATCACTTTGTTACAAGTAACAATCAACAATATCGCTTACTTGAGAATTAATAGAGAGAATTAACCAGGATTGTATTCACCAAGACTGTTGACCAATTTTGGGTTAATACAAAATTTTGTGTTGCGTTGTTAGTATATTAGTTTATCACGCTCATACTACATTTACTTGTTTTTCAACCAAATTAAATGCCTATCATTTTTATTCTTTTGAACTAAAAGTGTTTCATTCATTTCAAAAGATAGTTACTCAAAGTTGGTTAATCTTTCTACAACATTAACCCTTAGACGAGTTCAGATTCTCAAATCCTTGTTGTTAACTATTTTCTCATGTTTATTCTCTTTTACTCAAAAAAACTAAACTTAGAACAGGTTCTAATGTTCGCAACCATTAGAAGTCGATTAATATGAAAGACATAATAAGATATACAAGCACAACATGTGATTCATTTCGTAAAAATCCTATTTTTAGGTCAAGTCATCATGGATTCCATAACTCTTAGTTGTGGAGTTTAGCCACCCGTAGTAATTGAAATAAAGAATATAATTGCATTCATTCGATAAGAAAGTACTTACACAAGGTAAAGGCAATCACACACTTTGATATCAAGAAACCAATGTAGATTCCCGTTCAAAACCCTTTCAAGCGGTATTGTCTTCTTTGCTTAAAACAAGATAGTAAAATAAACCCTAAAAATACTATTTATAGTTCCAAGAATTTTCAAATTCAAAAAAAATAAGAAACTTGTAATTTCCAAGCTCGTCTGACGCTTCGCCTGTATGATGGTCAGTCACTTTGGCCGTCATGTGCTCTTCAGAGAGTAGTTGTAACCCTGCATGTATGGTTCTGCGAATGCAGCGTCAGAGGTCTGAAGGTCCATCAGACCCACCATCACCTGAACTTCAGAAAGTGGACTCAAAGATGTGACGCTCTGCCTAACGGCCTGTGGTAGTATTGATGGTCCGTTCTCTTTGCCGTCATCTAAGCTTAAGAAACTTTGGAATTTCATTGCAAGTGTGACGATTTACCTAACATCCCATCACATGTCTGACGATCCATCAGGCTTGTTGTCAGATCTCTCTCTTGGTAGCACTTAGCTCCATTTTGCTTTCTTTCTCGAGTGGACTGATTTCTTGTCTAACACATTAGAAAAATTATTAAAAGACACTATCGTTACTTAACAACTAGAAATTATTCATAGTTAGAAAGCATAAAATGTGTCGTCAAATGTCGGCACATCAGAATTCAAAAGAAAATGGAAGAAAGATAATTTTTTAAATCTTTTTTGTATCCATTAGGTGTAAAAGTAGAGATAGCTACAAATAATTAATTGTATATATCTATTGATTAGATTCTAAGTACATTTAGTACTTATCCGATATTATAAGTAAATATCTAATAAGATATATAGGTATTAGTGATAATTTTGGTGTTAATATATTCCCCACATAATTTTCTCTCGAAAAATCCTAAGTCCCACACCGTTGTAAGGATTATTTTTTCCCCAAAAATTAAATATAAAATAACCTCCTCTACGCACTAATTGAATGGGGGGAATATGGGAATTTTTAGGTGTAAGAGCAGTGCTCTTGCATAAAATGAACCCATGAAGGTTCGGCCTATGAATTCTGAGATTTTCTAACTGCGTTCGTGGTCGGAGGGGGAAGAAGGATCTTAGGTCGTCGTCCCAGTTACTTCTCTGCAAGAGGTAATTCGCTCCTTTCCTCTTTAATTTCCTTTTAGTTTTGATTGCTTATAATAGATATATTTATGAATCTGGGTTTCAATTTTTGCATTCATGTTATTGTCTGTTTAAATTCCTTTTAGTTTTTGTGCTTAGAATAGATTCATTTCTTTTGTGTTTGAGCTTCAAGAAGTTTGAATTTTTCCAGTCTTTCTATGCTCAAGCTATTGTAGTCCCTAATATATGAATTTTATAACACGATTTGTAGAGTTAAGGTCCTTCCTCATTAGACTCTATATGTATTGATAAAAATATCTCATTATGAGTTTGAATTTAACTCTATTTAGGCAGATTTCATCCTAAATTCTGCTTCTTTCATATATTTAACTGATTGATAGTTGTTTTTAGTTAAACTAACTAAAATTTACATTCTTTATTTGGAAGTACTGCTTATTGCTATAGCTGTATATGACTTGTAGTTAAAAGATCTTTGAATTTGAAATGAGGTCTCATCTAAAAAAAGGCCTCGACTATTCTTAATAAATGCTAAATGGTTATACCTTATTAAGGTTTGGGTTCCCTATTTTACCATATTTGTTGTTTGAAACTACCTAAAAGGTAGATTGAGTGAATAGGTACATTGCCCCTCTTTTTTTATAAACAATTTGTTTGTCTATAATAGTTTGACTATAATAATGATGATTTTATGCTTGTTGTCCATGGTAGCATAAGTTATCTTCCCTTTTTAACATGCTAGTTTACTTGGTTAAGTCTCTTGACCTTAGAATTTGCTCTTCTTGATAGATAACCCTCCAAAGATTAGTTAATCTAATGAATATTTAACTCTCTGTTACGTTGATCTATGAGTTGAAATCAGTCCATGTATGTGTTAATTTAGAGTATTCTTATTTATTTATTTTTAACCAACAACGGTTGAAGGCTTGAATTTTATAAAAATAATTAAAACAGGTTTCTTTAGGCCCAAAATGGACCAAACCCGAAAATCTCTACAAAAACAAAAGCAAATAGAATAAAGTCAAAAGGTAAATAAATAAAACAAAAACAACAAAAGTCATCTGGTTGGTTCTTATTTGTAAACTCTGAGAAACCCTCATTCATGTCTGAGAAGTCGGCAATGACCAAAGAATTTAGCTGCAGAGTTAAGGAGCTCCATTTGTTGGTCTGCTCCCACGTTGAAACGAGAAGATGAAGCTCTTGAATCCATCGATCTATATCTAAGGTAATGACTATCTATTTCAACAATGTATATTTTTTATTTTTGGGAAAAATATGTAAAATAAAATTGGCCTAATGTCATTATTTTTATCCAAATAGTTCTTTTTCCTAAAAAGTAAAGTTCTAGAAATTATTTTTAAAAAACAATTGGCCCCATAAAATTTATAAACTTAACAATTTCAAAAAAATAAATTATTAAAAAAATGCCATATGAACAAATAATATACGTGACAGGCGAGTGTATCTCACTCCCTTAGGATAAAATCGTATAGGGATCAAGACTATCAAATAACAAAAATCAGAGGGGTAATTAAGATTACTAATAATTTAAGGGGGTCTAAATAAAATACGCTAGAATTAGGAGTATTCTACCGAATAAAAATATCATAAAAATGATTAAAATTTACTCAATTCGGATCAGTTATTTGTCAACCTAATTTCTTTTTTATCTGAATAATAATAATAAATACACCAGTTCCAAATAAAGAAATAAAGTAAAACAATTAACACAATTTCTAATACATTCAGAATCTAAATAAAAATTGGGTTGTCTACAAACCCAACTCCCTCTGCCTCTTCTAATTTTTCACCTTAATATGTATATTTTTCCTCCTCCTCTCCCTAAGATGATGACCATAGAAGTAACAAAAATGCAGGGATAAAATGGGTAACATAGTAAGTTGATATATCAATGCATGTGTTGTAAAAGAAATATTCCTTCAATCCAAGAATAGCGGCTCATACAAGGAGTCACTTCGAGGATGGTTGGGTTAAAGGAACCCCTCAAAAAAATTGTTTGTGCTATGTTCCAAGTCAACAACAGAAATAGGGTTTACCTTTCTACTTCTAGACTATAAAAATAGCACAAACACTTTTCTTTGGAGGGTTCCTTTAACTTAGCTATCCTTGAAGTGACACCTTGTATGAGTTGTTATGCCTTGGCTTGAAGGGAAGTTTCTTTCACAATAGATGCATTGGTACATCAACATACCATGTTGTCATTTTGTTCTTGCATTTTTATTTCTTTCATGCTCATCATTTTATGAAGAGGAGGAGGAGTATATATATAAAGAGAAAAAAAAGTTAGAATAGGCATGGGAGTTCTGGAAACAACTCAACTTATATTCAGATTATGAATGTATTAGAAAATATGTTAACTAGTTTACTTTATTTCTTTACTAGTGAACATAGCAGCGCTTCGCGCAATAATAAAAATATTACTATTAATAGTATATGAATATTTTTCTTGTGAAATTAATCAATATATATATATATATATATATATATATATATATTAAATTAACGAATTACAAATGTAATTTTTTTTCATTTGAATCGTCTTGATTGACTTCCTCTGTAACATTCAAGTGAAATTTTTCCTCTAATGTACAAATTAAGTTTAAAGACTTTCAAGTTTATGAAACGAAAAATAACAAAGTTTTCTAGATTCATAGAAAGAAAATTAAGTATTTAATTGAAAACAATATTTGTTATTTATTTACTTAAATTGGACAATAATTTATAACCTAAAACCTTCCTGGGGAAATGAACATCATTTCTTTTTTTTATATATAGATTTTTTATTGATGTTATTTGGGCTTCTCTTACACATACTATTAATTAATCTGTCTACATTTAATTAGTTAATCAATTCTTAAATTTCTACCGTTTTTTTTTAATTATTATCTAAGAGGTTGGCTAATGAAGAAATAAGTTACAAAGTTATATAGAAGATGAAATGTGAAAAATTCTCCCTTTTTTGGCTAAGCATGTTACATCATTTAAGGCAAAAAAAATTATAATGAGTTAAATGTAGTATTGATAGTTAAAAGGTTTAATGAGTTTATATAAGTTATAAGTTATAATTGTTTGAATAAATAATGAGAGTTAATACTTAAAAATGAAAGAAAAGACCTCATCATAAATAAATATTTTAAGGAAAGAAAACGTTGAAGTTACAAAAATAATAGAGTAATGATCTTTCAATGTGGGCACTTGATCATGCCATTTCTATGGAATTTGCATTTGCCTTAATTTTCAGACTTCTGAAGTTAGAAAAAAGGGTCAAAAACCTACCAAGAAAGATGAATAATATTTACTCCCTCTATCCCTAATTACTTGTCCAATTTTCTTTTTGTACTTGTCTATTTTGACAAATCAAGAAAGGACAATTTCTTTTTACTTATTATACCCTCAAGTAATTAATTTTGAAAAAGGTAGAACTTCTTGAAAATCTTAAATTTTTAATTCATCCACTTCATAATTAATAGGGGTAAAATGGTAAACTCACTACGTCATTCATTATTTTCTTAATAGGTGTGTCATTTCAAAAGTGGACAAGTAACTAGGGACATAGGTAGTAAGTCTTAGAGAGTGTCACGTCATTGGGTCTACGTTTAAATGTATTTTTACTTACACAGAATAAGTATATTAAAAAAATATTAATCCCAAAAAGCATTTAGTAAAACATAAATTTTGAAATACTAATTCAATATAAAATCAAGATGTCACCAACACGTTTGTTTTTAACTATAAAGTAAGTAAATAAGAAAGAAATAATCATGACTATATCATAATTAAAAAATCAATAATTTAAAGTTTTCCTAAGATTACTTTTCTATCGAGCTAACATTTCACTGAACTTAAATAATATTGTTAAAATACATTTAACCCTCAATCTTCAAGTATATGTATCTCTCAATTCTAGACTATAGATATTCCAAATAATTATTATCGTATTAATATGGAGTATCATTACTTTCAAATTTATTACACATTAAAATAGGATAAATAACCTACTACTTTATAGAGCATTATTGTACATTGTATATTGTAATTGACAAATTTATTACATTAAATTTACAAAAAAATAAAATAAAAATGGCCCATTGCTTCCGTCTATCAGTTGAAGATCATTTTTTATTGTCTTTGATACACAAAGTGTAAAACTTTATAGTAGCGTCTTATCCTTGGATGATACACCTTATATTTGGAGAAATTACTATTTAAATTACCGAAATAAGCAACAATAAATATATTTATACATATTTTGTAAATCATTTAGACTTCTACTTTACCAAACAAATTCGATTATCTCTCTAGATGAATCTTCGTCACCATCATTGAACTTCATTCTTCATATCTTGATGAATTTGTACCAAATTGATCTGACCATTTTTCTTTTGTGAATCTTATATATTGCCTTTAAACTTTCTTTTCATCTTGATGAATATGTGTTTGGCTATTATGACATAAGAAGAAATGTTGAAGAATATATCTATAATCTTCTTCAAAGTGATGGCCATAAATTGTCACATCACCTATTTTATGTCATCTCTTTTGATTATTAACAACGTGATCTTAAAAATAAAAGATATATTGATAAAAAAAAAAGAGAAGAAAATGAATATGAATAGCTAACAACTCCATGGAGGATTGTTATTTATAGATTGATTAATCATGAAAAATTAGGTAAAAGGAAATTGATGAGACATGATATTTATGTAGGGAATGTAAATAGATCGAGTTTTTTGTAACTCATGAAACTTTATTAGATATAATAAATATGATAATTTATTTAATTATTAAATGTATAATTGTTTAATGGAAAAATGATGAAAAAATTCAAAAACAAAGGAGAAAAAAGATAAATATGAATGGTGGTAATAGAGAGGTGTCACATCAGCTTGTCTATATCTAACTTTATTATATATATATATATATATACAGATTTAATGCTGGTGCTGGTGCTTTTATTTTATCATTCCGATAAGATTAAATAAGGTCTAAATCATAGATTTGAACTGAGCAAATTTTAAACCTCATCGTGATACTTTTTATTTGGAAAAACCCCTTAAACTTAGCGTTTTTTATTCGGAACCCATTGAATTATTAGTAATCCTAATTAGCCCCTCTGAATAGGGCTATTTGATAGTTTTTACCCCTGCACGATCTCATCTTAAGAGAGTGAGATATACTCTCCTATCACATAGATTTTTTGTTCACGTTTCATTTTTAGAAAAAAAAACTAAAAATATTATTAATTTTTAAAATTTTTTGGGCTAAATTTATAAACTAGATGGTGATTTTCCGTACTAGCACGAACCCAATATTATGTTTGAAAAGCTTAACTTTATTCTTACATGAAATTGTAGAGAAGAAAAATTGGTGCAGTACTATTAGAGAGACCTAAGTTGGGATAAGCCAATAATCCAAAGACAAAAATTACTATTTTCTCTTCTTTCATATCCGGAAGTATTATTTACAGAGTTAATATCTCAGATGGTCACTCAGCTTTGAATAGTTCACTCAGAAAGTCACTCAACTTTCAATTGTTCACTCAGAAAGTCACTCAACTTTGTTTTATAACTCAAAAGTCACTCAACTATTAATATTTTACTTAGAAAGTCACCCAACTATTAATATTTCACCTAAAAAGTCACTCAAACAATTTAAATAGTTTTTTCATTAAATTTTATTGAAATCTAATTTTTATTTTAAACTACTTTTTAAGAAATAATAAGATATCTATTTTAAATAATTGGAATGGGTTAATAAGATAATTAAATCGATATCTTATTATTTCTTAAAATATAGTTTAAAATAAAATTTAGATTTCAATAAAATTTAATGAAAAAACTATTTAAATTGTTTGAGTGACTTTTTAGGTGAAATATTAATAGCTGGGTGACTTTCTAAGTAAAATATTAATAGTTGAGTGACTTTTGAGTTATAAAACAAAGTTGAGTGACTTTCTGAGTGAACAACTGAAAGTTGAGTGACTTCCTGAGTGAACTATTCAAAGCTGAGTGACCATCTGAGATATTATCTCTTATTTACATTCATACTAACTCACTACAAATTGGTAGAAAATACATTCAATCTTTCACTAACTCACTATATTAGTTCACCGCACTTTTTTGGAGTTTTAAGTGGTTTTTTCTGTCTTTACCCAAACACATATATAAAATCATGAAATACTAATCAATTGTTAGTTCCAAAATCCTAAACAGACTATAGACATTGATATGAGTTGCAAGACAATTTTCAAAGAAATCATAAAGAACAACAAAAGGACAGGGCATTTATGTCCCTAAGGTAGAACAAAAAAGAGATCTAATTTTTTTTAATAAAATCCACCATAGGGGGTGAGGGAATAAGGTGAAGGGCCTCTACTTTTCATTGATAAAGAAAGGAAGACCTAATAATTGGTACATTTTTCTCATCAACTTCAGTGGACATTTTTTCAATTTGCAGACTTATGTGGTTGCAATATTACCATGAGATCATTAATTTATAGCTGAGTAATTAACTAAAGTAGCATATGTCTTGCATCCACATGTATGACCATAATTTTTCTTTGATAACCACAGGTAGAAAACCAACCCAGTAATACACCAATCTACAAACAACAAAATGACATATAGGGATGGCAATGGGACGGGGACTGTTGCGGGAAAAACTCACATAAATCCGTAAAGAGCTCAACCCGCTCCGCTCCGCCCAGCATGAGAGAATTTTTTTATTTTAACCCGCTCCGCATAAATCCGCTCCATCCCGCCCCGCGTGACTTTAAAATAGACTATTTTTTATTTTTATATATATGAAACCCAGACAAATAAGAAGTAATATGTATGAAAGCCTCACAATTGTTTTTTGATTAGTATCATAGTAGGCATTTCCACATCAAATTTTTGAAATGTTGATGTTTCCGCCTAGTTCTTCATCTCTAAGTCCAAATTTAATTGACACTGAGTTATTCATTGTTTTGAGTAAATTTAGAATATGAAATGTTGAATAATTAAGAGATAAGTATTGAAAACATCTCTAAACTTGGCGTGAATTATTACTTTAGTCCCCTAACTATTGACAGCCTTAAAAACACCCCTCTACTTGGTTAAGTAATTTAAAAACACCCCTCTTATACCAGATGTCGCCCACCTATGCGTATATGTGGAATTTTTTGTTGATGTGGTGTACACATAGATATATATAGTAAAAAAACATTCAAATAATTAAATGCTAAAATTTAGTAATGAAGAATATTTTTTTCTTTTTACTTACCTCACCCCATCGCCCCCCCCCCCCCCACAAAAACTTTTTTTTGGGAGTGGATTGGTAGTGAGGTGTGAGGTTGGGGTACTGGTGGGGTGATGAGAAAAAATAAATTTTTAAAAAGAAAAATATATTTTTTATCTTCTTTAATTGCTAAATTCTTAGCATTTAATTTCTTAAAAAATTTTATATTACATATATCTATGTGTATCATGCATATTTTAAAGGAAGCTTACAAATTAAAATCAGATTAATAATATAAAAAGTTATCATAATAATATACGACGTACTATATATAATATAATATAATATAATATACATGATAAGAAAAATTGACATTTATATTTATGATTAATAACATACACTCAGACATGTATATTAACTGAAAATTACAAACGGGAAAAAGAGAATCAATAAACTTTTGTAAATTTTCAGTAAATATATATAATTTTAATTTATTTTTTGACGATTAACTAATTTATTATTTTAATATGTGGTTAGATAATAAATTGTTTGGCAATTAATTGATGTAATTTGTCCATTTGTGATTCTAGATTTTATCAATATAATCATTACAATGTTTTTAACTTTTGTTTTGTTTAAACCCGCATAAATCCGCTCTGCACCACATTAATTTTTTTAAAAATTATTTTAACACGCCCCTTATCCGTCCCGCCCCACATAACCTTAAACCCGCACCTGCCCCGCATACCCTTAAACCCGCTCCGCCCGCATCCACCCTACCCCATTGCCATCCCTAATGACATGTTTTTAATACCTTTTATGTGTTCACGATTAATATGATTTCACTTATTGAAGTGGAGGGTTTATCAGAAATAATCTTTGTACCTCATAAATTTCACAAGATAGTTACTATAAAACGAAGTTGGAACAACGGTCTACGACATCAAATTTCAAGTTAGGAGAGTGGATGGGGGTAGAGAAGATACATACAAACAAACTAAACGGTCAGTGACACTCACTCTACTCTGCCAAATCTGTCACCATATGCAACCATGACCCGCAGGAGGATTTATTTAATCACACAGTTTAGGCTTCTAAAATATGGCGCTCTTGGGACTTTATATTTAATTGTATGGAAAGGCTCAATGAACTGGGATCTGATCATTCAAATTGTGAAGTTCTATTCCAAATGATCATTGGTTTTCTTATATCAATACATAAATTTCACCTAGCTAAAACATTTCTTTATATTAAATAAAGATTAATAGAGATTGCTAAATACTTTTGGCATAGACAATACAGAACTGGATGAATAGACAACTACCACAATAAAACATATAAACTGCAGTAATTAAAAAACACAAACCACAGTGAAACAATGAAGTATGAGTAGCAAACAACTAAAACTAAAGAGGTCGAGAAAAAGTGAGAAATTACAGCAATCTAAGTGGTAGGAGCAATCATGTTTGCGATAACTAGATTTACCAATATGGTCATGATTATCTCAGATCATCTAAGATGGAAACAAATATAGCTCTAAAATAATAATCTTCCATAGTCTTTAAGTGTGTACATAACCAATGACTGCTATCAACAAGAAGATTTCATAAAAGGCACAGAACGTCATTCAAGCGATAATCTTAAAATTTCAGTTTCTATGAAGGTGATTAGTCCTAATTTTACATGTTCTTTTAAACAGGTACCAAAATGTTTTTTTACAATTATGAGGTTTCTTCATAGTTTTAACAAGTGTTTTTCATTGTGATTTTCTACATAATAAGACTACTAAAATTTCACGAAGGTCGAAACCTCGTCAAATATTACCGTACTTAAATCATCACCAATGCCATTGACTAATTTAGCTAATTCCATTGTTACAAAATTAAATTTGGAACATCACTCCAAATAAATGAATCGGGCATATCACCAAACACGTTGGATGCATATTTCACTTCAATAATTGTTGGTTCTATATTTCCTTTAGAACGGGGGATAAAAACATAATTTGGTGAATCAATCATACCCAACAATAAATGTATATAACTGATACTTTAATTTTTATCCAAAATTATACACGAACATTCACAAACATATATATCTATCTATATCTATCTATCTATACTACCTTAAAAACATGAACTCCCAAACTTGAATGTTAAATTACTATAATACCTCCAAATAAAAATACTCAATTTAGTTTATTTATTTAATTATATTATATTAAAAGTAGACACATTTTCACATTGAAGGGTTATGACTTTTCCGATTAGTTGTGACTTTTCCAATGAATTGTGACTTTTTCGAAGAGTTGTGACTTCTCTGATTAATTGTGACTTTTCCAAAGTGTTGTGACTTTTCCTAAGGGTTGGGACTTTTCCAATGAGTTGTGACTTTTCCAAAGGGTTATGACTTTTCCGATGAGCAATGACTTTTTCAAAGCGTTGTGACTTTTTTGATAAGGCACAATTACTACCTATTCATACTACCATTTGTTATCTATAAATAGAGGGGTTTCCTCTCATTTTTACACTACAATTTTTAAAGTTTTCTACTCTTCTTTTCTTAAAAAATGTCATGTGTGATTTGCAACAGTTGAATAAGTTTGAAGTTAAACGAAATTTGAGGTACCACACATGGAAGAAACCCCTAATGTAACGTTCCTCTTGCTAACTACTTATACCAGAAAAACCAAATGCTACATCATATGAAGGGTTGCCTTAAAAATAAAACAGTTACAAACAAATCCCAAACCAAGTACTAATCAACTTTCTTCACTTTTTATTTCTTCAATTGTTAACTAACCCAAATGCGTACTAATTCGCTCTCTACACTTTTCCTTTTTAAAGTGTTAATTGAGTTTTAAACTATTTTGTTTTTGAAATATGGGTGAAGTGTAGAGCAAGATATGTAACAGTGGGAAAAATATACATTGCTTGATTAAGAAGAGGAGATTGAAGTGGCATGAAACCATTAGGTAAAATTCTTCACTTTTAGTATAGGACAAAGTCAAACTTTGCAACTTTGAACTCCACTAATTGGTCAGCCTACTAAAGACACTGAAAACAACAACATAATCACATTGAACTCCATTTTAAGGAATGAAAACTGAATCACGTGAGTCATAACAGATCAGATCATACAAACATTTACAAATTTTTAAATTCTGATGGGTACTGTCGAATGAATTCTTGTGTTAAATCTGAACACTACTTACGTTGCATGCTTTATTGAAGAAATGAGTGTTTTTATCTAAAATATTTTAGACAAGTCACCCATAGTAGTTCTATTTTTATTTATGTTCAATCTCATCAAAAAAATTTCTCTTGAAAAGTTGAATTTATAAAGTTTGGCTTTTTGTATTTAACATTATTTTTTTTGTTTTATACTCAAAATGATCACTTACTATAGTACTCTCTGTAAACAAATACAATACTATGTGATAGGAAAAAAGAGTCATGAATGTAAATTAAAGATGTTGAAGCACAAAAATAACGAAGTACCTTATGTAATTCGAGGGACTAGAGAAAAAACACAAACATGTTGCAATGAAAGCGTTAGAGAAAGTCGACAAGTTTTATATATGGAAGAAAATATTTGTTCCTTAAATATAATGAAAATTACTTGCCTAATTGAAGTAAGTAAAACAAGTTCTACAAGTAGCATCCAGATTCATGGTGTCCTCCTCACACCTCCAACAAACCTTATCTTCACCCACCCCCTATAGTCCTATATATTCCCAATTTCCAACCAACCCACTCACCCGTCACTCCACCACTACCTATCATATTCTTTTCATAGATATATAAAAATATTTGAGAATAATAGATTTACTTGCGTATCGAACACAAGAAAATAAATAACAAATACACTTATTTTCATTTTTTTAAAAAAAGAATTGTCCTTCATATCAAATAATACATCCTAAATGTCACTTATTTTTTCTCTTTAGGAGAAGTACATCAAATTAACCTTCATTTGGTTTGGATACGCAGATATACTTCCATTCATGTTTTACTGTCATAATTATTTTGTTCAACCTCAATATTTGATAATTCTTTCTCCGTTTAAAAAAATGACTTACTTATTTGTTTAGTCTATTTAAAAAAAATGACTCCTTTTTTTTTTTGAAAGTCAAACTAGGTCATTCTTTTTAAAATGGAATTAGTATTAGACATACATTTGAAACAATATTTATTATATGTGAAAATTAGTTATAGTACAGCTCACAACATTATATGTTCGTACAACATTCATATCACCAATTGTTATTGTCTCTTTTAATTTATTTCTTTAATATAATGTAGAGATTTTGAATTGGAAAGGAAAATACTTAAATTTTATTACAAATGTAGTAAGGTCTAAGGTCATAGACAAGGTTAAAGATGGTGAGGTCAAGGATATCCTCTTCTCAACTTATGTTGGTTTTTAGTTCATCAAGATTTAAACTATATAATTTTGATATATATTCTAAAATATATTTTTAATCATATATATATGAGAAAAAATGTAATTTATGATATTTTTTTTCTGTAGCTTTGGATATCTAAGGTGAAAATATTGAGTTTATCTAATATAAGTTTTCTTCAGAAATTAGTCAAATTAATTTTCAAAAAAGTTTTAAAAGTTCACATAAATTATGACAGGAGAAATATGAGTTATTTTTAGTTTAAATTCTCCCTAGATTTTTGGTATGCTAATTTGTGATAGGTGTGGATTTATTTTGACGAGAGAAAGATACACCACGAAGATCATTTTCAAAAAATATTAGATAAGATAATTATTCTTCATCTTTAAAGATTCTGATGATACTGACCTTGAAAAATAAGTCATTATACGATAATTCATATTAATCTATCACAAAAACATGTACTTTATTCTTTTATATATAAATATTTAGTCAAACTAATGCTTTCATTATGTTGAAATTATTTTACACAGCTAATACATAACTGTGCATATATATATATATATAGGAGATACAATTAAGCAAGAAATTACTAGCAAACAAGTGCAATAAGCAAAGATAGATTGGAGGAAAAAAAACCTTACCAGAATTGAGGGCCAAATTTTTTACATATCCTCATCAAACAGCGTGTACATGAAGTTGCTAAATTGTATTGACATTTTACAGACATGTTGCTATCTCTTCATTACTCACACTTCTAGAAAATAGAAGAAACAAATTGTTAGGACTTCACTGTTGAGAAAATTATTATTTGGATAAAGATAATAAGATTTTGGCCAATTTTGTTTTTAAGTATTTCACCAAAAAATAAGAAATATATTGTTGAAACAGATAGTCATTATATCTATATAAGATATAATGAGAGTTATACCGTAGAAACTTCATTCTTTGCAAAACTTTTTTATTTCACAAAAAAATAAAGTAGTTTTAACAAAATATTTTAATATATTTGGCCTTAAAAAGAAAAAAATAACAGTTGACCGTGAAGACCAAGGGTTAAAACCCTTTTTTTCCTCCTTAACCTTCCACTCTCCCGCTTCCTCTTCCCACTTCCTTATCCTTCTCCACAAACCTCTCCACTTCCACTCTTCCTTCCTCTCCTACAAATCCTCTTATTCTGTCACGACCTAAAGTTTACCCTAAATGTGACATGGTGTATAAGATTCCGGAAGGCCTTACACAAGCCACTTGACATGCATATAAAACAATATAATAGACAAAAGTAGAATTTAAGCAGGAAGTCTCATATCATAAAGAGAAGTTTGAAGCATAAGTGCGGGAAATACATTAAGTCTTGACAAGTCTTTCTAAACATCAATAGAATGGTTGGTACGTAACCCATACACCATATACAAAGTCTCAAAAGTAAATGACATCAACAAGTAAAGTATTCATTGTCTTTCCCTTGAAGTATGAGGACTCACCAACACAAAGAAATAGGTAGCAATCCATATCTAGCCACGAACGGGAGGAGAAGAAGCATCGAACCCTACATTATTAAACAATGTTGGCGCAAGTATGCATTAGAACATGGAATGTATTACGTATGAGGGATATGCATAAAACGTGAAAAGATGATCATAAGAGGACATAAATGAAAATATGCTATGCATGACCAAGCTAAAACATAGTAAAACCTTTAAAGAAGAATCATGAATCATGAACATGGTCAATGACTCTGAAAATCATAATGAAAGCTTCATAAACCTTTGAAAGTAACTTAATTCATTTTGTAGGATATTTACCATTAACCGACATAGACCACGTGAGCTATAACGAGGAATCTGATGTCTTGCTCTCACATCGAAAAGAGATGTCCTACTTGCCAAGGTAAGGACCATGAACTTCAAGCTTAGGTGGATCTACTAGCTATGTCTTTCCAAGAAAGTCCTATGGGGGCACGTAGTTAGGGACAAGGATATTGCTACTAGAGACCCGACCTATACTAACGGGAGAACCTCCATCTCAATGTCCTCTCGGTGCTAAGTAAAAATCCCAACAGAAAAGTCATATTAATAAACATATCATCATACATGGAAAAGCACAAACAAGTTACTAATCCAAGCTTAAGTCATCATAGAGTAGCTCCTTAAACCACGATCCATACAAGTGTGAGAAAACCTTTCACCAATTATGATTTCTTAATATGCGAGAAAACCCTTTCACAATTAATGCATAAGTGAGAAATCCTTTCACTATTTCATTGATGCTTATATTAAAATCAACCTTATTCCATAAAACACTCTTTACAGAAATCATGCATAACTTTCATAAATCATCATTCACAAGTTCATAGATTTCTTCATAAACTCATCTCTTCACAAATCCATAATCAAAATCTTGAATAATGCATGGGTTCATATGAAGTCAATTGGAAAACATGTAATTGGATCAATTCATTCATAATAAGATTAAAATCGAGCAATTGAATCATAACAATTAGGACCCATAGAAATTTGATGAAAACCTAATCAAATTTTGATAAAATTGAATTGGAGAATTGAAATCTTTTGGGACCCAATGGATGAATGGAATCCATTGGTGAATTCCCACATATCTTGAGGATCAAAGCCCAAAAGCAATAGAGGAAAAATGAGACTTGAAGCTTGAACCCTATATTTCTTCCTTGAAGCTTGAGAGAGCTTGGAGATGATGAATTTGGATGGGAATTGGGGATTTAAGAGAATGAAAGGGTTTGGGTAAAATTAGGAGTTAAAAGGTAGTTATAGGTCTTAGAATTAGGGTCAAAACAACATAGTATAGGTATTAATTGCATTGAAAAAGACCCAAATACCCTTAATAATAATTGTGGGATGGCTTTTACAGTTTGGACCTACGGTTCGTAGGACTTCCTACGGCCCATAGTGGTCAACTGTAGAACCAACTTCAGAAACCCAAAATTCCTTCACTTCCCACGAGACTAATCTACGACCCGTGGTTTAGTCTACGATCCGTAGACCCCTTCTGTAGAACCTAAATTCAAGTCCAAAATTTCAATAAGTCAAGAACAATTGTACGAGTGCCATCTACGACGAATCAAAACTCCTACGGCTCATCTTGGCTACTCGTAGGTCAAACTTTAGAAACTTGAATTTTCCAAAAACTTAACTCAACCCTACGAATTCCCTTCTATGGCCTGTAGGACTTCCTACAATCTATAGATAGGACTCATAGTCACTGCCTCAGTGCCAAAATCTGAACTTTTCCTTTCCTTTCAACTTTCCAATTTTTGAGGTGTTACAATATCTCCCCCTTGGGAACATTCATCCTCGAATGAGACTCAAGCTAGCATGAATAGAGTAGGAGAGAAACTAACAACCCAACGTGAATGCAAGTCTCATCATGATGCACATAAAAAAGGAGAAATCACCCCCAAGCTAAAATCATAACATAAAAATCAAGTTCTTCATGAACATGCATGCATATGGAAATATGAGAATGATTGTAACGCATGAATCTGAAAGAATGAACCTTGAGGAACTAATACCTCAAGCTAGAATGGGAGTGGAGAGAAAGAGATGAGGATACTGGGACATCATATCGGCTTCGACCTCCCACGTAGCACCCTCAACTAATTGATTCCTCCAAAGAACTTTCACGAAAGCAACTTCTTTATTTCTTAACTTCCAAACTTGTCAGTCTAAAATCTCAACCGGAATTTCTTCATAAGAAAGATTTTCTTTAACTCCCAAACCTTCCAAAGGCACAATGGATGTCAGATCTCCAACATACTTCTTCAACAAAGAGACATGGAATACCGGATGTACCGATATTAAATCCTTAGGAAACTCAAGTTCATATTTAGCCTTGCCAAAACGCCTCAAAATCTAATATGGGCCCACATAACGGGGACTAAGCTTTTCTTTCGTTCCAAACCTCATCGCACATTAAGTAGACCCAATCATTAACTTCAAACTCAACCTCTCTTCTTCTAACATCGGCATAAGATTTCTATCGATTTTGAGCCATTTTCAACCTCTCTCGAATAAGTCAAACTTTTTCCATAGCCTCATGCACCAACTCGGGCCCAATCAAAGCGACCTTACCAACTTCAAACCAACCTATAGGAAAACTACACCTCCTACCATAGAGAGCCTCAAATGGATCCATCCCAATACTAGAATGATAACTATTATTATACGTAAACTCAATCAAAGGAAAATGATCATCCCAATTACCCTTGAAATCTATCACGCAAGCTCTCAACATATCTTCCAAAATCTGAATAGTATGCTCAACTTGTCCATCGGTCTGAGGGTGGAAAGTCATGCTAAATTTCACTTGAGTACGAAGACCTTTCTGAAATGACTTCAAAAACTGAGACATAAATTGAGAACCACGATCGGAGATAATGGATAAGGTCACTCCATGCAACCTCACCATTTCTCAAATATAAAGTTGGGCATACTCCTCTAATGAAAATGAAGTCTTAACGGGAAGAAAATTAGTCTATTTCGTCATTCAGTCCATAATGACCCAAATCGAATCAAACTAACGACAAGTGCAAGGTAAACTAATAATTAAGTCCATATTTAAATCTTCCCACTTCCAAGTAGGATTACTAATGTTTTGAGCCAAACCACTAGGTTTTAATGCTCAACTTTCACTTGTTTACAATTTGGACACTTAGCCACAAATTCCGCTATATCCTTCTTCATCTTGTTCCACCAATAGACTTCCTGCAAATTAGGATACATCTTGGTAGCTCCCGGGTGAATAAAATATCGAAAACTTTGAGCTTATGTCAAAATTTGATTCATCAACTCATTAACATTCGAAACACATAACCGACCTTGATATTGAAGGACTCCATATCCCCCTTGGGAAAAAGCCTCTATGGATATTTCAGAAATCGACTTCTTCAAATCAACTAGTACCGGATCAAGGTCTTGCTTAGCCTTCATATTCAATACGAAAGACGATTCTGATCCATTATGAACAATCACACCACCTTCGCTAGAATCAACCAAGCGAACACCCAATCGGGCCAACCCATGAACATCTCGAACTAACTCTTTCTTACCTATGGGTCAGTTTATCTCGTGCCTTATGCCCAGAAAGATTATTTCTAAGGGTTGCATATATCATCTAGCACGGTTTAGGAATACAAATTCTGAAGCCTCTACTCTTGAGTCAGTTCCTGTTGTTAATGAGTTTCCAGAAGTGTTTTTCCTGAAGATCTTCCTGGTGTTCCTCCTAAAAGGGAAATAGAATTTCGAATTACCTTCTTCTAGATACCCAACCTATCTCTATTCCTCCTTATATAATGGCTCAGATAGAGCTTAAGGAGTTGAAGGATTAGTTAAAGGACCTCTTGGATAAGGGTTTTATTATATCGAACATTTCACCATGGGGTTCTCCAGTATTGTTTGTTCGAAAGAAATATAGTTCACTTTGCATGTGTATTGATTATCGGTGATTGAACAAGGTCACAATCAACAATAAGTATCCCATCCCTAGGATGGATAACTTGTTAAATCAACTTTTGTCACGACCCAAAGTATACACTAGGTGTAATACGATGTATAGGACCCCGAGATGCCCTACACAACCCTCTTGACATACATCATACAAGATAATAGAAAATAGATTCAAAGATAGCTTCATGTTATAAAAGAATTAGACATAAAAGCAGAAGTCTAATCGTATGTCTTGACAAGCTAATCTAAAGCAATATAGAAGTGGTTAGGACGTAACCCATACACCTCGCAAAAAATTCATAAACTAAGGTCATAAGAAAGCAATAAAGGTGACATGGTCCTCGGAACATGAGGACTCACCAAGTCTTCAAATCCATAGTGAAATCGACTATCCACGAGCGGGAGGAGAAGGAGAATCGGACCCTAAATTAGTGAAACAATGTAGGCACAAGTATGCATCAGTACATGGAATGTACTAAGTATGAGACAATATGTATAACAACATGAAAACGTGATAGGAAGGACTTTAACATGACATGCAATAACCAAGCTAAATCATCAAAAGACGTTTGAAATCATTAGTCATAAAACATGGTCAATGCAAACTACAACATATGAAAACACTTTGTGAAATCCTTGAAAGTAACTTAGTTCATTTTTGTGGGATGTTTACCGTTAATCAACATAGTTCATGTGAGCTATAACTACCATACTTGGAAAGGCACTATTAACTACCAATCCAATCTTAAGTCATATAGAATAACTCCTTAAAAATCACGAACAAACGTATGCGAGAAAACCTTTCACAATCATGATCATTATAGTTTATGAGAAATCTTTTACAATTTCATTGATACTTTCATCTAAAAGCATCCTTATATCATAAACATCAATTTCATAAGATATGCATAGCTTTCATAAATTCATATTTCATAGTTCATAAGTTTCTTCATATGTTCATCATAAAAAATCATGGATCAAGCATGAGTTCATATGAATTCAACTTAAAATCATGTAATTATTTCAAATCATGCAATATATGATTGAAAACAAACAATTGAATCATAATTAAAGAGAACCCGTGGAGTTTGAAGAAAAACCCTAACTTTAAAGTGAGAAATTGAATTGGAGAATTGAGAACCTTGGGGACCCAATGGAAGAATGGATTCCATTAGTGAATACCCGCATACCTTGATAATCAAAGCCTAGATGCAGTGGTGAATTGAAGATCCTTAGTTGACACCCTAGCTTTTTCTTCCTTAGCTTGAGAGAGGATTGAGGTGGATGAATGTGGTTGGGATTTGGGATTTAGGAGAATGAGCTTTGAGTGGGTAGTTTTAGGAGTTAAAAACATTATATAGGGATTAGGAATATAGTAAAAATGGCCTAGTTTAGCCCTAAAATGCATAGGAAAAGACCCAAAAGCTGTTAAGAAATAACTGTCGGACCCAGCCTACGAAACTGACCCTTTCTAGGGACCGTACTTGTCAATCATATACCAAGTACTGGAGCCTTAAAATCAACCAACCTTTTACGAGACCTGTCTACGGCCCGTAGACCTCATCTAAAACCTCAAAATTTCATTAAGTCTGGAACCTTTCTACGGCCCATAGACCATTTGACGACTTATTACGGTCAATTGTAGAATGAGATACTGAAACTTGATTTCAAAAATTATTTTCCCACTTCCTACGAGACTGGTCTACGACCTGTAGGACACTCTACGAATCGTAGACTGGTCTTGTAGACTGAACCAGTAGCCAATCCTTTGTCCTTCATTCCTTTTCTAAATTTTGAGGTGTTACAATATCCCCCCTTTGGGAACATTCATCCTCGAATGGGACTCAAGCTAGCATGAATAGAGTAGGAGGGAACTAACAGCCCAACATGAATGCAAATCAGATCATAAAATGCACATAATCAAGAAGAAAATCAACTCCAAGCTAAAACATACTTTAAAACATTTTTTTTCATAAAACATACATGCGTGCATATGGAAACATGAGAATAACTAAGACACATGAATCCGTAAGAATGAACCCTCAACTTATTGATTCCTCTATAACACTTTCACGGACACAATTTCTTTATATCTCAACTTTTGAACTTGTCGGTCTAAAATCTCAACCGGAACTTCTTCATAAGAAAGATTTTCTCCTACTCCGAAACCTTTAAAAGGCACAATGGATGTCGAATCTCCAACACACTTCTTCAACAAAGAGACATGGAATACCAGACGTACCATTTCTAGGTCACTAGATAACTCTAATTCATAAGCAACCTTGCCTATACGCCTTAAAACTTGATAAGGACCAACATAACAGTGACTAAGTTTCCCTTTCTTACCAAACCTCATTACACCCTTCATGAGCGAAATCTTCAAGTAAATCTAATCATCAACATCAAACTCAAGATCCCTTCTTCAAACATCGGCATAAGACTTTTGTCAACTTTGAGCCGTTTTGAATCTTTCTCTAATAAGTCAAACATTTACCAGAGCCTCATGCACCAATTCAGAACCTATCAAAGCATTTTCACCAACTTCAAACCATCCAATAGGAGACCTACACCTCCTACCTTAAAGAGCCTCAAATGGAGCCATGCTAATACTTGAATGATAACTATTGTTATAAGCAATCTTAATCAAAGGAAAATGATCATCCTAGTTTTCCTTGAAGTCAATAACACAAGCTCTCAACATATCTTCCAAAGTTTGAATAGTACGCTCGGCTTGCTCATCGGTTTGAGGATGAAAGACCATACTAAGCTTAACACGAGTACTAAGACCTTTTTGGAAAGACTTCCAAAATTGCAAAGTAAATTTGGTACCACGATCGGAGATAATGGATAATGGCATCCCGTGCAAACTAAACATTTCCTTGATGTACAACTTAGCATAATCTTCTGCCGAATAAGAAGTTTTGATGGGAGTGAAATGAGCTGACTTCGTCATACGATCCACAATAACCCAAATCGAGTCGTGTTGCGCCCGGTGCAGGGTATGCCAACAATAAAGTCCATGTTCTAATCTTCCCACTTACAAGTAGGAATACTAATATCTTGTTACAAACCTCCTAACTTTTGATGCTCAACCTTCACTTGTTGACAATTAGGACACTTAGCCACAAATTTCATGATATCCTTCTTCATTCCATTCCACCAATAGATCTCTCATAAGTCACGGTACATCTTGGTGGCTCCTGGTGAATAGAATAATAGGAACTATGGGTTTCCGAAAAAATTTGTTCCCTCAAATCATAGATATCTGGAACACACAACCTACCTTGATATCGAAGCACACCATATCGTCCTTGGGAGAAAGCCTCAACGACCTTTTTGAGCACCGCTTATCCACTTCCTTTAACTCAACCAATATTGGATCAAGACCTTACTTAGCTTTCACATTCGATACAAAGGATGATTCCAAACCATTTTGAACCATCACACCACCTTCACTAGAATCGACCAAGAGGACACCCAATTGGGCCAATCTATGAATATCACAAAATAACTCCTTCTTTCCATCTTCAACGTGAGCAACACTTCCCATCGATATTCGACAAAGAGCATCCGCTACCACATTTGCTTTACCAGGTGGTAAAGTACATTCATGTTGTAATCCTTCAATAACTCAAGACATCTCCTTGGTGAAGATTCAAATCCCTTTGAGAGAACACATACTTCAAGCCCCTGTGGTTGGTGAACACTTCTACATTAACACCATATAAGTAATGCCACCAAATAATTAGAGCAAACACTACAACTGCTAACTCCAAATCATAGTCGAATAATTATTTTCATGCACCTTCAATTGCCTTGAAGCATAAGCAATAACTTTTCGATGTTGCAATAAAATGCAACCAAGACCAATTCGAGAAGCATCATAATAAACCACAAAGCCATCCAATCCTTCCGATAATGTCAAGATAGGGGCTGAAGTGAGTCTATCCTTCAACTCTTGGAAACTCTTCTCACAAGCTTCTGACCAAAGGAATTTCGCCTTCATTTGAGTTATGCCATCAAAGGAGAAGCAATAGAGGAAAATCCTTCCACAAACCTTCTATAATAACTGGCCAAATGCAAGAAACTCCATATATCTAAAGTGGACAAAGGTCTAGGCAAATCCCTAACCGCCTCGGTCTTCTTAGGATTGTCTTGAATACCTTCACCGGAGATATTATGGCCAAGGAAAGTAACAGATCTCAACCAAAACTCATACTTGATAAACATAGCATACAATTCACAATCCTTCAGAATTTGCAACACAATCTACAAATGCTCAATATGCTCATCCTCACTCTGAGAATAAATCAAAATATCATCAATAAACACAATCACAAACATGTCAAGATATTGCTTGAAGACCCTATTCATCAAACCCATGAATGCCGTCGGGGCATTAGTCAAACTAAACGACATTACCAAGACCTCATAATGACTATACCAGGTTTGAAAAACCGTCTTCAAAATATCACTATTGTAACACCCCAGAACTTGGAGAGGAAAAATTTACAGAAAAGTGTGTTGAGAACTAGTTCTACAGAACATACTTACGGACCATGGGAAGTTCTACAGGCCGTAGGAAGGGAACTTTAGGAACCAAGTAGAGTTTGAAAATTTGAGTTTTTGAAGTGTATCCTACGGAAGGACAGGTCGAAACGTCAGTTTGGTCTATGAGTCATAGATGGGTTCCATAGAGTTGATTAAGAATAAATAGGGAAATAGACTTTGGAATAAATATCCTTCCTGATACTCAACCCATCTCTATTCCACCTTATAGAATGGCTCCAACTGAGTTAAAAGAGTTAAAAGAGAAGTTGAGAGATCTTCTTGATAAGGGTTTCATTCGACCAAGTGTCTCACCTTAGGGTGCGCCGGTCTTGTTTGTGAGAAAGAAAGATGGTTCACTTAGGATGTGTATTGTTCATCGTCAGTTAAACAAGGTCACCATAAAGAATAAGTATTCACTTCCGAGAATTGATGACCTTTCTGATCAACTTCAGGGTGCCACTTGCTTCTCTAAGATAGACCTCAGATCTGACTATCATCAGTTGAAAGTGAGAGACAATGACATCCCGAAGACAGTGACCTCAGGAGAATGTCGTGATTGCTCAAATAATTGCTTTAAGTGTGGTCAGATGGGTCATTTTATGAGAGAGTTCCCTAAGAATAGGAAGGGTAATGGGGGCAATAGAGCCCAATCTTCTTCAGCAGCTCCAACAGACAGGACTGCTCAGAAAGGAGCTACTTCAGGAATAGGCGGAGGTATAAACCGTCTGTATTCTACTGCTAGTCACCAGGAGCAGGAGAACTCGCCAGATATTGTCGCTGGTATGCTTAAAGTATTTTATGTTGATGTTTATGTCTTACTTGATCCAAGGGCGAGTTTGTCTTTTGTGACTCCTTATGTAGCTATGAGGTTCGACATTTTTGCTAACAACTTCTTGAACATTTCAGTGTTTCCATACCCGTTGGTGAGTCTATTCTAGCAGAAATAGTACCATATCTTTCTATTACAAACACCCCATGGCTGACTTAGTTAAGCTAGACATGGTTGATTTTGATGTTATTCTAGATATGGATTGGCTTCATGCTTGTTATGCCTCAGTCGATTTAGAACTCGAGTGGTCAAGTTTAAGTTTCCTAATGAACCAGTTTTAGAGTGGAGGAGTAGTTCCACAATGCCGAAGGGTCATTTTATTTCATACCTTAAGGCCAAAAAGTTAGTTTATAAGGGGTGCATCTATCACTTAGTCCGAGTGAATGACTCTAGTGTGGAGACACCACCTATTCAGTCAGTTTTAGTTGTGAGTGAGTTTCCAGAGGTCTTTCCAGGTGATCTTTCCTGAGTCCTTCCTAATAGGGAAATAGACTTCAGAATATATATCCTTCCTAATACTCAACCCATCTCTGTTTCTCCATATAGAATAGCTCTTTTTGAGTTAAAAGAGTTAAAAGAGTTAAAAGAACAGTTGAGAGATCTTCTTGATAAGGGTTTCATCTCACCAAGTGTCTCACCTTGGGGCGCATAGGTCTTGTTTGTGAGAAAGAAAGATGGTTTTCTTAGGATGTGTATTGATTATCATCAGTTAAACAAGGTCACTATAAAGAATAAGTATCCCTTCTAAGAATTGATGACCTTTTCGATCAACTTCAGGGTGCCAGTTGCTCCTCTAAGATTGACCTCAGATCTTGCTATCATCAGTTGAAAGTGAGAGAAAGTGACATCCCGAAGACAACATTCATGACCTGTTGTATTCATTACGAGTTCCTTGTTATGTCCTTTGGTTTGACTAACACTTATGCAACATTCATGGATCTCATGAACAGAGTATTTAAGAAGTATTTGGATATGTTTGTTATCGTGTTCATCGATGATATCCTGATCTACTCGAGGGATGAGTAGGATCAGGCCAATCATCTCAGAATAGTCCTCCAAACTCTCAAAGATTAAGAGCTATATGCCAAGTTTTTTAAGTGTGAGTTCTAGCTTGAATCTGTAGCATTCTTAGGCCACATCGTGTCTGGCGAAGGAATTCGAGTTGACACTCAGAGGATTGAGGCAGTGTGAAATTGGCGCAGACCTACATCCCCAACAGATATAAGGAGTTTCTTGGGGTTGACAAGGTACTATAGAAGGTTCATCGAGGGGTTATAATCTATTTCATCCCCATTGACTAAGTATACTCAGAAGACAGCTAAGTTTCAATGGTCTGAAGCTTGTGAGCAAAGCTTTTAGGAATTGAAAACTCGGTTAACTACTGGTGTGTACTGACCCTACCAGAGGGTACAAAGGGTTTTGTTATCTATTATGATGCATCCTGAGTGGGGATTGGTTGTGTGTTGATAAAGAATGGTAAGGTTATAGCCTCTGCCTCCCTGCAGCTTAAGATGCACGAGAAGAACTACCTGACTCATGATCTCGAGTTGGCAGCAATAGTTTTTGCTCTCAAGATATGGCTTCACTATCTCTATGGCGTTCATGTGGATGTGTTCACCAACCACAAGAGTCTCCAGCATGTTTTTTCAGTCAGAAGGAGCCTAATCTCAAACAAAGGAGGTGGTAGAGTTGCTCAAGTATTACGATATGAGCATCCTCTATCACCCAGGTAAGGATAACATTGATGTTTATGCCTTGACCAGGTTGTCCAAAGGGAGTACTGCTAATATCATGGAAGGTAAAAAGGAGTTGTCCAAGGAAGTTCACATACTTGCACATTTGAGAGTCCATTTGTTAGATTCCAGTGAAGGGGGAGTTGTTGTGATGGATTGGGCTGAATTGCCATTAGTGTCAGAAGTGAAGGAGAACCAAGACAAACCCATATTACATGAGCTAAAGTCAAATGTTCATAAGAAGAATGTGATGAATTTTGAACAAGGGAGGGATGGTGTATTGATATATCAAGGTAGATTGTGTGTTCCAAAGGTGGATGATCTCTAAGAGAGCATCATGATAGAGGCTCATAGTTCCATATATTTGATCTATCTGGGTTCCACGAAGATGTACCATGACTTTAGAGAAGTCTATTGGTGGAATAGTATGAAGAGTTGTATGGCAGATTTTGTTGCTAAGTGCCCAGATTGCCAGCAAGTCAAGGTTGAACACCAAAGGCCATGTGGTGTGGCTCAGAATATAGCTCTTCCAGAATGGAAGTGGGAGATGATTAATATGGACTTCATTGCTGGCTTGCAGTGATCTCACATGTAGCATAATTCGATTTGGGTGATTGTAGATCAGATGACTAAATCAACCCATTTCTCGCCATTAAAGACTACAGATTCAGCAGAAGATGCCAATTTATAAATCTGTGAGATAGTCCGACTTCATGGAGTCCTGTTATCCATCATTTCAAATAGGGATGCACAATTCACCGCTCAATTTTGGAAGTCATTTCAAAAAGGTTTGGGTTTGAAGGTAAACCTTAGTACTGCTTTTCATCCTTAAATAGATGGTCAAGCAAAGTGCACAGTTCAGACCTTAGTGGATATGTTAAGAACATGTGTGTTGGATTTCAAAGGGAATTGGGAAAATCACTTGCCTCTTATAGAGTTTGCATACAATAACAACTATCACTCCAGCATTCAGATGGCTCATTATGAGGCCCTTTATGGGCGAAGGTGTAGATCTCTTATTGGCTGGTTTGGGGTTGGTGAAGCTGAGTTGATAGGACCAGACTTAGTTCATCAATCCATGGAGAAGGTGAAAATAATCCAAAAGAGGTTGAAAACAACACAGAGCCGTCAGAAATCCTGTACAGATGTTAGGATAAGATATTTAGAGTTCGAGGTTAATGATTGGATTTATTTGAAGGTTTTACCCATGAAGGGTTTTATGAGGCTTGGTAAGAAAGGGAACCTTAGTCCCTGATACATTGGTCCTTACAGGATATTCAAGAGAGTTGGTAATGCAGCTTATGAGTTGGAGCTACCTCTAGAGTTAGCAGCAGTCCATCCAGTATTTCACATCTCAATTCTAAAGAAGTGTTTGGGTGATTCTTCACTTATTGTGCCTACTGAGAATATTGGAGTGAAGGACAACCTGTCCTATGAGGAGATTCTCATTCATATTCTTGATCGTTAGGTTCACAAGTTGAGAACCAAAAAGGTTGCATCAGTCAAGGTCTTATGGAAGAAATCAGTTTGTTGAGGAAGCAACTTGGGAATCTGAGAAGGATATAAAGACAAGATACCCTCATCTCTTTTCCTCCGATTCCATTTCAGACCAAGATACTAACTCTTTGAAAGGTACTCTTTCAGTTTGATATGTTGAATTTATGCTATTTGCGTGTTTCATGATTTATGTTGGGCTACACTTCCCCACCCCCTTTCATGCTTATTAGGATCTCATTCGAGGATGAATGTTCCCAAGGGGGATATTGTAACATCCCGTAACTTGGATAGGAAAAAGTTACAAAAAAGTGTGCTGAGAACTGGTTCTATGGAACCTACCTACGGACCATAGGAAGTTCTACGAGCCACAGGAAGGGAACCGTAGGAACCAAGTGGAGTTTGGAAATTTGAGTTTCTGAAGTGTGTCCTATGGAAGGATAGGACGGACTGTCATTTGGACTGTGAGCCGTAGATGGGTTCCGTAGAGTTGATTCAGAGCTAGCCAATTTTTGGGCTTGAAGTTGGGTTCTACGAGAGTATAGCCATGTAACTTAACTCCGTGCTCACCTACTCTAGAAAAAAATAGACATATTGTAAATCCATTATCAAAGTCAAATATGTGATAAACTAATTAAATAAAATTATGAAATAGTTTAAAAGTTGAGTAGATTAAAAACATGATTTTATTTATTTTAAATTATATGTACAATTATTTTCTAGGCGTGTTTGGTGGGAATCTAGTTACATCATTTCCACAAAAATAGGCTCTAGAATTGAGAGACGCATAATAATAATAATAATAATAATAATAATAATAATAATAATAATAATAATATATATATATATATATATATATATATATATATATATATATATAATTTGCATTTCTTAAAAGTATGAAAAAATTATGTAACAATTAAAGTTAATTTTTAATTTTAATTATAAATGTTGTTTTTTGTAAAATTGATACGCTGCCATTTGTGATGACGTGTGCCTTTATACGTTAAAAATGACAATATTTATACATTTGTTTACACATGAAGAGACAATGTAAAGAAGATATGCTATATGACTATTCTCTTATTGAGAATCTCATTATTCATAGCTAATCTTTTAGGTATATACATCACATCTCAATTCTCAAACCTGAAATGCAAATTTACGCAAGAAAACTTCCAATTTTCACAAATATACTAATCGTCTTAATCTTAGCCTGGTACACATACATTGTAGAATTCCTGTGACAAAAAAGAAAAGAAAAATAGATTTAAGAATATGTAAACTATAATACTATGTAAGAATTGATA